>CM045764.1:12216214-12816214 GCA_025200525.1 Camellia lanceoleosa
TGGGAAGGATACTGAGTCGGGTAAGCATCTCAAAACGTTATACTTTTTGTGATGGTGTTTTTTTTGGCATTGATATTCATGGAACTAACCCCTTTCCTCTTGTTTTCTTATGTTATTTTTTCATTTTTTTATGTAGGTTTCAGCAGATTTGAGTATTGTTGATCTTGATGTTCCCTTTAGCTTTATCTACACTGTTGGGGATACCATAAATACCTATGTTAATCTTGCTGTGTTGGCTGTTGTTACCTGGCAAGTCCTGTTCATCTCCATGCCAATGATTTATTTGGCAATTCTCTTGCAGGTAATCTTGGAGATATAATACTTTCTTCTTTTTTTTAAATTTTAAAATCAGATGGTTTGCATTAAATATGATTAAGGAAAATGAGTGAGAGCACTAATTAGTGCTACCACTAATGATTATGGCATGGCTCTACCGCGAATGATTTGATGTTTTGGCCTTAGTGTTATATTATTTTCTTTTTTTTATTGTGTGCCATGTCATTAGTGGTCTTTTAGAACTCCAAAATTAGTGGTCTCTATCATTGTTGTATGATTAAAATGGTAAACTGGCATTGATTATTGACTTACGAGATACTACTTTAGCGCCCATGAAAGAATTGATGCTAATCAATGGCACAACAAAAGTCTTTTGTGGCAAACCATCTTGCTGAATCCATAGCAGGATTGATGACGATAAGAGCTTTTTGGGAGGAGGATCGATTCTTCGTAAAGAATCTTGACCTCATTGATGTAAATGCCAGCCCATTTTTCCACTGTTTTGCAGCAAATGAGTGGTTGATCGAACGGCTTGGAGTACTTAGTGCAGTTGTGTTCTTTCTCTCCTCATCAGCACTCTGCATGGTTTTGCTTCCTCCTGGAACTTTCAGCTCTGGTGGGTGGTACTTTTCTAATTTTTTATTTTTATTTTTGTTTTATATATAGTTATTATTGCTATATCCCAAGCAAATTAGAGTTCATTTGAAAACAAAAAGTTATTTAGGGTATGTTTAATGTTTATGGTTTTTTTAATATTTTTAAAAAAAAATTGAAAATTGGAAACAAAAACTAGTTTGGTATCTATTTTGTTTTCAAAACTTTACAAAATGTACTAAATTCTTGTTTTAAAAGAAGTTAGTTTCACATGTTTAGAAGAAAAAAAAATATTCATTCTTCACCTGCTTTCATCGCTTTGGCCACCACCCATCACTCATCACCCCCACCGCCACCTCCACCTCTAGCCACCGTCACCGGTGAGGTCAGCTGACAACCACCACCTCCTGCAGCTGGAAACTACCTCTAGCCTCCGCCAACCACTTCCTACCGGGCAGCAACCACCTTGATCACCTTCTCTAATGAAAATCACCTTTAGCCATCACCTCTACCCACCGCCACCACCTCCTACTAGTGGAAACCTTCTCTTGGCATAAATGTTGCCAATAACACATTTTGAAAACTGTTAACTTTAAATGAAAACTGTTAACTTAAGTAAACACGGCTTCGACAACTGATTTCACTCCCCCCCCCAAAAAAAAAAATGTAAATAATTTTTCGAAATTTACAGTGCTGCTCTTTTCATAAACTGGAAGTGATGGAACTATAATCCACTAATGATTTCTTTTATATGGAATTTCTCATTACCTCATCTTATTTGCAGGATTTGTTGGAATGGCATTGTCCTATGGTCTCTCATTAAACGTGTCCCTTGTTTTTTCCATTCAAAACCAGTGTACTCTAGCAAACTACATTATCTCTGTAGAAAGGCTCAACCAATACATGCACATTCCAAGTGAAGCACTTGAAGTGATCGAAGAGAATCGCCCCCCGGCCAACTGGCCAACAGTTGGTAAAAGTCGAGATTCAAGATTTGAAGGTAATTTTTTGTGTACATTAAAATTATATCCGACAAATTCTTAACGTCCCAACTGAGAAAAATCTGATGTTGAAACAGATCAGATATAGGCTTGATGCGCCACTCGTTCTTCGTGGAATAACTTGCACATTTGAAGGAGGGCACAAAATTGGTATCGTTGGAAGGACTGGCGGTGGGAAGTCTCCACTGATCGGTGTTTTGTTTCGTCTAGTGGAGCCTACAAGGGGCAAGATTGTCATAGATGAGATTGATATTTCTACCCTCCGACTTCATGATTTGAGGTCGCGGTTTGGGATTATACCTCAGGATCCTACTCTTTTTAATGGGACCGTGAGATATAATTTGGATCCATTGGGTCAGCATACTGATCAGGAAATATGGGAGGTAATACTAATCCCTCTTGTTTATTCAAATTAGTTTTTCAATTTGCTTAAATATGTGATTGTTTTACTGTTTTAACAGGTTCTTGGAAAGTGTCAGCTTGAGACGTTGTTCAGAAAAAGAAGTGGGCTTGGACTCGATGGGTAAGAAGCCAAACATTTTACTACTCTCCATTTACCAGGAATTATTGCCTTGTTTTCTGTTTCTCGTTTTCTGCTTTTGTTTTTAAATTTTTGGAAACAAAAAGAAAAAAAGAAAAAGAAAAAAAAGAAGGGTGTTTTTTCTGTTTTTAAGACTAATTCACTCCTTCCTCCCTCCCCCACCACCTTTGGCCACTCTATCCAAAGTCGACCACAAAATAAATAACAATAAGAAAATGTTTCATACTGGCTAATTTAGCAAAAAACTTATGATGTGGCGTCGTAGCCATGGACCCTACTGTATTTGATGTGATAGTTTAGGCCTTGTTTTGTTTTTGTTTTGAAAAATGCCCCGAAAAGATGACTCTAATGAGTGTCAATACTCCATTTTAAAAAAAAAAAAAAAACAAAAAGCGGTAAGTAGAGACAAAAAAGTGGAAAAAGACAAATTAGTGCTATTTTAATACTCTTTTTAGAGCTTGAACATCAGTTTCTTTGTTTTGTTTTTTTACACATTGCCACCTCATTGGTGGTATTTTAGAACTCAAATTTGTGCTCTAAATCACCACTCTAACAATAATGATTGAAACTTCTTTTTTTGGGAACCCCCACAACCCTCTTTCGATTTCAACCATTGATAGTGTGGGCCTCATACATACATGAGTGGGTTTCATATCTACATCAATGGTTGTGATCCAAAGAGAGTTGTGAGAACCCAAAAAAAAGGAGTCCAAGCATTTTTGAATAAATAATTGGAAAAAAGTTGGGACCCCCTTTTTGCGAAACTCTTACCACCCCTAATGCATTGTGATTGGCCAACTTTTTATTTTACTTTTTTTTCCTTTTATTTCTGGCTGACATATGTTTGTGGCGGTTGTGGGAAAAAAAAAAAAAAAAAAAAAGGTCTGTATATTTCTGTAAATAATTATATGGGTCCCACTTGGGTGGACCAATCCCTGTTTTTTTTGGGTGAATAGGTGGACCAATCCCAATACTTGTTTCCCACCAGTAGCTCATGGTGGGTCAGGTTAGCTCAGCCGATGCCATGACTACCGATTTTATTGGTCTGAGTACATTATGTCACTATGCTGAGTTGGTTTATACATTTCTTAGTAAACTAGGAAGTATGGATACGTTAAAAAAATGTGTTGTACGAGTATCGGATACATATTGGATAGAGATACGCGTCGACATGGGATACGATCATATACTGCGACAAATTAGTATCTGATTTTTTTTTTTTAAATTTTGGATACAAGAGGAATATGGCAGGATACATGAGGATCGCCAAATAAGTATTTAAATTTTTTTTTTTTTTATATTTTAATACGCCAAATAAGTAGGATGTCAACCTCATTTCTAAACCCCTTTCTCATTTCAGTTGTGCAAGATGGTTCAAATTGGAGCATGGGACAAAGACAATTGTTTTGTTTGGGCCGTGCCCTCCTGAGGAGAAGCAAGATATTGGTGCTTGATGAAGCAACTGCCTCAATCGATAACGCAACAGACTTAATTTTGCAGAGAACCATCAGGATTGAGTTTGCTGATTGCACTGTGATCACAGTAGCCCATAGAATGCCAACCGTCATGGATTGCACCATGGTTCTGGCCATCAGCGATGGTTGGTTACTTAAATTTTGTTCCTTTCCTCCTCACCCAATAGTGTTTCCTACAAATTCTGAAGAAAAGTGCTTTGATTAATTTTTTCCAGGAAAATTGGTAGAGTATGACGAACCAATGAAGCTGATGAAGCGAGAAAATTCACTATTTGGGCAGCTTGTGAAGGAATACTGGTCTCATTATCAGCCTACAGAGTCACATTGAAGCTTATGGTAATATCTTATGTTTCATAATGGGGATTTTACAACCCCATAGAAACGGAGAAGATTGGAGATTGGAAATACCCAATCCATGCTATGCATCGCCCCGTGCCCATTTTTCGAAAGGCAATAATGATCAAGAGTGCTTTTATTAAAATATCTTGAGAGCAAGAACCTTATAAATTTAATAAGGATGAGGTGCACACGCTATGCATTTGTAATTATATATAAATTTATGGGTTAATTTTGAAAATTAATTAGAAGTTATTGTGAATAAGTGTCAAAACAACATTATTGCAAGTTTAATCTTGTTAGCTCTATTCTAAGGGCATTTGTTAATATGTTTGAAATAGTTGTAAATTATTTATAGAAGCATGTATTGTAAAAATCTATAATCATTGTAAATTTTGTTAACGAATGTTCTTTAGACTTGCACCATTGATTTCATGTTTGTGACACAGCCTTTTTCATGTATCAACCACGCCATGATTATTTGTTTTGATATATTGCTCGTGGTCGTGTTCTTATTCGGAAGAAACCATCAAAGCACTTTCGTGGCACTACGTGTTTGCAAATTATATCTGCCATTTTCAATGGAGTTTTGGGATTGGTATACTTGATTTTGGGTATTTGGATGTTAGTTGATAAATTAAGGTTGTCCTGTTCTGTCTTACCTCTGCATTGGTGGTTGCTAGTTTTGTTTCAAGGACCAACATGGTTGCCAATGGGCTTAATGATTAGCCTTAGAGGAAAACATTTCGCAACAGCGTCATTGTGGGTTTTGTCAATTCTTGCCTTCTTGTTTACTGCAATTGCTTGTTGTTTATCCCTTGTCACCGCCATTTTATCAAATAAGTGTTGATTAAGGTAGCTTCGGATGTACTGTCCTTTTTGGGGGCAAGTTTATTGTTGCTACGCACTTACAAGGGTTACAAATATGAAGAAATTGATGAAAATCTATGTACCTCCCTGAACAGTGAGGTTAATGGAAGTAGTAAAACTGAGTCTTTTGTCACCGTTACTCCATTTGCGAAAGCTAGGTATTTCAATAAAATGACCTTTTGGTGGCTGAACCCACTGATGAAAATCAGGAGGGAGAAAACACTTGAGGATGAAGATATACCCAAATTGAACGAGGAAGATCAAGCACAAGCTTGTTACTCGCTATTCACAGAGAAATTCAATGAGAAAAAACAACTCGACCCATCATCCCAACCATTGGTTTTGTGGACAATAGTTTCATGCAATTGGAAGGAGATTTTGACGTCAGGATTGTTCCCGCTGATAACAGTCGTTACTCTATCTACCGGTCCACTTATTCTCAACGCCTTACTCTATCTACCAGTCCACTTATTCTCAACACCTTCATTGAGGTTGCCGAGGGAAAAAAAAGTTTCAAAAATGAGGGATATGTGTTGGCCCTCTTACTTTCCTTTTCAAAGAGCATTGAGTCCTTGGCACAAAGGCAAGGTATTTCCAAAGCAGACTTGTCAGTCTAAAAGTGAGGTCTTTGCTAACAGCAGCCATTTATAAGAAGCAATTAAGACTATCCAATGCTGCGAAAATGATGCACTCGGCCAGAGAGATAATGAACTATGTTTCCACTGATGCTTATCGGATTGGAGAGTTTCCTTTTTGGTTTCATCAAACTTGGACAACAAGCCTCCAGCTATGTCTCACCTTAATAATCCTATTCCGTGCAGTGGGCTCGCGACAATCGCATCCTTGGTGGTGATAATTCTTACTGTGCTTTGCAATGGCCGCTAGCAAAATTGCAGCATAAGTTCCAGTCTAAGCTCATGGTGGGCCAAGATGATCGGCAAGGCTATTTCAGAGGCGCTGTGAACATGAAGGTATTGAAACTCTATGCGTGGGAAAGTCATTTCAAGAATGTCATTGAAAACTTGGGGAAAGTGGAATGTAAATGGTTATCAGCAGTTCAAATGCATAAAGCATACAATGGCTCTCTCTTTTGGGCATCCCCTGTATTGGTCTCAACTGCCACTTTTGGGGCATGTTATTTTCTCGGACTGCCTTTTTATGCTAGTAATGTTTTCACATTTGTAGCGACTTTACGACTTGTTCAAGAGCCAGTTAGATGTATTCCTTATGTAATTGCGGTTGTTATTCAAGCAAAAGTTGCATTCGCTAGGATTGTGATATTTCTCCAGGCACCTGAGCTACAGAACACAAATATCAGGAAAAAACGCAACATGGGAATGAAGAGCCACAGCATTTTCATCAAATCTGCTAGTTTTTCGTGGGAAGAGAGTCTGTTAAAGCCCATGCTTAGAAATATTAACTTAGAGGTTTGAGCTGGTGAAAAGGTGGCTATATGTGGAGAGGTCAGTTCAGGCAAATCAACTCTACTGGCTGCAATCCTGGGAGAGGTTCCAAATATCCAGGGAACTGCAAGTTCTTGCTGCTCACTTCCTCTCATTCATTCATAGCTATTAAGTACACCTCAACTTCACAACCACTGTACTGTTTTTATACTAATCCTGCACTATTCTTTCCCTAAAAGAGGCCATTAAAAAATTAAAAAACACTTACCAAGGCGTGTTCTATTCTTACGCTAACGGTTTCCTCATTATGTGTCAATTTGTTGTAGTGTAACTTGCTCCCCCTTTCAATAGATGGGGGAAATTTTGTTGTCAACGACCAATTTGGATCCATTTGCTCTATTTTACAGATTCATGTAAACGGGACGATTGCCCATGTTTCTCAATCAGCATGGATCCAGACAGGAACTACGCCAGAGTATTTTATTTGGGTTGGGATTGGACAATGAGAGATACCAAGAAACACTAGAGAAGTGTTCCCTGGTGAAGGACCTTGATTTGCTACCCTACGGTGACCGCAGTCAACAAAATCAAAGTATAATACTCTCTAAATTATTTCACACAAATTATCTTTCAAGCAAAGAAAATGAATTAAACATTCAGTACTACTTTGTTTTCATTAATCACCAGCCTTTCTTCCTAACACTAAAACAGATCATAACTCCAGAGATGCACCACTTGTTCATAATCTAATGGGACCTATATCTACATATTAATCCATCCAACAAGAATGAAGATCGCTAAACATGAAGTGGCTACTGTGAGCCAAGAAACAACACCATCCAAGATCACAGGGCTCACTTTTAACTAAATCCATCCATGTGAAGCCTCATTTCTTTGCCTTTGCAAACCTGAGGCATCGATATTTTTCTCCACTAACGGTGATTTCAAGAGCTCCATCTTGGTTATCTTGATTTGATGCAGTTCCCATTAGCACACTCTTCTCTTTCTCAAGGTTCTCTCGCTCCATCTTCAGCCTTGCTTCTTGTCGAGCAATCTCTGCCTGAAAGATGAGATAATATGTCTTAAGAGTAAAGATTTATACCCTCTTTAACTTCCATTCTAATGGAAGAAGAAGAATTTCATTCATCAGTTCTAACATAACAAAATTTGTCCAGGATGAAAGGCCCATTTATCTCATGATTCATCAAAATAAATTTGTGCAAAGACCTCATTCATATGCATATTTACATCAATTCTACAACAAAACATAAATAAAAGAGTAGCAGTTCATGTGCGAACCACCGCCACAAGAAGTAATGAGGTTGATGGTCCTATTGGCCTGCAGCTGTGCAGTTCTCCAGGCAACCTAAAAGGTTAAAAAGTTGGATGGGAAGAACTGTCTAAAACCACTACAAGTACCATCATCTACAAACAATTATGCATATCTAATTCAAAACTTTTAATAGATGCTAAAGATTATATCATTGAAGAATATCAGGATTTAAAAATAAAAATAAAATAAAAAAAGTAACAAGAATCATTCAATATGGCTTCACATAGATTTGAAATGAGTCCCCTTGTTTCTCAAAACATGGGACGTAAAAAAAAGATTCATGAGCAAGGTTGACCAACATTCAAAAACCAGGCTCAAACAAACTACTCGGATTCAACTCAAACTTAACTTTAGTTGAGCTGAAGTTGAACAGCTGAGTGACCAACTGATTTAGAACAAAAAAGCCACTAATAGTTCAATAAGTTTCTTTTGGTAGAACTATAAAACTCTGTATGAAACCAAAACAAAGATGTTCTAACATTAATTTGCCCCTCTTCTTATTCTTCAGACCTTCCATTTCCATTTTTATAACTTCAGTATTCCTTTTTCACTAGTTTTTTCCCTTAACATTGAAGAACATCACCTTATTTTCACCTTTTCCTTGCATTCTGGGAAACTTCAATTCTCTCCCTACAACTTGTTAGCATAGAATAATAAATAGCTACTCCAAGTATTACCCATCCACTAGGAAAGTTTATAAACAAAATACAGATATTTGGTATCATCCTCGAGACTCAAAATAGTTCTTACTAAAAGCATGTTATGATTTGGAATGTTTAAATGAGTTAGAAAATTAACATTGAGTTCTCAAAGCACTAGCTAGGACAAAAAAAAAACACCTTTATCTTCTACATGAAGCAATTATAACAGTTTGGTATGCATTTACCCTCCCCTTTGATAACAGAAGTTACAGTCTTCTTAAATTATAACAGTTTTGGGGCAATCGAAAATTGTTGTGATAAAGTTAAACTTAAGCAAGAGCCTTTCAATTCTAAGGGAGTCATTTTCCATTTTGAGACATTGAAAATAAATTTAGAAGCCTACATCAGGAAATAATATTTAAGACCGTAACATTGATAACATAACTAAGCAAATAAAGGTTTTCTAGGGATGAAAGAAAAAAGAAGCTTGAATACAAATTGAGCAAGGGGCGCTACATCGATGCCTGGGTGCGGTGAAAAATGCGCAAAGGTTTCCGCGTTTTTCTGAACGAGCGCAGATAAAGAAGTTAGTCCAAGATTATAGGTTTAGGATAACCACATGAAATATAGAAACTTTAACTGATAAGACTATGAAATTGGTAAGTGTCAGGATTAGGAGGAGGTTAGTATAACTTGCATAAGAAACTAAGTGGACGGGTGACAAAGCTCGAAATAGAGAATACGGTTTTAAGCTATATTATAGCGGCAAGGATAGACACAGGAATATGGTAGGAATAATAGTTGACAAGGGTCTTGTAGAAAATGTAATTGCGGTCATTAGGAAAGGTGATAGGAATATGTTAATTAAACTAATTACTGGAGAGAATATAGTGAATGTTATTAGTGCATACGCCTCCCAAGTAGAATTAGATGATCAGAGTAAGAGAGTCTTTTGGGACCAAATGGATGAGGTATTATAGGAGATACGTAGAGAACCTAGTTATAGGTGGTGATTTCAATGGCCATGTAGGAGTAAATAAACTAAGTTATGAGAGGGTGCATGGTGGGTATGGTTTTGGTGATAGAAATGAGGCTGGAGAGAGTATTTTAAATTTTGCATTGGCTTCTGACTTAGTGGTGGCCAATACTATATATAAGAAGAGAGAGGAGTATTTAATAACCTTCAACAGTAGGTCAGTTAGGAGTCACATAAATTACTTTCTAGTAAGAAAAGGAGACCGTCTAAAATGTAGCGACTGTAAGGTGATTCCTAAAGAGAGCTTAACGTCTTAACATAGGATTTTAGTATTAGCTTTATGCTTTAAAGGGCAATACCAAGCTCAGAAAGATAGTAGCTGTTGCAGGACTATATGGTGGGACCTAAAAGGGATAAACTAGACACATTTAAGAATAAAATGGATAAAGAAGGTACTTGAAATTTGGAAGATGATGTTAACACTATATAAAACTCGATAGCCAATTGTATAAGGAGAATCTCAAGGGAAGTTCTTGGAGAGTCAAAAGGAAAGGAACCCAACTTTAGGAAAACTTGGTGGTGGAGGAGGAGATCCAAGCGGTAATAAAGGCGAAAAAGAGAGCTTTAAAAAGTGAGAATGATAAAAGCGAGGAAAACCTTAAGCGCTCTGATTGGCCAATAAAGAGGTCAAAAAGTAGTGAGGGAGACTAAGTTAAAAGCCTATGATGACCTATACACTAGACTAGATAGTAAGGAAGGAGATAAAAGGATACACAAACTTACTAAGATAAGAGAGAGGAAAACAAGAGATTTTAATCAGATTAAGTGCATCAAGGGTGAGGACTATAAGGTGTTGGTGAAGGATGAAGAAATTAAGGAGAGGTAGAAGAACTATTTTGAGAAGTTGTTAGCTGAGGAACATGGAAGTAGGTCAAAAGGGGAAAAAGTAGGCAGTCATATGGAAAACCAAGATTATAGGTTCTATCATAGGATTGGGGACTTTGAAATGGAGTCTACACTTAAAAAGATGAAATTGAATAAGGCTTTAGGGTTCGATGATATACCTATTAAAGCGTAGAAATGTTTGGATAAGAAGGAGATTGTTTGGTTGACTAGGTTATTTAACATGATTTTATTGATTAGGAAAATGCCAGAGGAGTGGAGGAAGAGTATTTTAGAGCCAATATATAAGAATAAAGGAGATGTCCAGAATTGCAATAACTATAGAGGAATCAAATTGATGTGCCACACAATGAAAGTGTGAGAGAAAGTGATAGAACATCGATTGCGAGATATAACAGAAGTATCAAAGAATCAATTTGGGTTTATACCTAGTAGGTCAACAATGGAAGTAAACTATCTTTTGAAGAGAGTAATAGAAAAATATAGAGAAAACAAAAGAGACATTCATATGGTTTTTATCGATCTTAAGAAACCATATGATAGAGTGCCTCGAAATATAATCCGATGGGTGTTAGAGAATAACAGGGTGACAAAAGATTACATTAATGTGATTAGGGATATGTATAAAGGTGTGGTGACCACTATTAGATCGCCTGCTGGAGAGACGAGTGAATTTCCAATTACTATAGGGTTACACTAAGGATCAACCTTAAGTCCTTATCTTTTTGCTTTAATTATGGATGAGTTAACGCGTAATATTCAGAATGATATGCCATGGTGTATGCTTTTTGCAGATGATATCGTGTTAATAGATGAGACTAGAGAAGGAGTTAACACTAAGTTGAAGATTTGGAGAAAAGCACTTGAATCTAAAGGATTTAAGATAAGCAGGACTAAGACAGAGTATATAAAGTATAATTTTAGTAATCCACAATGAAAGCAAAAGAAAAGTGAACATTGAGAACCAAAAACTACCTAAGAGAGAACATTTTTGTTATTTAGGATCAATTATCACAACAATTAAGGAGATTGGAGCGAATGTAGTCCACAAAATTAATGCGGGGTGGTTTAAGTGGAGGAGTACATATGGAGTATTGTATGATAGACGAGTACCCATTAGACCAAAAGGGAAGTTCTATAGAACGGCTATTAGACCAGCGATGTTGTATGAGACAGAATGTTGAGAACTAAGAAACATGTAAATAAGATGAGTGTTGCTGAGATGAGGATGCTAAGGTGAATGTATGGCAAGATTAGAAAAGACAAAATTATGAATGAATATATTCGAGAATGAGTAGGAGTAGTACTGATAGAAGACAAGTTGAGAGAGAATAGATTAAGATGGTTTGGTCATATACAATGAAGACCAATAAAGGCAGTAGTGAGGAGATGAGATACAATAACGGTAGATGGCAGTGTTAGGAGAAAGGGTAGACCTAGAATGATGTTGACTAGTGTAATGAATAGAGATATGAATCTCTTTAATTTGACTAACAAAATGGCCTTGGATAGAGTCGAATAGAGAAGAAGGATTCATACAACCGATCCCATTTGATGGGACTTAAGACTTAGTTTGGTTTGGTATTTGCTTTGGCTTTTAAGTTCAGTCAACAAGACCTACAAGTTTTATTGTTTAAAGAAACAGCTTTTAATGGATGTACAATGCTAGAATTCCATAGAAAGATAGAATATGTATCAGCTCTCTTGTCCACCATATTGCCTAGGCTACCACTTTAGCTTCATAGACAAACTAACAACACAGCACCAAAATCAGGTTTGTCAACTTACATTACAGCAACATATATCTGAAGCAAGCAATGAGATGTTGATTGTTCATTCATAACAACAGCAAATGCAAATTCAAATGCAAATGCAAAACATAGCAGCACAAACATACAGATAGGGATAGTAATAGGGGAATAGTAATAATGAGTAATAGTGGGGGGTAATGAATGAATGAAGGGGATACCTCGCGACGAGAAAGCTCAGCCTTCCAGGCAGCTTCGCGCTCGGCGACCTCGCGTTCGCGCTCCTGGATGTAGCTTTGCATCTCCCTCTCCTTCATGATCCTGTCCTGTATGTCCGCATCCAGTGCCTCCTTCAGCTCCTGCACGAACTTGTCCACCACTGCCTTTATTCTCAATGACATCCCCTCCTCCGCCCCCGCCACCACCAATCTTTGAATTCCGATTGTCCTCCTCCTCCCTAATTCCCCTAATCCAAACCAAATAAAGAAAATCACAATTATGTAATATGATAAGTAATAAAGATTAAATCAAAGCAGGAAGAGGAAGGAGGGATGACAATAAGAATCTATCTTTCTGGTGCAATGCAAGCAAGCAAGCACAACAAAGCAAGAAGCACCAAATCCATTCCTTTCTTCCAATTTGGGACGTCTCAGCTGCAGCTCAGGAGGTGGCCCCCTTTTTTCCCTTTTTCTTTATATACTTTTTTTATTTAGGTTTTTTTTTACTCAATAATTTGTCATATGTGCTACCTATGACGAACTAAAGATTTCTCCCATTTTAGTTGGCTTTTTACAAAAATGTGTAAAAATATATATATGTATATTTATATATATATGACAATTTATAATGACTTTTTAGCTACAAACTCAAGTCTCCAACTAGGACCTAAGTGATTTTGATTATCTCGTATGTGTTCTTAAGAATAGGAATTTGCCCATTTTTTGGGATCTCAAAGGAACGTGAAAACACATAAGAACTCTTGAATGAAAATGGAAAAGAGATGTAAATCCAGTTCCTTCAAATATGGTAAGATCTTTGGCACAAGAAGAGGGGGTTGATCTGTATCATCTTGACTTGGGCTATTTTACACCATGTCTCTTTACAATAAAAGTGGAATTCATCATTTATTTTCTATTCACTGAGATCTCTTCTGTTTCATCAATTTTCAATCTATCTATAATGAGAAGTCTTCCCTTTATATAATCTTTCATCTCCTTAATGGATGGCAAGGATAACCTGATCCAAGGACAATCATTAACCTTCTAGAATATTTCTAAGATCCTTTTACCTTTCCACTATATTCTAGAATTCTCTAAACTATTCTAGTACATAGTAGAGTTTTCTATCATTTTCTAGAATACTCTAGAACCTTCTGGAGCGTTCTAGATTTTTCTAAGTTTCTCCAATGTTTCCAATTCTTCTAGAATGTTCTAGAATCAACAAAACCTGCAAACCTAGTAATCTAAGCCACAGTTGATGTAGAAAATCCAATAATCTAACTGGGTTCCAACTCGATGTCGAGGCGCCTATGTTTGTGATTTCATCCCATTATTAACCACTAAAAAGGAAAATTTCAGAACAATCCATTAGAATTAAAATTACAAAATGATACATCAGATGTAATTTGAGGTTTTATACCGCATATAAAAAAATGAAAAAAACAAAATCAGTTTAGGATTTTTGAGAAGAGATGATGGAGAAGAAAGGAAAGAGAGGGAAAGAGAAATTTTTGTGGAATTATTGAAAGAAGAGATGTGATTGTGAGCTTAAAAAACACTCAAACAGAAACATAAACGAAAACACACAAGCAATAAATCTCAAGAGATAAAAGCAAACCAAAATTTATATTCACATTAGATTTCTCAGCCTACTACAATGTAGGTTTACAAAACGAAATTTAAAATAAATAAATAAATAAGAGCTCTGCCTAAAAGAAAAGGGGTTCACATAAGTCTTTAAAAATAGGGTTTGGGGTTCACAAACGGAGCACAGAAAGGAGGTTCTGGAGTAGGGTTTTGCAGTTAGGGAAAGGTGAGAGCTGTTAATGGAGGATGAATAGAGGGGAAAGCAAGGGGTTGGAGTAACATACAAAGAGAAGATAGATTCATACCTTGATGAGAGACAGAGTTAAGATGGAAGTAGTCGCAGAGAACTATGAAGAAAGAGGAGTACATTTGAGAGAACGAGCCTATCACCCTTCATTGTTGGAGATCGTCGATCACCCTTCGCCGGTGGAAATCACCAATCGCCTCAGAGAGAAACACTGTGAGATTGAGAAAGGAAGTCAGAGAACAAAGAAATAGAGATGAAGAAAAATATGTGGTGTAGACAAGTGTGGAGATGTGGCTCAATCTCAGTAGCCACATTTTGCTATAGCAAAGTTAACTCTCCCTTATTATATAGTGTATATAACTCATCATGAGCAATGCTACATCTACTTAAAATCTCACTATAATCCTACTAAAAGCATCCATGTCCAAATATTATTGGAAGTGTGAAAATAGCTAAAAAGCCAAAATGTCACTATAAAAAAGTCAACTATTCTCTCTACTTTTCTGCACGTCTTTTCTTAAAAGGTCAAAAAGCCAACTAAAATAACTAATTTCCAAATGACCTCTAAATATATATATATATATATTTTTTTTTTTTTTTTTTTTTTTTTTTGGTACAACAATCACATTTGACCATTTGTATTTTTAATAAGATTGTTAATATGTGTAGAATTATTCATAACTCATTAACTATCCCAAATATAAAATTTGTAAACCAAATTTTTTTAAATGATATTTATTTTTTAAAGGTACTTCCATGGTAAATTTGAAAACCCAATTTTTTTAGCAGAGATAGTGAAAAAAAATCGGTCTCCAACTTTTAGTAGTCGGAGAGGTCCAATATATTTTTTTTATTAGTTAAGGTAGCTCAATAATATTATTAGAGAAATTTCACAAATTTCTCTATGATGAGCTAAAATTTGTGTGTTGAAATTTCTTTGTACTGAAATTTCTCTATGAAAATGTTAAGAGACCCCAACTACTATAAAAATATTGCATGTCCTTTATCTTCTAAAATCTTAATACCATGGACCTTATACTAAAAATCCCTTTTTTTTTATGACACAAACATTTAATCTGAATATAAAAGTATTTAGGGGTCATTTGGGAACAAGATTTCTTAGTAACTTTTTTGTTTTTTTGACTAAAATATGGTATAAAAAAAACTATTATGTTTGGGACAACTTTTTGATTTTTATAAAAAATGTACAAAAAATAGATTGAATGAAAATAAATATTTAACATTTTGGTATTTGTTAATTTTTGAGGATCTTTTTCACTTTTAGAATAAAAAGTACAGTTGCCAAAGGACAATGTTGAAAACAATCTAATTTCAAATGTATCCCTTTATTTCAAGCCATTAGATGCATCCTTCTTGATTTGAAAAAATAATTTGCCTCAACTTTTAACTAGACATCATTTCAAAACATCCAAAAAAATTTTAAAAAAACAAGAAAAAAGGGACAAAAAATAGTGGATTGAAGGAATATTAAAATTTTAAATTGTATTACTGTATTTCAAAATTGACTACATCAAATTTATAAAATAAAGAATTGAAAAAACTTTGAAACTTTTAAAATATAATCCTTAAATTTTTCACAATGATGTGAACCTAAGAAGCACGGACACCTCTCCGGAGACAACGTATGGATGTCCAACACGTCGCACGGACACACAATGGGCACGTGTGACACTCTACTGGCGTGACCCTTTTTTTTTTTAAATTTCTTCAGCCGAACACGCTTGGGACACTCTTGGACACTTTATCGACATGTTGGAGACAAAGATAGAGAAACCCTAACCCATAGACAGAGAAATAGAGAGAAAGAGAAAGGGTAAAGAAGAACTTGTTGAAACCCTGGATTTGAGGCATGTTCTTCTTTCTTCAGTTTTCTTCTTCGTTGTTCTTTTCTTTTGCATTTTTCTTCTTCTTTCGTCGATTCTTCTCTCCATCTCTCTCTCTCTCTCTCTCTGTATGTCTATGTGTTCTCTCTCTCTCGTTCCCTCGCTATGTGTGTTCGACTCTCTCTTTCGCTTTCTCTGTGTTCAACTCTCTCTCTTTCTGTTCAATTCTCTATCTCTCTGTTTGAATCATCTTCTTTGTTCGACTCTCTCTCTCTCTCTAACTTTTGCTGTGTTATTTCTCTCTCTTCGTTTTTTTTTTTTCCTTCCTATTTTTCTGTTTTCTATTTTTTGGACATTAATCTAAAATAAATTATTTTTATTTATAAAAAAATAATTTCTAAATGAAATTTGATGTTAAAGTAAATAAATAATATATATTTTTACATTTTTTTTAGGTGGATAATATTTTTTTAAATATATATATATATTTTCATAAATAATATTTTTGAAATATATTTTATTTATAAATAATATACATACTTTTATTTATATAAATAATATATTTTTTTAATTTTATATATAATAAATAAATAAAATTATATATATTGAACGTGTCCCCAACATATCGTGTCCCTTATTTTTTGAAAATTTACGTATTCATGTGCCCATGTCCATTATGTCGTGTCCGTATCCGTATCTGTATCCGTGTCCGTGTCCGTTAGATGTGAACTACTCCATATTAGTTATTATTGATTGTTTAAAATTAACTTTTTAAGATCTAATGCCTTGACATATCATTAGCAATAAATTTAGAGATCGTATTTTAAAATTTTCTAACATGTCTCTAAAAGAAATACAATATAGCTTCTTTTGTTATCTACCAACCAAGAACAAATCTCTCATTATTTATTTATTAGAGCAATGTTAGGATACAAAATTATCTATCAAAATTTCTACCAAACACTCACACTACACCCATGTAGGACCCACACTCATGTGGGACCCATATCTATGCAAGTGTTTGATAAAAAAGTTAGAGACCTCTAGCATTTTTGTATTTATTAATGTGGCCTATGTTTGGAATCATTGCACTTTTTAACCAAATTCCATTACTATGTACAATTAATCGTTCCTTTTTTTCTTTTCTTTTTCTATTTTGATTTCTCTAATTCTGCATGTTTTTTTTTTTTTAATTTTTGGGTTCAAAATTCTAATAGTAAATGACAGATAGATCACATTGTAATAAAACTGAAAATAAGGAGTTTAAATTGAATCTACAAAGACTAAAGTGAAACTTTGCTCAAACTAGAGGTGACCAAAGGTGTAACTATCCAATTTTTTTTTTTTTTTTTTTATTTTGTTGTTCAAAATATTTTAAATAGCACACAGTGTATGGCAAAAAAATAAAAATAAAATTGAAATCAATTAAACTTTAACGAATTATTCTGAAATTTCAGTTGTTTAAGTTATTATTATTTAGGCCTGTTTGGGATGGTGGGTTTTTGGCTAAAAAAGCTAAGGTTGCGTTTGGTAAAGTTTTCTAAATATGATTTGAGAATAGAGTTGTATTTTGAGTTTGTAAGTTTTGGAATTATGATTTGAGTGTGGAAAATTTGTTTGGTGAATGAGTTTTGAAAAGAGTTTTGAATTGAGTGGGGAATTTTTGATGTGACATATGATATTTGATACAAAAGCTTATAACTCATAACCAAACACAACTCAAAATTCTATTAAAACTCATAAAAAAATTTTAAAAATTCGAAAAATACGTTTTATTGAATATATAAAAATTAACATGTGTCAATTGCAACCAAAAAAAAAAAATTTGCACTGTTTCAGTCAATCGGCCGGACGACCGGTGGGACGTCCGATAAGACGTCCGGTTAGCCCAAATTTTCCCGCCTTCGACCGCGTTTTCAAAAGTAATCATGGAATTAATTTTTGAAATTTGTAAACAAATGTCCTATTCAACTCTGGAACTAACGTTTCAGAACTGTACCAAACAACGTTTCAGAACTGTACCAAACACAGCCTAAAACATCCTATCATATCACTCTCTTTACTTTTTTTGCATGTATTTTCATAAAAAGTCAAAAAATCAACTAAAATAGCTACTTCTCAAACATCATCTTAAAATTACATGGATGTTGGGGGGTAAGCATACTCTTTTTTTCTTTTTTTCTTTTTTTGGATGTGTAGAATATCCTAGGCCAGCTTAAGTTTTGCTTGCGAGGGAAGTCGAACCTAAGATCTTGAAGAAAGTAAACCCCCAAGTCCCAATCCTCATCTACCAGGCCAAACCCCTAGGCCATGTTTGTTTCATGGATTTGGTATGTAATTTGGAAAGGAAAAAAGGAAAGAGTATGTGAAATGTGAATAAAATATAACTATATTTTATCTACATTTCACACACTTTTTTCATGTCCCTTTTCAAATTCCTTTTCAAATCCATGAACCAAACAGTCTAAGGGTTAGGGGGGCCAATATACAATTACTTAGGTTTTGGTTGCTTGAATCTACAATATATTTATTTTTAAATTATCATAAATACAAAAAATACATATGACCTAAACAAGGTTATATGTGTAGATTATTTATTTTTTTATAATGCTCTAGTTTAAATAGAAACTGTTTACTTGTATTTTTTTTATATAATGTACTTTTGATTTATTCGAAAAGTCGTGCACCCTAACAAATAGGGGTTTGCACAGTGCAGATCGGTATGGTTTAGAGGTAAAATAGAAATTGTACAGCGGGTGGCGGATTAACAAAATTGTCATTAGCAATTGCCATTTTTCTTATAAAAAAAACCCAGCAATTCGGTTGGCAAATAATGGCGATTTTGACTTGGCAGATTGGCGATTTATAAAAAAAACATAATTCAAATTACAAACTTGAATCAAAGAGTAAAAAAAATATAATCTAACTAAAATAGTCAAAATGGAATAAGTTAAATGGATTGTTTCTCTGATGTTCTATATATATCACCACATATATCTTCAAACAAATCATTATATTCAACAAATCTAGTAAGGAAAAACCCTTGCTCATACTGCTTTTATCCTTGTTCAAAAATAAATAAATAAATAAATAAAATATTGCTTTTATCCATTTCCTTTTCTTTATCCACAAATCTAATATCTAAACACAATTCTTATCAATACAAAATAATTATCATTTTACAATTGTGTTTCTCTCTAAACACAATTCTGTTTTGCATTTTTATTATTTGTTATGTCAAGAAGGTTCTGAATTGTGGGTCAGTTGTGGGTCAGTTGAGGGAAGTCAGTTAGGAAGTAGTTGAGAGATTAGTTAGTCGATTCTGAAATCGAGTTGTGAATTGGTTAGTCAGTTAGAAGTGTGAGGTGAAGAAGTAGTTATAAATAGTTGAGGAACTCCCATATGGGGGGGGGTTATGTAAAATTCTGAAAATAATACGCAGATTCTGCACTTTCTTCCTTATGCCTCTGTTTCTTCTTTCTTAGCTACTACATTGGTATCAGAGCACCCAGGTTCTTGGCCTGTTCATCCTCTGCAACCACTATGGCCGACAGAACTAGAGCAGCCCAGGAAGCTAAAAAAATTGAGGAGACATTACACTCATTAAAGGAGGGTAATGAGAGAAATGCGAAGGAAATCGGGGAAATCGGGGAAATCAGGAGTTCTGTCAAAGAATTGGGGGATATCAAGGAATTGATTGCTGCCATGAGTATGAAGTACGATCAAATGGCAGGACACATTTATGGGAAACAGCATGTAGATCGGAGTGACAATTCTAGAATGCTCCACCAAGAACAGTCAGGGGTTTCTCCAGTCAGGGTTCAAGCCCGTGGGGATTTTCAAGCTCGTGGGGAATTGCCATTCAAGATAGACTACCAATCTCATCAACGATTTGCGAAGATTGAATTTCCTCGCTTCTATGGTGATAATCCAAATGGTTGGCTTTATAAATGTGAAAGATTTTTTGAGTAAAATGCCGTTGACAATCTTGATAAAGTGAAATTGGCATTTCTTCATTTGGAGGACTCGTCCTTGCAGTGGTTTCAATGGTTTGAAAGATGCCATCATCATATTACTTGGGATTTGTTTACACAAGGACTTCTATCAAGATTTGGCCCAAATTCATATGAAGATGCAATGGGTAGCCTAACCAAATTGAAGCAGACCACTACTGTGAAAGCTTACCAAGAACAGTTTGAGGTTTTGGCGAACAAAACTCAAAACCTCCCTGAAACTTTCTTTATTAGTTGTTTCATAAGTGGTCTTAAAGATGAAATTCAACCAGGGGTATTAATGTTTAAACCAACCTCTATTACTCAGGCTATTGGGTTGGCAAAACTTCAAGAAACAAGTATTGAAGCCATTACCAAGAAGACTAGGTTGGGAACCAAATCAGAAAGCATCCCTCCTTTTTCTGTAAACAGGTCACAAGTGGGTGATGGGGGATATGTTCAAAAAGAGTTATCTAAGGAATTGGAGGAAAAGAAGGCCAAAGGGTTATGTTTTAAGTGCAATAAGAGGTATACTAAAGGGCATGTGTGTAAAAAGAAGCAATTTTATGTTATGGAAGGAGGAGAAGATGGGGAGGAAGATGATCAGCTACCAATTCTTGATGAAGATAAAAAAGAAGATGAGGAACAGTTATCTGGGGAGGAACTGCAGATTTCTTTGAATGCTTTAACTGGTACAATCTCTTATAGAACAATGAGGGTTAGAGGTAATGTTAAAAAACACCTCATCATCATCTTGATTGATTCAGGGAGTACACATAATTTTCTGAGTCCAGCAGTGGCCAAAAGAGCCAATATCGAGATCGAAAATATCGATTCCTTACGATGTCGATTCTTGATGGGACAAGAATGTTGAGTACAGCCATGTGCAAAGATTTTCGATGGAAATGCAAGGCACAATTTTTCAGCTGACATGAGGGTCCTGCAACTAAAGGGCTGTGATATGGTTTTGGGTATCCAATGGTTGGCAACTCTAGGTCCAGTTAAGTGGGATTTTAAGCATCTTAGCATGGAGTTTCATCTCAATGGCAGAAAACATGTTTTAAGAGGGGGAAAGAGTGATGAGTTAAAAGTTTTGAGCTCAGAAAAAATGCAGAAGTTGCTGCACAAACAGCCACAAGGAGCCATAGCCCAACTCTATTTGTTGCAAGCTGATTGTCTTGTGAGGGAAGAGGACACTCCACCAGATTTGGCAGCTTTGCTGTCTGACTTTGCAGATATATTTCAAGAGCCAAAGGACTTACCTCCTCCTAGATCTCATGACCATTGCATCCCTCTCAAACCAGGGACTGAACCTGCAAATGTGAGACCTTACAGGTACCCTTATTTTCAAAAAACTGAGATTGAGAAACAAGTAAAAGACATGCTTACCTCTAGTATAATAAGGCCTAGTGTCACCATATTCTTCACGGTGCTATTGGTTAAGAAGAAAGATGGCACTTGGAGAATGTGTGGATTATAGAGCTCTTAATAACGCCATCACAAAGATAAGTTTCCTATCCCAAAGAATTGATGAACTTTTGGATGAATTATGGGGCACAATATTTTTCTAAATCGGATCTCGTGCCGGGTTATCACCAAATCGGGGTTCATTCCTCGACATTGACAAAGCGGTTTTAGAACCCATGATGGGCACTATGAATTTTAGTGATGCCCTTTGGACTCACTAATGCCCCTTCTACCTTTCAAAGTCTCATGAATGAAGTCTTTAGACCTTTTTGAGAAATTTATTCGGTCTTTTTGATGATATCTCGTATATAGTGGGTCATGGGAGACCATTTACAAGATTTGCGACTCACTTTACAATTGCTTAGGCAACATCATTTGTTTGCAAAAATGTCCAAATGTGTTTTTGGGAAAGATGAGGTGGAGTATTTGGGACATTTAGTTTCAGCTAAGGGTGTTTCTGTAGAACCAACAAAGTTACAAGCTATCAAATCTTGGTCAATCCCTTCTACTATCAAGGAATTGAGGGGTTTTTTGGGTCTCACTGGTTATTACAGAAGATTTATCCAGCATTATGGTCGAATTTGCTCTCCTCTTCATTGTTTACTCAAGAAAGATTCCTTTGTATGGTCCCCTACAGCTACAACAACTTTTCTTCAACTCAAAGCTGCCCTGCTTTCCACACCAGTCCTTGCCTTACCTGATTATAGTAAGGCCTTTGTTTTAGAGTTAGATGCCTCGGGCACGGGCCTTTGGGCTGTGCTTATGCAAGATGGACATCCCATTGCCTATTGGAGTAAGGGCATTTCAGTAAGAGACCAAGTTCTCTCTACCTATGAAAAAGAATTAATGGCAGTAGTGCTGGCAGTCCTCAAATGGAGGCATTACCTTCTAGGTAGGCACTTCCTTATTAGGACTGACCACCAAAGCCTAAAATATCTTTTGGAGCAGAGAGTGGGAACTCCTTTCCAGCAAAAATGGGTGACCAAGCTATTGGGTTTTGACTACACTATCACATACAAATGTGGGAAAGATAACCAAGCTGCTGATGCTTTGTCCAGGAAAGAAGAGTTGATCAATACTGCTGATTCAATAGCTATGATTCATGCTTTATCTTGTGTCTCTACCAGTTGGTTGGCTAAAGTAAAGCTCAGTTGGAGTGAAGATGCTAACATTCAACAGTTGATTTTGGACCTGCAACAAGGTCAAGCTCATGCTGGTTATGCTTGGGACCATGATATTTTAACCTACCATGGCAGGTTGGTAGTTGGAAACTCAGCCCTCAGGATGCAGCTTATTCAGGACTTCCATTCTTCACCTTTGGGAGGACACTCGGGGAATAATCAAGACCACAAAAAGACTGCATAGAAGTTTTTATTGGAAGGGCCTACAGCAGGATGTGGCTCAGTTCATTTCTGAATGCGATACATGTCAAAGGTACAAAAGTGAAAATGTCAAGTATCCAGGCCTATTGCAGCCCCTTTCCATTCCTAATAGGGTATGGTCTGATATTTCCATGGCTTTCATTGAAGGTTTACCAAATTCTCAAGGCAAGACTATGATCTTTGTAGTAGTAGATAGGCTGTCAAAATATGGCCATTTCATGGCTTTATCACATCCTTATACAGCTGCAGATGTGGCCAAAGTCTTCTTTGATCAAGTGTTTAAGTTGCATGGTCTTCCTTCTACCATTGTTTCAGATAGAGATGCTGTGTTTACTAGCCATTTTTGGCATGAACTTTTCACTTTATAGGGTTGTGAGCTGTGCCTTAGCACTGCTTATCACCCTCAAACGAATGGTCAAACTGAAATTTTGAAAAATGTTCGGAGAACTACCTCAGGTGTATGTCTGGAGACTGTCCTAGGCAGTGGGCTAAGTGGCTCTCTTTAGCTGAGTGGTGGTATAATACCACCTATCATGCTGCCACCAAAACTACCCCTTACTTTGCAGTCTATGGACAAGAACCTCCTGACCATACTTTTTGTCTTTCCACACCTTCTTCAGTAGCAGTTGTGGATAATTGGGTAAAAGAGAGGGCTGCTATTATCAAGACCTTAAGGGAGCATTTAACTCAGGCACAGCAGCGAATGAAACATTATGCTGATAAAGGCAGGTCTGAAAGGGAATTTGAAATTGGGGATTGGGTGTTCTCGTGTTACAACCCTATAAGGCAGACTACTGATGGCTTTGTAGAGAAATATGAAGCTATCTCCAAGGTTTTATGGACCATATCAGTCTTGGAAAGGGTTGGTTCAGTAGCTTATAAGCTGAAGTTACCAACAACTGCTAAAATTCACCCTGTTTTTCATGTCTCACTGCTTAAGAAGAAAATCGGGACTAATGTGTTAGCTCACACTACTCTTCCCCCAGTAGGTCTTGAGGGAACTTTGCAACTGGAACCTATGGCTGTCTTGGATAGGAGGATGGTTAAGCGGGGTAATAAGGCTGTGGTTCAGTGGTTAGTCCAATGGACGAATTCTTTTCTAGAGGATGCTACCTGGGTTGATCATTCTGAGATAGAAGCAAAGTATCCTCAATTTCAGCCTTGAGGTCAAGGCTATTTCTCAAGCAGCAGGGAATGTTATGTCAAGAAGGTTCTGAATTGTGGGTCAGTTGAGGGAAGTCAGTTAGGAAGTAGTTGAGAGATTAGTTAGTCAGTTACAGGAAATCAGTTGTGAATCAGTTGTGAATTGGTTAGTCAGTTAGAAGTGTGAGGTGAAGAAGTAGTTATAAATAGTTGAGGAACTCCCATATGGGGGGTATGTAAAATTCTGAAAATAATACACAGATTCTGCACTTTCTTCCTTATGCCTCTGTTTCTTCTTTCTTAGCTACTACATTATTTTACAATTCAACAACACTATAAACTTAGATTCTTTGATCAGAAGGTTTCATGGAACAGTGAAGACAACATAAATGGAAAAATCTGTTCTTTTGACAATTAATGATATTTTCTAGTAATTTAATATCATCAAAATATTATATTAATATGTACTCTTATAATTTTTTCTTCTCTTTTTTCATTTATTCTACAAATCCCTCATCATCTCATTCTCATTCACATCCAGAGAGAGCAGAGAGAGAGAGCAAATAGAAAACATAAACCACACACAGAGAGAGAGAGAGAGAGAGAGAGCCACATACCAAATCGGGAAAAAGCAGCGGCGGCAGCGAGCGGAGAAGCAGCGCCCGAAAGGCCAACGGCGGCGACTAGCAAGAGCAGCAGCGGCGGAGGCGGCGGCGATCAGCAAGGAACGGAGGAGGAGGAGGAGGAGGAGGAGGAGGAGGAGGAGGGGAGATAAAGCAATCGATGAATCAGATGAGATGTTGGGTCTGGATTAGGTTTGTTTAAGAATTGATCGTGTGCGAGTGTATCCTACACTGTGTGAACCTGGACATGCGGAAGGCTACGTTTGGTTTAGTTTTATAATCAAATAATGAAGTTATGTTTTGAGTTTTAAATCTTGAAAATAAAAAATTTGTTTGATGATAAATTTTGAAGAATGTGTAGAAAAAAATTTGAGTTATATTTTGAATTTTGAGTTGTATTTTGAAATTTATTTTTTTAATATTTAAAAATGTTTAAGAAAATTTTATTTTTTATACTTTATATATAATTTTTTTTTTTTTCAAGCAAGGCGGGTCAAGCTGGTTGAGTAAGCTGGTTGGACTTTACGCCGACTTGCCAGGCTTGGACACTCCACTTGCCCGTCAAAATTGAAAAAATGTGGGATTCAACATAGTTCAATGTTGTTTTACCGATATTGTACACAAATAATAAAAAAAAGCATATACTAAGAGCATTTCTAATGGTTCATCAAAAAATTCATTAAATTTAAGTAAAAATATGGCCAATTCATTTATCTGATATTAGTTGCTCCAACAGTAAGTACTGTAATTTTCATCAAAACACCGAATGTCTGAGAGGACGACCGGTCGGTTGACCAGCAAGAGCAAAATGAATTTTTTTTTTTTCCTTCCATTTATGTTTCCCTCAAATTTTTTGCCACTTCTTTTTTCCTCCATTATTCTTTTCCATTTCTTTTTGGACCTGAATACAGTACTTCAAAACATGATATTACGGCAATTCGGAAAAAAAGTGAAGCATACCATTGATTTGTCTCTGGTGTAAGTTTATGACTCTGGTGGAAGGTGACTTCCCAAATTTAGTCCTAAAAAGACCAAGGGAATACTGGTAACATATATGAAATTGTAAAAAAAAAAAGAATTTACTACGAGACAATTTATGAATTACTCCCTCATTATGCTTTACACACAATCGAAAACTTAAAATTTTCTATGGAGAAATTCATCGAACACTTAAAGGCCAACCATAAAATCAAATATAACAAATACATTACATATATATATATACATGGAGGGAGAGAGAGAGAGAGAGAGAGAGAGAGAGAGAGAGAGACCTATGAGCATCTTGTACTTCTATGAAGGAAGAAATGCAAAAATCAACAATATGATGGAAGACAAGCAAGCAATGCAGATGAGATGGGAGAGTGTTTAGATGTTTGATAGAATGTGCTGTTATCTGGACGACCAGTGGGACAACTGGCCAGACGTCTGACCGGTTGTCTTGTGGGACCCACATCCAACGTAAACACACAGTAAAATGATGAAATCTGACCCAGCTCCTCAAATTGGTGAAAGTTTTGTTCAACTTCTCAATTTGATATCATTTTGGTGAAACCGTTAGAGAGATAAAAGCTGTCATTTTTCATCAAATTTAAATCTAGTGATCAATCTGATAAACTGTTGGAGATGGTCTAATATTGTGCTAGTTAATAGTAATAAAATTAAATTAAATCCTACTAATTACGAATTTTTATGGTTACAAAATCAATCCTATTAATTATGATTACAAGATTATATATTCTTAATTATTCATGAAATGTAAAATCGTATGGAGAAATGCTTATTTGTCATTATTTTTTTTTAATCACCATTTTATGATAATATACATCCTCCATCCCCGTATTTCTTTTTATGCTCCATTAATTATATATATATAACAAAACAGCTTAGATTTTGAATCCAGATGGGACATCAATCCTAAGTGGCAATGGATTTGAAGGTTGAGATTCATTTTAGATTTACTATCTTCTTATCTTCACTGTTGGATATAGCTTGAAAGTTGAAAGAATATCAAAACATTTCAAACCCATTTCTCTCTCCCTTCACTGCGCAAAACCCATTTCCTCAACACTATTTCTCTCTCTCTCTCTCTCTCTCTCTCTCTCTCTCTCTCTCTCTTTCTTTGCCACAATGGTTGTATTTCTCTCTCTTTTTTTGCCACAATGGTTTTATTCAAACCCATTCATCATCACTACTTCGGTCGTTTTTCGTTGCTTCATCGGCTCTTCGTTGATTCGGTGGTTGTCGTCAGTAGCAACAAGATTGTTCGCATTCAGGTAACACCTCTTTCTTCCCCTCAAGGTCTCAGTCCCTCCTCTCTTCCCAACCCTACCTGAAACTCTCATTTCTTACTCTCTTCATGTCTTTTAGTCATCTAACCCCACCTGAAACTCCCCACTCTCACTCTCTTCATGTTTTTTTAATCATTTATGGAAATTTTCTTTGTTGTTTAATCATTTATAAATTTATTGATTTTCTAAATTGTTTTCTCTCATCTCATGAAATGGATTAATCAAGAAATTGGACATTCTTGGGTCAGACAGTTTTTGGGGATTAATCAATAAATCAGACAGTTTTTTGGGATTAATCAACAAATCGAATAGTTTTTGGCCGATAAAAGGCTGTGTTTGTCTTTGTATTTGTGTTTCTAGGGATTTCAAAAATCTTCTATCCTGTTTGGTAAGAAACCTAGGAAATATTTGATTTTGTGAAAACAAAAAGGGTTGTTTTACCATAGGAAACAAAACTAATAAAGGAATCAAAACCAATTTTAAATCTTCCATCCTATCTTTTATTTATTTTTATTTTTAGTATGTATTGTTGCACATTTCTATCCTAGTCTTTTCTTATTTAGTTGCATAATTCTAGTAGTGAGCTTGATTTGGTGAAATGTGTTGTTTGGAGGATTTGGATTTGTGTTTTTGTCTTAATTTTGCAGTTTGGTTGCAATTTGGTTGTAGCTTGATTTCACTACAAATTTTTTTTTTATTGGTTTCTATTGTTTGAAATGAATAATTAATACTGATGTGGTGTCTATATGGCACAAAACAAAACATCAATGAAAGAGGATGAAGATGAAGCTGATGTGGATGTCTTTGTGGCACAAAATAGAACACTCCAAGTTGAGAATTTGGTTATTGTGTCCCAAGGAGTTAAAGATGCTAATAATGTTCCATTAAAGAGAAGACCAAGTGGAAGTGGTGACTTTCAGAAAGAGGTTTGTCCCAATGTCAAAAGGCCTAGGCTTGACCAAGAATTCAACACCAAAAGGGTTACACCACCACCTAACAAAGGTAACCTCCTGTTAAAAAAAAAAAAATCACTGATAAAACAACCCTTTATTTCTATTGGTTTTGTTTCTTATGGTAAAACAACCCTTTATTGGTTTCACTATTGTTTGTATCCACCGTATTGGTTTCCACATCAGTATTGATTAACACCAGTGAATAATTACAAAAAAAATAGTAATTAGATGTGTTTTGGAAGATGCTTCATTGAAATGTGTCAAGTTCTTGGATTCATTGAAGATGTTTCACTTAATTTTGATTGGAGTCTGATTGTATTTGGAAGTGCCATTAAGATATCTTTGGGAATTGACTTTATTTGTTGTTGTTCATGGTTAAGACGTTTTATATGGTCTCTTTTCCCTTTATCTCTCTCATCTTTGTTGTTGCCATTAATCCATTGCCTCATCTCTCTCTCTCTCTCTCTCTCTCTCTCTCTATGGTCTCTTTTTCCTTAAAAATCATGTCCCGCCGTGTAAAAGAAGTAAAGACAATTGTTGGTGAACTTATATGGTTTCATGAATTATATGGTTTCATGTCTCTTTTCTTAGTTGGTGAACTTATAAAGTAGTGAAAAGAAGTAAAGAAAACTTTACGAATTTAAACTACATCTATTAGTTGGTGAACATGGCAAATTAGGTTTATTCTCCTCTACTTTGGCCAGAAGGCCAATGGAAACTAAAGCAAATAGACAATCATAATATGGTTGTTTGCCATCTTCTTGAAGGGATGATTAGACAAAGCATTGAGTATATAACTTGTTATAGACACCCCATTTTTGACTGCCCTTAAGACTTGGGCGCTTCAATCCAAACACTTGATGATGACATGTTATACTGTACAATCTTTCGAATTTTCAGCAAAAGAATTTAGTTTTGAGCTTCAAACCCAAACCTTGCACCCCATTTGGACCAAAATCCTATTTTCTAGCCTGACCACTCAAAAGCAACTATCACGACCCAAACCTGCCCCTATAGGTTTAGTGTCGTAACCGGCTAGTAATTCTGAGATTACCAAAGGCCTCTGACCTGAATAACATATAATAAGGGGCTACGGAAGTAAATATAGAAATATTCATGGTCCATAGAGCCGTGCAGACATACATGGAACAAAAGCTTAAAACTTTGATACAAAAGAGTGATGTTATATAAATACATTAGTCACACATCACCAAAACCACATATATAGATTTCCAAAAAAAAAAAAAAAAGAATATGTTCAGACAAAATGTAAACATCAAAAAGTACAAAAGCCCCCAAGGCTTATTTCTCAAAAAAAAAAAAAAAACATGATTGGATCTCAAAGGAAACCTCCACGAGAGGCACGGTGGCTAGTTGACCCACACTTTCTAGACAACAGCTTAGGCCTAGTCACACGCCTACTCACCTACATACATAATAAATAAATAGTGAGTGGAAGCCTAGTGAATAATAACAGAGTAAAGATTTTACTGAATAATGTCCATGCAGAAACACACTCTCATACATGTTTAGATGTCAAAGCAAAAACAAATTCATATACGTAGTCATGTTTATATTCAAAGTTCGTACATTACATATTATAGCATGTAGCACACCCTTGAGCATTAACAAACCCGATGACCCATAAGGGATAGCCGTGAAGGTATTCCAATGACTCATGTGCACAAAGATGTTTCCGATGACCCATAAAGAAACGGCCACAAAAGCATTCCGATGACTCATGTGCACAGAAATGTTTCTGATGACCTATAAAAGAACACATATCATATGTTGCTAAGGATACCGCGAACACAATTCAGAAATTTGGACAATCATTTATTCATATAAAACATAGCATTTCAGAAAACTGATCATTTCATATCATTAGAAAATAATTAAAGTTAAACATAACTTTACAGAGTTATTACTCACAATTAACAGATGGCTCCAAGTAAATGGACAGAGTAGGCAATTCAAATATCTTGTGGTGCGTGACGTACACAGATATAGAACAAATACATATTGAATTACACACCCGGAATCATTAACTTAGTTCTTTCTGTCATAGTGTGTTTTTACTTCTTACCCTCATTATTGTGTCTTAATCATGACCTAGGAATGCCTAGGATGCTAAAATGCACTTGAAAACACTTAACAAAACTTGCTAAAAACAGGGTCCTCGCTCGAGCTCAACTTCTGTCGCTCGAGCGGTTTGTAAACTTTTACAAAAGTACTGGTTGCTTGATTTCCGCTTAACGCTTGCTCGAGCATGAAACTCATGTCCTCGCTCGAGTGCAACTCTTGTCGCTCGAACGATCTGTAAAACAAATGAACTTCTGGGAGCATGCATTTTATGCTCGAGCCAACTTCTGGTCGCTCGAGCGGAAGTACAAAACAAAGGGTGGTCGCTCAAGCGCAAGATCTGTCGCTCAAGCGTAGAAGCAAAATCTAGAATTTCCAGATTGCTCTTTCAAGTTCAAAACCCAAATTCAACCTAACAATACACATCCTTTTGGGCCCGAAACTTGAGGAAACATTGAGAAATTCATAGCATGGGAAGAATTACAAACCACTTCGCAAAAATCAACCCAAAAGTTTTGCCAATTATACAAACCCAAACTTGGAATGTTGAAAATATGACTTGCATGTGATGATATGAGTTTTAACTTTCCAAAACATAATCAAGTAAGGTACAAACATGTGAAATGTGATGAACTTCCAAAAACAAGCCATGATCAATACATGTATGTGAGACTTCCTCAAAATCAAGGTCTAAATGCAAGAGAATTTGCATACATGTGTGATTATCTTCTTAATTCTTATTCTTAAGCTTAATTCTTGGTTGAATTAGCTAACTCTTTTGAATTCATGCATTAAAGACTACAACTAACCAACTAAAGGAGTGAATTTATACCTTAAGCTTGAATTCTCTAGTGTGAGAGCTTAGTTTTCCAAGTTCACTCCAAATCCTTATCTTTTCTAGCAATTCCCTTTAATTGAGCTCAAGTCTCCTCTTCTCCATCTCTCACACATTTTGTTGAAAGAAATGAGGATGATGAAGGTGTTAAATGTGTCCTAGAGTTTTCACATGCCTTATATGGGCTTAATTAAGAAGGTTTAAATAATTGAGCTTACTATTAATCGAATAGACATTAATTTTTCTAATTAATTCGTTCCAATTCGAATTTTAATTAAACCTATCATAAAATTCTAAAAATTCCAACTAACACAAAAACCAAGTCAATTTTGTGATTGGATGCCATTAGGGCCTTCAATTTATAGAATAGAACAAAAACTAGGGACAAATATTCCTACACAGAACAGATAGAAACTCATATAGCACATAACACATGCAATTAATTTAGGATTTCTTCTTGATTACTTATTAGGCATAATTAATCATGGATTAACGTTAATTAGAGGTCGGGGTTGTTACAGCAACAAGACCCAAAAAAAAAAAAATGTCCAGTAGGCCACATTTGTTTGGTCTACCGTATACTCTATAGGCCGGTCGGCCAAGTGTACCGAGAACAGATATTTTGCAGCAGCAAGCTGGTCCCATGTACGAGATTTGAACTGGTTGTCTCTTTTGCAGATATTTTTGTTGAAGGCAGGTGAAAGTCTATAAATACAGCACCTCACCTCAGAGTTTAGGGTTAGAACAATTTCCCAAAGGCTTAGACAATTGCCTAAAGCTTCTCTACCTTTTTGAAATATAGGTACAGCATAGATACACCATTAAAACTTGAACTTGAAGCTTTTTGCTGAGGTTTTGAACATAATTTCAGATACTTGATAGTGTTTGGATTGGAGTTTGTGAACCAAGAAACTCTTTCTCTTCTCTAGAGGTTGATTCTTCAACTCTTTCCATTTCCTTTCTTTTTAAGCTTCTTGTTCTTCATTTCAATATTGTTTTTCAGAATATTTTGGGCTTTAAAATGTGATTTGAACTTTCTTGAAGGTGGAAGCCACCCTTATATAGGCTTGTTCTCTAGTGTTACTCTCTTGTTGTTCTCATATTTTTGCTTATTTCTTTCATTTTCAGCATTGGTTTAGGTAGATTTTGTCACGACCCAACCTCAAGGGCTTAGGGCTGGAATCGCAACTTACTAATTTATTTGTAACAAATTAAATGGCGTAGGTGGTGGCAAATAAAAATAATTAAACAGCAAATTTACTTAATTCTACTATTTTGATAAAAGAAAATACATCTATAGGGCTTTTATTATTTTATTATCCAGTGATCGACCCTCAGTAAAAAAAAAAAAAACAAAATAACGGATCAGCATCAAATTCCTGTGTGGGTTCCACTCCATGAGGTTACGGGTCTTCCTTACTTCTCGTCACCTGAAAGGGTAACAACTATAAGCACACAACAGAGTGAGAAATATTGTATCAATAGTATAGGGAATATAAAATAACCATGGATAGTTAGTCAAGTTAAAACATTTACATAACTTAATTTGAATAAACAAGTTATTTAAAGTGGCAGAAATTGAAATACGAAAATTATGTAAATAAATAACCATAACCACGGTACAAAACAAAACAAAACAGAGGTCACAAGAGTGATAATCAGAATAGAGGTGAATGGATCCATGACAAACAGAGAACCACAAAGTAGCCAAATAGAGGCCAATGGTTATTTAAGTCTCCCAAAGCATGAGACTCCCGTAGTGGTACTTACAAAACATTATTGTTTATAAGGTCATAGTCAAATACTTTCTAAAATTTAAAAAAATATATCCATGGGATTCATTTAAACAAATAGAGTTCAGAAATTAATCCACGTAATTGAAATATTAATATAATTTATAAAACATAACTTGTATAAAATAAATTATGGTAAGTCAAAATATATGTAAAATATATTATGGTAACTCAGGGTATAATATAACTCACCTTAGTATTGACCCTTACTATTTTCTTCTTATTTTTGCTACCTTCTCACGGCTGTTCCTTCGCTCCCCTTTTCCTTTCTATTTCCTTTTCGTTTTCATTGGCAACCAATTACTCCCTTTATAGACGAGCCTTAGCAGATGACTGACCCTATAATTATTATCCTATGTGATGATTCACTACGTCTACTACTTAGACTTAATAGGTGGTTGATCTCCTAATCTTCTAGCGCTTTGGCCACTTTTCATTATATTCCTCTTTTGCCCCTTTTTTTTCATAATTCCATAATCGTGTGATTTTAGCCCCTAGATAACATATTATTCACATGTTGATAAATTAATGCCAAATTAAATTACACCTTAGTACATATGGCTATGTGATTAATTATATTATTTTATATATTTATTTTATAATTTTATTCAGATTATTTACTTTTTGGTGTCATTTTACTTTGGTTCAATTATTAAAACAATTATATACCATTTAATATATTATCACATACAACAATAATTATATATATTTATGTGGTATTTAATTAAACATTTAGAGCGTCATAATTCTCCCCTCCTAAATAGAAGTTTGTCCCCAAACTTAACGTACCTTGTTTGTCGAAGAGGTGAGGGTATTTGACTCGCATTTGATTTTTAGTTTCCCACGTCGCTTCTTCGACTCGATGATTTCTCCACAAGACTTTTACCATAAATATAGTCTTGTTTCGAAGAACTTGATCACGACGATTGAGAATCTGCACTGGTTGCTCTTCGTAAGAGAGATCCTCTTGAACTTCCAAGTTCTCATAATCAACAACATGTTCTGGATCTCGAAGATACCGTCGAAGCATTGAAACATGAAACACGAAACACATTGTGGACATTGGATAGTTCGGGTGGTAGTGCAAGGATTGATGTTGAACCATTATTTTGTCTTTCTTTTTTTTATATATATTTTTGCTCCTTTTTGTTTCTACTTGGGGTTGGTCACTGAATAATAAAATAATAAAAATCCTATAAATGTATTTTCTCTTATTAAAATAGTAAAATGGAGTAATTTCTTATTTAATTATTTTTATTTCCGCTTGCGCAGTTTAATTTGCTACGAATAGAATAAGTTAGTAAGTTACGATTCCAACCCTAAGCCCCTGTGGTTAGGTCGTGACAAAAGGTGATATCAGAACAATGGTTCAAAAAAAAATGCTATTTTAATTTGATCAGGAAGTTCGAAAAGTTATAAATAAATCTATAAATAAAACTATATAGTTGAATAAACATAATAAAATTAAATTAAAATAATAATAAATATTTACCTGCAACGTTAGTCCTTTTGTATAAAATCTCACGTTTATTCTGGTGATGTAGGAATGTCAGAGATTAACCTTGATGATGCATTTTGGGATGAGCTTGGGGCCATTAATTTAGATGAAAATTTTAGATGAACACCCCGCCCCCGCCTCACCTAAGGGTTGGGGAGATTTAGAGGACATAATCAGAGGACTGTATCCAGGCCTTGCCCAATTCATGGGTCGGCCAATCTATATACAGGCTGATCCTATCGATGTCCCACATTTACTATGAAGGCAAAGCCGTGCCGATACACGCGAACGTTTTCTTGGACCCACTCGTGTCCTTGGCATTGCCCCGGGACATGACTGCTCGCACTATATCATAGGCCCTCTACCCCCAGATTTTGTGGCCAGAAAGGGGAACGTGTACCCTGAGGACTATATTTTCACCACTGTCCCTAACCCGCTGGATATCATTAATATTCAAAATGTTGACTTTAATAATGACTTGTCATATGTCGAGACACCCGATTAGATTGTCGATCGAGCATTTTTGGGATATATACAGTTCGTCCCCATTTTCACAGTCCAGGTAGCATGGATGTGTTTTGGTGTAGTCTAGTTAGGATGGGAATTTGAGCTTTTTGTGCAACACTATTTCCATGGTTGTTTGACCCATTTGACCCACCACTCTAGATTTGGTAGAAGAAAACATTTTTGTACGATGACCATAATGTGTTCTAATCCCTTTCTGTTGTTTTTTTTTTTGTTTTGTTGTGCCACAGGGATGAGACATTAACATATCCCGACTTTTGAAACAAAGATGTAATATTAATTATAAAAATTGTAAAGTTGGCATTTTATATAGATATAGATTGCGCTACACATGCTTACATATATGCTGCGTTGTAAATGTAATGCCTCGTTTATTACTTTGTATAATGGCCAATAATGGTAACGGAAGTGAGTCATCAGTCAGTGGTACTGAATCGATAGAAAGAATAATGGAAAGAGCGGTTACTAGCTTTTTGCAAGCTTTGTAGACTAACATCAACAATGGGATGCCGGAACGGCGAGAAGAGCCGGTTACCATAAAACAGTTCCAGGATCTGAAACCCACCACATTTACCGGAGGCCCAGACCTGATGATAACAGATGCTTGGGTTAAAGACATAGAAAAGATTTTTCGTACCCTACCCTGTACCGAAAGACAGAAGGTAACTTTCGCCACTTTCACCTTCAAAGACAATACACAGAAATGGTGGCTTCTCACTCTGGAGAAAGAATAAATTACGACTTGAGCAAGATTCTTGGAAGTATTCTACGAAAAATACTTTCCAGATTCATTGTGGGAACAAAAGGCATCTGAATTTATACACCTAAAGTAAGGAACCATGACGGTGGCCAAATACGAGAGTAAGTTCACACAACTCGCTCAGTTTGCAACATACGTCATCCCCACTGAAACTCAAAAAGTAAGAAAATTCGAAACAAGATTAGATGTTGAAATTAAAGATAGGCTTGAGGTCTTGAAACTGCCAACCTATGCAGAAGTGGTAGACCGGACGTACATTGCAGAAAATGAGATTAAAGCCTCGCGTTCCGGGGAACCAAGCCACAAGAAGCAATTCTGGGAAAGAGACAACAGAAGACCCAATGTTGCGCCTCCCAAAAAGGTGAATATGGGCACAACCAGTTTAGGCCATCAAGGTCCTACCAACTCCTAATGTGACACTATTCCAATTTGTCACACTTGTGGGAAGGCTCATTAGGGACAATGCCATCGAGACACGAGGGCATGCTTTAAATGCGGTCAAGTTGGCCACCTGCTGAGGGATTGTCCAAAAATGACCGATTCTAAAGCCAGCCTCTCTAGTCCGATCAGAAAACCTACAAGACCTGAATGAGAGAGAAAGAACAAAAAAACGCCAAGGATGGGCTTTTGTGTTGGTACCTGGAAAGCCAGAAGTTACCAAAAACATTGTGTCAGGTACACTTTGTATCTGTGGTCATCTAGTTCATGTCCTCATTGACTCTGGGTCAACTCATTCTTTTGTTGCATCATACTTTGCTGCTGTAATAACCCCGACCCCTGATTAACGTTAAGTCATGATTAAGTATGCCTAATCGTGATTTAGAAGAAATTCGGAATTTAATTTGCATATGTATTGCATCATTTTTGTGTTTTTATCTGTCTAGTGTTAAATTATCTATTTGCGTTTTATGTTTCAAATTGAGAATTGAAGGCCTTATCGGCGGCCGAACCAGAAATTGATTAATGTTTTATGATCATCGAAATTTATATGATTTCATGGCATGTTTAATTGAAATGTGTTTGGGTATGATTAAATTAGATCAAATGAGCTAAAATTACATAGTTGGTCTTAATTACAATTTTGCCAAGATAGTGGACCACTTTGTCAAAACATGTCGAAGCCTCAGCACATCCTATTCAAACACATTTCCTCAACTCATTTTTGTTGTCCTAACCGACTAGAGAGAGAGGAATATGAGAAATCTTGTGGTCTTCAAAGAATTGCTTGGAATTTAGGAGAATTGAAGGAGTCCTGCACATTTGAGCTTGTGCATCTTGCATTCAAGGTTTAAGGTAAGGGAATGCATCTTTTTAGTTATGAATTCAAGTCACTTCATCCTTGGTTCATGATAGATTGATGACTAGAGCTAGAAACCGGTTTATAATGTTGATTTGGGTAGAGATTCATGCATGCATGTTTGTAACATAGCATTTAGAAGTGTTTTTATGAGAATTCTTTGCATGCAAGGCCATATTCAAGTTATGGTCCATGAGTTCATCATGAATTGGAGTTTAATCTTGCATTTGAACATGTTTTAGAGCATTGGATTTCAAATAAACACTTGCATGTTTCCCACACATCATGTTCTTTAAAGTATTGTTGAAATTGTATTTAATTGAACTACCTTTGGGCTTTGATTTCTCAAATTGACCTTCAAAACATGTTATTCTATGAGTTTAAAAGTGTTTTCCAGAAAATTAGCCCAAGAGGATCGAATTTGGTGCATTAAAACTTGGTTTTGAGCTTGAAGGTTCAATCTGGAATTTCCAGAATTTGGACTCACGCTCGAGCGGGGAAAGTAGCGCTTGAGCGTGGAATTCGACTATCCAGTACTTTGCACTGTTTTACAGTCCGCTCAAGCGGGGTAATTCACGCTTGAGCGTGGACCTGAGTCACACGCTCGAGCGGGGGTCGAGCGCTCGTCGAGCGTGATTTTCACCCATCCAGTACTTTTGTCACGTTTTGCAGAATGCTCGAGCGGAAAGGTTTACGCTCGAGCGGAGACTCTTGTTTGCATGTCCGCTCTGTTTTCTGAAAATTATGAAAAAATGTTTTCTAAGGCATTTTTGCATCCTCATTCCATCCTGGGCATTCCTAGGCCATGTTTAAGACTCTATAGTGAGGATTAAAGGGTAGAAACACACTAAGAACCAACGACGTAAGTTTTGTATAATTAGAACGCGCGTTTCAAGTGTGTGTCTGTTATGTGCTTTGTAGGTCACGTGCCGCGTCCTGTTTGACCTATCCGCTTCGTTTGTCTGATTCAAGATCAGCTGTGAGTAATAACTTAGTAAAGTTATGTTCAATTGTATCTACTTTCTGTGTGATGAAACAAGATCTGTTCTCTGAAATGATATTTCTGTATGAATGAATGGTTGTCCAATGTTTTCTGAAATGTATTCGTAACATTCTTAGCCTCAAATATGTTCTATTTCGTCCCTTTATGGGCCAACTGTACGTCTCATGAGCCAACTGTTTATGGATCCTTACGTCCCTTTATGGGCCAATTGTACGTCTCATGAGCCAACTGTATCGTCTCCATGCACGTGAGTCAACTGTTTGCCTTTATGGCCGTCTCTTTGTGGGTCAACTGTTTGCCTTTATGGCCATCCCCTTTGTGGGTCAACTGTATCTGTGAGAGCTAATGAATGTATCACGTATGCTTATGTATGACTCATGATTTCTGAATATGATCTGGACAAACATGATTTTGATATGAACTGAATTATGATTTCTGAATCTGTATAGACTCATTCATTAAAACCCTTTTACTCTGTTATTATTCATTGGGCTTTCGCTCACAGTCTATATTATGTACGTAGGTGAGACGGCACCTGACCAGGGCCAGAGTTGACGGCCTTCTGTTCTGTTTTGTCAGCCAACTATTGTGCCTCCTGAGAAGGTTCCGATCGAAGTCTATTGCCATGGCTGTTTTTGTACTTCATGCTAGTCTTAGTGTATGCACTGTATAGTTAGATCTTGGGAAGTACACTTCTGTAATTATGTTGTAAATATTGGTGTCCTTGACTGTCATGTTTATGTATATGTATATAAATAAGTTTTAAATCTTCTGTCCCATGTACGTTACCACAGCTCATCGGACCTTGTCTATTATGTATTAATGCTTCCGCAACCCCTTATTAATTACTAATTTGTAGAGAGGCCTTTTGTAATCTATTCTTGGCGTTATCGGCCTTACTAAACCTCTGTATGGTTTGGGTCGTGACAGCTGCCAAGTTGGCATCAACACCCGAACCATTAGGGTATATATTACATGTGTCTTTTCCTTCTGGTAAGTCTGCCTGTAGTACTGATTTGTACAGATCTTGTGCTATATTCTCAAAAGGCAAAACCTTATATGTAGACTTGATTCCCCTCCGCATTGGGAACTTTGATATGATCTTAGGTATGGATTGGCTGGCTGCCAACCACACTTCTATGTATTGTAAAGCCAAAAAGGTCTTCCTCAGGTTACCAAACCAACCCAACCCAAGCTTGTCTTTGATGGGACTGGAGTTTCCAACCCTCCTTGTATTATATCCTCCATGACAGCCCAACGACTTCTAAAAAATGGTTGTGGCAGTTATATTTGTTATGTGATCGATACACAAAAAGAGGCCCCCACCGTTGATGCGATCCCCGTAGTACAAGAATTTCCAGATGTTTTTCTTGAAGATCTACTCGATATTCCGATTGATCGGGAAATCGAATTTACCATTGAAACCCAACCTAGCACACAACCAATATCAAAAGCTCTTTATCGCATGTCGATGACAGAATTGAAAGAGTTGAAGACTCAACTCTAGGAACTCCTAGACAAAGGTTTCATTCGACCTAGTACCTCACCCTGGAGAGCTCCAGTATTGTTCGTGAAAAAAAAGGGTGGCACGATAAGGTTATGCATCGATTACCGGGAACTAAACAAGGTCACCATCAAGAACCGGTACCCTCTGCCACGAATCGATGACTTATTCGATCAACTTCAAGGCCCCCAAATATTCTCCAAAATCGACTTGCGTTCTAGTTACCATCAACTAAAAGTCAAAATAGAAAGTATCGAAAAGACTACCTTCAGAACCCGTTATAGGCACTACAGGTTTCTTGTCATGCCTTTTGGCATCTCAAATGCTCCAACAGCCTTCATGGACCTCATAAACCAAGTATTTAAACCCTATCTTGATGAGTTCGTCATCGTCTTCATTGACGACATTCTCGTATAACTCCAAGTCACTAGAGGCCCATGACCAGCATTTGCGAACGGTTCTCCAAACACTACGTGATCACAAACTTTATGCCAAGTTGAAGAAATGCAAATTTTGGATCACTAGTGTACTCGGTCACGTCATTAACAAAAATGGCATCTCGGTTGACCCCTCAAAAGTTCAGAAGTATGGATCGCCACGACCTATTAATGTGTCGAACCGAAGTTTCTTGGGTCTAGTGGCTATTATCGACGCCAGGCAAAATTTTCAAAGATAGCATCACCCTTGACCTAGCTAACTCAAAAGAACATACCCTTTGAATGGATCGACAAACAAGAGCGTTGCTTCCAAGAATTAAAAAGTCGACTTGTGTCACCTTATACTAGCACTCCTAAGGTGAGCGCATGTGTTCGTAATCTATAGTGATGCCTTGTATAATGGTTTGGGTTGCGTTCTCATGCAAAATGGAAAAGTCATTACTTATGCGTCGCGACAATTAAATACTCATGAGAAGAACTACCCGACTCATGATCTGGAATTGGTTGCGGTAATCTTTGCTCTCAAAATCTGGCGTCATTATCTCTACGGTGCAACCTGTGAGATTTACACTGATCACAAGAGTCTTAAATATCTGTTCACACAGAAGGAACTGAATATGAGGCAACGGCGGTGGCTAGAATTTATAAAAGACTATGATGTAGAGATCCATCACCATCCAGGCAAAGTTAACGTGGTGGCAGACGCACTGAGCCGAAAGACAACCAGAAGTTTCGCATGTACTCTCATTACCCGCAAGATCAATGGACTGCTTGCTAACATAACCGTGGAACCTACCTTGATTAAAGAAATTAGAGCACGTCAATGTGAAGATAACCTTTTGAAGAAAAAGTACGAGGAGTAAAGAAGTACACCTAATCCTGATTTCACTATAAACAATGGGATACTAAAATTTTGGAATCGAATTTGCGTACCTGACATTCCGAAACTCAAGAAGAAGATATTGGTGGAAGCTCATAGCTCGAGATTCGCAGTTCACCCTGGCAACACAAAGATGTACCATAATCTGAAGGAACACTACTGGTGGACAGGAATGAAAAGAGACGTAGCAAGCCATGTCTCCAAATATCTGCATTGTCAGCGTGTTAAAGCAGAACATCAGAGACCTGCAGGACTGCTGCAACCACTCCCTATTCCTGAATGGAAATGGGAACACATCACTATGGACTTCGTGGTCGGGCTACCACAGTCATTTTCGAAGAATAATGCAATATGGGTTATAGTAGACCGATTGACAAAGTCAGCGCATTTTCTACCAATCAAAATCATGTACTCCCTTAATAAGTTTGCTACCTTGTACGTCAAGGAAGTTATTTGTTTGCATGGCACCCTAGTTTCAATCATGTCTGATTGAGACCCCTGCTTTGTGTCTCACTTCTGGAACAAATTACAAGAAGCTTTGGGAACCACACTGAAATTTAGCACTGCTTAACCCCCACAAACGGATGGGTAATCCAAAAGAACAATCCAGACATTGGAGGACATGTTACGTGTATGCGTGTTAGACCTCAAAGGTAACTGGGATGAGTACCTACCTTTAGTGGAATTCGCCTATAACAACAGCTACCAAGCAAGCATTGGAATGGCACCGTATGAAGCTCTATATGGAAGGAGATGTCGATCACCTCTGTGTTGGACGGAAGTTGGGGACAGGAAACTGTTAGGCCCTGAGATCATGCAAGTCACAAGTGAGAAAATCCAACTCATGCAACAACAAATTTGCACTGCTCAGAGCCGCCAGAAAAGTTATGTAGATACACGGAGACAGGACTTGGAATTTCAAATAGGGGATCATGTGTTCCTCAAGATCTCACCAACAAAAGGAGGTATCCGATTTGGAAAACAAGGAAAGCTAAACCCACGTTACATCGGGCCATTCGAGATACTGGAAAGAATTGGTCCTATAACTTATCGCCTTGCACTGCCACCTAAACTACCCAATATCCACAATGTGTTTCACGTTTCAATACTCTGACGGTACCTCCATGATCCAGAACATGTCATCGACTATGAGAACCTGGAAGTTCAAGAGGATCTCTTTTATAAAGAGCAACCAGTGCAGATTCTCAATCGTCATGATCAAATTCTCCGAAACAAGACCATACCCCTGGTAAAGGTCTTATGGCGAAATCATCGTATCGAAGAAGCTATGTAGGAAACAGAAAGTCAAATGCGAGCCAAATACCCACATCTCTTCGAAAATTAAGGTACGTCAAGTTTGGGGACAAACTTCTATTTAGGAGGGGAGAAATGTGACACCCTGAGCGTTTACTTAAAAATATTTATAGCTATATCTAATTGTGGGTATATGTGATAATATATTATTAAATAAATAATAATAAATGCAGAATCTAATTTGATGTTGGGTTATCAAATATAGGATTAATTAGGGATTATTATTTGGGGCCAAATTAACAAAATATGGAATTATAATACTAGTTGGGCTAAATTAGAGTTAAAGATAGTAAATAAATAAATATAAAAGTAAGAGTAAATAAAAAATAATAATAATAATAATAATAATAATAATAATAATAATAATGGTGGGTGTGGTAGTAAAATAAATAATTAATTTTTATTGGTATACGATAAAGTGTAATTTAATTACGGCAAAAGTGTAATTACCATAAACATTCACTAAGATAAGTATAAATCTATGGTTAGTAATGAGCAAATTCAGGGTGAGTTATGAGCAAATCCAAAGGAGGATTCGAACTGGCCACGTGTTGGCCTGATGATGTTATAGGGAGGAGTTGATCAAATCTATGGGAAGAAAAGGAAAGGAAAAAAAGAGAGAGGGGCACATAAGTTATTGAAAGTAGGAAACTTATAGTAAGAAGATTGTAATAGTGGAAAGTAAGGCTAAGAGTCAATATTCAGATGAGTTATATTATACCTTGAGTTACCATAATATATTTTACGAATGTTTTGACTTACCATAATTTATTTTATACAAGTTATGTTTTATAAATTATATTAATATTTCAATTACGTGGGTTATTTTCTAAACTGTATTTGTTTAAAATGAAACCCATAGATATGTTTGTTTAAATTTTAGTATATATTTGACTATGACCTTATAAACAATAATGTTTTGTAAGTACCACCACGGGAGTCCCACACCTTGGGAGACTTAAATAACCATTAGCTTTTATTTTGCCACTTTGTAGTTCTCTGTTTGTCATGGATCCATTGACCTCTGTTCTGACTGTCACTTCTATGACCACTGTTCTGTTCTATTCTGTACCGTGGTTATGGTTATTTATTTATATAATTTATGTATTTCAGTTTCTGCCACTTAAATGATTTATTCACCAAATTGAGTTATGTAAATGTTTTGGCCTAACTAACTATCCATGGTTATTTTCTATTCCCTATACTCTTGGCATAATATTTCTCACTCTGCTGTGTGCTTATAGCTATTACCATTTCAGGTGATGAGATGTAGGGAAAACCCATAACCTCACGTAATGGAACCCACATGAGGATTGATGTTGAATCACTATTTTGTCTTTTATATATATATATATATATATATATTTTTGCTCCCTTTTGTTTCTACTCGGGGCCGGTCACTGAATAATAAAATAATAAAAGCACTACAAATGTATTTTCTCTTATTAAAATAGTAAAATAGAGTAATTTCCTATTTAATTATTTTTATTTCCGCTTACGCAGTTTAATTTGCTACGAATAGAATAAGTTAGTAAGTTGTGATTCCAACCCTAAGCCCCTGGGGTTGGGTCGTGACAAGGAATGCTAGTATAGGAGCCGACACAAGTTTGCTTTTTAACTCTTGAAAGCAATGTTCTTGTTTGTCTGTCCATTCAAATGGTGTGTTTTTCTGAGTTAGCTGGGTCAAGGGTGATGCTACCTTTGAGAAATCTAGCACGAAACGTTGGTAATAGCCAACTAGACCCAAGAAACTTTGAATTTCCAACACATTAGTAGGTCGTGGCCAGTCCACAATTGCTGCAACTTTTTGGGGGTCAACCGATATGTCATATTTGTTAACGACGTGACAAAAGAAGTGTACATTAGTGATCCAGAATTTCGCATTTCTTCAACTTGGTATAAAGTTTGTGATCACGTAGTGTTTGTAGAACCGTTCGCAAGTGCTTCTCATGGTCTTCCGGTGACTTGGAGTATATGAGAATGTCATCAATGAAGACGATGACGAACTCATCCAGATAGGGTTTGAACACTCGGTTCATGAGGTTTATGAAGGCTGCTGGGGCATTTGTGACACCAAATGGCATGACGAGAAACTCGTAGTGCCCGTAACGGGTCTTGAAGGCAGTCTTTTCGATGCTTTCCGTTTTGACTTTTAGTTGATGGTAGCTAGAACGCAAGTCAATTTTTGAGAATATTTGGGTGCCTTGTAATTGATCGAACAAGTCATCGATTAGTGGCAAGGGGTATCGATTCTTGATGGTGACTTTGTTCAGCCCCCGGTAATCAACACATAACCTCATCATGCCATCTTTTTTCTTTACGAATAGTACTGGAGCCCCCCAAGGTGAGGTACTAGGTCAAATAAAACCCTTGTCTAGGAGTTCTTGGAGTTGAGTCTTCAGTTCTTTCAATTCCGTCATTGACAAGCGATAAGGGACTTTTGATATTGGTTATGTACCAAGTTGAGTTTCAATGGTGAATTCGATTTCCCGGTCAATTGGGGTACCAGGTAGGTCTTCAGGAAAGACATCCAGGAATTCTTTAACAACGGGGATTGCATCAACAGTGGGAGCCTCGTTCTGTGTATTGATCACATAATAGATATAACTATAACAACCATTTCTTAGAAGTCGTTGGGCTATCATGGATGATATAATACAAGGAGGTTTGGAAACTTCAATCCCATCAAAGACAAGCTCAAGTTAGTTTCGTAACCGGAGGGAGACCTTTTTGGCTTGGTAATCAATAGAGGCATGGTTGGCAGCCAACCAATCCATTCCTAATCAAAGTTACCAATGCGGAGGGAAAATCAAGTCTACATATAAGGTTTTGCCTTTTAGGGATATAACACAAGATTTATATACATCAGTGCTAAAGGCAGAATTACTAGAAGGAAAAGACACAAACAATATCTATCTTATGGGTTCGGGTGTTGATTCTAACTTGGTAGCAAAGTGTGGTGCAACAAAAAAATGAGTTGAACTAGAGTCAATGAGAACATGAGCTAAATGACTATAAACAGAAAGTGTACATGACACAACGTTTTCGATAACTTCCGGTTTTTCAAGTACCAAGGTAAAAGCCCTTCTTTGGCGTTTTTGGTCCTTCCTCTCTCCTTTAGGTCCTGTGGGTTTTCTGACTGGTCCAGAGGGGCCGGCTGTACGATTGGTGAGCTTTGGACAATCCTTTAGCAAGTAGCCAACTTGATCACATTTAAAGCATGCTCCCGTGTGTCGATGGCAACCTTCCCACAAGTAGGACAAGTTGAAATAGTGCCACCTCGGGGGTTAGTAGGACCTTGATTACCTAAACTGGTTGTGCCCGTATTTACCCTCTTGAGAGGTGTAACACCGGATCTTTTGTTATTTTTTTCCCAAAATCGTTTCTTTTGTCTTGTTTCTCTAGAATGGAAGGCTTTAATTGTTTTTTTTTTTTTTTTTTTTTTTTTTTGCGATGTATGCTCGATCCACCACCTTTGCACAAGTTGGTAGTTTTAAAACCTCAAGCCTATCCTTGATTTTAGCATCCAATCCTGCTTCGAATTTCTTTACTTTTCAAACTTTAGAGGGGACAACATATGCGCAAATCGAGCGAGTTGTGTAAACTTGCTTTTGTATTTGGCCACCGTCATTATTCCTTGCTTAAGATTCATGAATTCTGAGGTCTTTTGTTCTCGTAGTGAGTCTGGAAAGTATTTTTTTTAGAAAATACTTCCAAGAATTTTGCTCAAGTCACGATTTCTTCTTTCTCCAGAATAAGAAACTACCATTCCTGCACATCATCTAGCCTTACTATTTATACAGTATTAGCGTTACATCATTATCCCAAAAGTTAAAAGTTATGTTAATGTCTAACCCCTTTGGTACCAAAAACAAAATAGGGATCAGAACTAATCATGGTTAGTTCACAAAAAGAATTATTTTCTACAAAATCTAGATTGGCGGTTCAAATAACCACGGAAGGTAATGTTGCATAAAAAGCTCAAATTTGCATCCCAACTGTACCACACCAAAACACATTCACGCTACCTAGTAAGGGTGTTCGTGGTTCAGATTTGGACAATTTGCAAATCGGTTTGAACCCGCCCGCATCTATGCGGTTTGGGGAAAAGACAACCCGCAACCGCCCGTAGTGCGGTTTGCAGTTTGTGCGAATAGGGTTTGCAGATGTGTGGACGGTTGCAAGCGGTTTACGGATTGAACTTTTTTTAAAAAAAAATTATTTTTGAGCCTTATTTTTTTTCCCATTTTGTAAATATTTATTTTTGGCCCTTTTCTTTCCATTTTCTAAAATGCTCCAATATTAATAATTAATGAATTAAAACTTATAAAATTAAAAATACAACAAAATCAATTCGTAACACAAACAAATCATTCAAAATCTTAAATCAAATCATAAACTAACACAAGCATATATTTCATAATCCTAAACTATAACTCCATATTCATTAAGAAATTTAAAATTCCAAATCAAACTTCATCCGGAACAAGTTCAGTTATGTAACAATAATAATATAATCATTATTTATTCAGTTTCAGTTGATATAATACTATTACCAAATGTAATGCTGGAGTAAGTTCAAAAGATAAAGGGTGTTTTGTTTTAGAAAAAAATATCTAGGTGGGATATAGAAATGAAATCAATAGTTAAGATAATAAATAAATAAATAAATAAAGCGCGGGCGGTTTCTTGCGGGTGCGGGTTAAACCCACAACCCATCCGCAACCCGCAAAAATGTCATATTTCAAACCGCATCCACCCGTATTGTATTTGCGAAACCGCCCATTTGTATGCGGATTGGGCGGGTTTGGCAGTTTTTGCGGATCGGATAAACCGTTGCCCACCCCTACTGCCTGGACTGTGTAAATGAGGACGAATTGTATGTATCCCTAAAATGCTCGATCAACACTCCAGCCAAGTATCTCGATTTATGATAGGTCATTACTAAAGTCGACATTTTGAATATTAATAATTTCCAACGAGTTAGGAACATTGGTGAAGATGTAGTCCTAGGAGTACACATTTCCTCTTCTTGCAACAAAATCTGCGGGCAAAGGGCCAATGATGTAGTGTAGGCGGTCATATCCTGGGGCAAGGCGAGGACGTGGGTGGGTCTGAGATATCGTCTGGGCGTGTAGGCACGGCTCTGTCTCCATAATAAGTATGGTAAATCAATAGGATCGGTCTGTATATATATATTGGCCGACCTATCAATTGGGCAAGGTCTGGATGTAGTCTCCTAACTATATCCTCCGAGTCTCCCCATCCTTTCGGTGAGGCGGGGGCGGGGTGCTCTACTAAAATATCCTCCAAATTGATAGCCCCATGTTCCTTCCAAAATGCCTAATCAAGGTTAAACTCGGGCATTCCTATATTAACAGAATAAACGTGAGATTTTACATAAAAGGGCTAACATCGCAGGTAAATAATTATTTATTTATTTTTTTAGTTTATTATTTATTTATTTATTAATAATATCTTTTTTTTATATATAAAAAAACCGTTGCTCTGATACCACCTTTGTTACGACCCAACCCCAGCGGCTTAGAGCTGGAATCACAACTTACTAATTTATTTGTAACAAATTAAATGGCGCAAGCGGTGGCCAATAAAAATAATTAAACAGAAAATTTACTTCATTCTACTATTTTGATAAAAGAAAATATTTTTATAGGGCTTTTATTATTTTATTATCCAGTGACTAACCCTCAGTTAAAAATAAAAAATTAAAAAAAAAGGAAAGAAAAAAAAAACAAAATAACAGATCAGCATTAAATTCTTGTACGAGTTCCACTACATGAGGTTACAGGTCTTCCTTACATCTCGTCACCTGAAAGGGTAACAACTATAAGCACACAACAGAGTGAGAAATATTATACCAATAGTATAGGGAATACAAAATAACCATGGATAGTTAGTCAAGCTAAAATATTTACATAACTTAATTTGAATAAACAAATTATTTAAAGTGGCAGAAACTGAAATACGAAAATTATGTAAATAAATAACCATAACCACGGTACAGTACAGAACAAAATAGAGGTCACAGGAGTGATAATCAGAACAGAGGTGAATGGATCCAAGACAAATAGAGGATCACAAAGTGGCCAAACAGAGGCCAATGGTTATTTAAGTCCCCTAAGGCATGGGACTCCCGTGGTGGTACTTACAAAACATAATTGTTTATAAGGTCATAGTTAAATACTTTCTAAAATTTAAACGAACATATCCATGAGTTTCATTTTAAACAAATAGAGTTCAGAAATTAATCTACGTAAGTGAAATATTAATATAATTTATAAAATATAACTTATATAAAATAAAAAATAGTAAGTCAAAATATACGTAAAATATATTATGGTGACTCAAGGTATAATATAACTCACCTTAGTACTGACCCTTACTATTTTCTTCTTATTTTTGCTACCTTCTCACAGCTGTTCCTTCACTCCCCCTTTCCTTTCTATTTCATTTTCGTTTCCGTTGGCAACCAATTACTCCCTTTATAGCCGAGCCTTAGCAAGTGACTCACCCTATAATTATTATCCTATGTGATGATTCACTACGTCTACTACTTAGACTTAACAGGTGGTTGATCTCCTAATCTTCCAACGCTTTGGCCACCTTTCATTATATTCCTCTCTTCCCTTTTTTTTTTTTTTCATAATTTCGTAATCGTGTGATTTTAGGCCCTAGATAACATATTATTCACATGTTGATAAATTAATGCCAAATTAAATTGCACCTTAGCACATATGGCTATGTGATTAATTATATTATTTTATATATTTATTTTATTATTCTTATTCTTGTTATTTACTTTTTGGTGTCATTTTACTTTGGCTCAATTCTTAAAATAATTATATACCATTTAATATATTATCACATGCAACCATAATTATATATATTTATGTGGTATTTAATTACACATTTAGAGTGACATTGATTTTAATTAAATATGAACTGTATATATATGTTTAAAGCTTATACAAATAGTTTGACTCTTGTCTCATATCTCTCTTCTTGGAAGATATTGCAAAACTCTCTTCTAGTTCCTTTCTTTGTAGCATGGAAATGGATGTTTCATCCATATTCCATGAGTAGGAAGATGAGCTTGCAATCATCGCTCTATAGCTTTCATTTCTTGCTTTTACTTAGTCTAGATTTGCTTTTGCTTTAAAGCTACATGAGAGCTCTTTTATCAAGACCATTAGAGAAGTTCCTTTGAAGAATGGAAATGGAGGTTTCAATTCATCTTTCATGAGTAGGAAAAAGAGTCTCTTTGGTTTTCTCAATGATGGAACTTTTTGTGTATGACCTTTGCCTCCAAGAATGGCTTCTTCTAAACATATTCTCTCTAAGCTTGAGTATTCACTTCCTTTTGTTTTCCATGGGATTCAGTGGGTTTTGGCCATATCTTTGATTCTATCTTTCATTGATTAGTCTTAGCTAGCTTTGTGTCTATAAATTGCTATCCCGTTGCTTCACTAATCATCATTTAAATACCTTTGGAATGCTTTGATGATTTGTGAAGCAAACTTACTCTCTCCTCGAGAATTTTTCATGACAGAAGAGAGAAGGAATGATTAACATCCTTTGGAAACCCCCTATTTTTGCTTTGTTCCAGTTTTGTTGCAGCAGATTCTCCCTTAGAACTAGTGGCCGGTTGACCAGGGCTCTGTACGGCCGACCACTTCTTAAGGCCGGCCGGCCGACCCCATTATTTGTATGGCTACGGTGCTTTTGTCATACCCCACTTTTTATTACTCGAAGTCATTACCAAGTTCATTAACTTAATTCAATTCCAGAGATAACATGCGGAAATAAACTCAAATGTTCAACTAGAAGGAATGAACAACAGCTCTCTCTTTCGAATGCTAACTAAATACAACATGAGCATTCTAAACAAATTGCCCTCAGGCTTACAACATTAAATAATCAAATGAAGGGTGCAACCCTTTTACATATATGGCATTCCGCCTACAACAAAGAGGCCCCGTGGCCAACGAATAAGAAGATCCAAATCTTGTAGCACATCCTGCTAAACACCTGAAAAAGATTCAACAATGTGGGATGAACATATAGTCCAGTAGGGGTCTCAACATGATCTTTAACAATAACAACTTATAGATAGCTATGATCATAAACGCTCATTCTCGTACTAGAATAGTAATGTGACAGTTTATACAAAATATATATATGTATGAACTTTTCTCGAAAACAACCATTTCATTCAACGCTATAAGCGATTTATCTTTCTTTTACTTTCATTAACCCCCGTTCCCAATCTTTCATAACATTAACAATTACTTAGGAAATAAATTCACTAAGCCCACTACTCTCTTCCATTTTCCACACATACAACAAATGTGCCTTTTCAAAACATATTTCCAAAATGTTCAATTTTCTTCACACTTCCAAAAGACAAAAGGGCATTTCGGTTCAATCCCAATTCTATCATAATTATACATGTATACCTTTATAAACGGGAGATAACAACTCAACTACATGCATAAGATAAACCAATGAGGTAACTCGTATAGCGACCCTGGTCTTTTCCCATTTGATTAGTGTATCCGGACTTATGTTCCGTAGATTCCGTTGTTATCAGATTGTTGTTGTCATCCTTTAATTCTATTTGATTGAGTTTTAGGATGTGTTTGGGCGTTTTTCGTGGGGGTTGGGAGAAAAGTCAAGATGTTTTTTGCTTTTTTTTTTTTTTTTTCTTTCGGCGCATTTCTCGGCGCTTCGGCGGGAGTTTTTTTTTTTTTTTTTTTTTTTCTGAAACTGAAACTTCTCTGAAATTCTATTTCGGCGGGCGGGCTTTTTTGTTTTGTTTTTGTTTTTTTTTCTTACGCGCCGAGACTGCTCGGTGCCTTCAGGCTTTCGTTAAAACAATGAGGTTTTTTTTTTTTTTTTTTTTTTTTTTCTTTTCTTTTTTATTTTTTTATCTCAAACCCTAAAGTCCAACTTTTCTTCTTCTCTAAACACCTTTTCCCTAGGTTTGATCTAGTTAGGGTGTGTTTCTACCTAGTTCCTTTACAATTAGATAGAGGAGAGTGAGGCTTTCATTTAATCGGGAGAAATTGTTGATTTGGGGCACTTTGGAGTTAAAGATCTCTTCTTCTTTTTCTTTTTTTTGGATTCTTCTTTTTAGGTATTTCTTCTCTCCTTGTCGTTTTAATTTTAAATCCTAAGTTGTGGTGTTTTTTAGTAGTGGGAAGTAGTTTTTTGGTTTTTTGAGAAACCTTAGGGTTGTGTCATAGATTAATTCATGTAATTAATTTAAAGGGGATGTATTTATGGTTAAATTCATGAGATTTGGGAAAATTGAGAATTGTTGGTGTAGTTGAATATTTAATCACTCATCTGTGAAATTGATATTATATATATATTGTGATATTTATTTCTTTCTTATAAATAATTGTTTTGGGCTATCGGGTGGAGGGATAGCGATTGTTGTTGGACCTTGCATGTGGCTTAGTATATATAATTTTAGTCATTTATGTATGTGTTTATTAAATTGTAATATTGCTTGTGTGTATTAATATTGTGTGTTGTATATGGCAAATATTATTTATGTTGCATATGCATTTGGTTTTGGAGGAGATAGGGGATGAACTCCGGTTTTAGGGGGATAGGGGATGGACCTCTCTAACCGATTTTTTTGGGAGGAGATAGGGATGATGGACTCAGCATCACTCTTGTGTGGGTGCTTATATTTATTTGTTGTTGATATGATACATCACCACCATGTGTATCAGTTGGGAGTATGAGTGTTGAAGTTGATTGTGATTGATGTAACACCAGCATGTGTGTTTATTATGTGTTAAGAAAGGTTTTTGACTGAATTGTTATCTTTGTTGAGTTGTTGGCGGTGTAAAGGCCATGTTGGTATAAATGGAAGGTGAATTGTGTCATAGACCATGTGTCATAGACAATGTAGCATTTATGTCCTAAAGTTGGGAATTTATACCTTGTGCTAACCATGTATCGGATGTGTGATGCTTTAGTTAATTTTTAATTGGTATAGTATTTTCTCTATTTTTCTCGGCTCACCCTATGATATGGGAACTTTTTTTTTTTTTTCTTTCAATTCACTACCTCCACTACCTCCAGACTTGAGGAGCGGGGTTCTGAGCCATGTTGTATAATAAATGGGTGAATTGTGTCATAGAATATGTGTGTGTAGACAGAATGTAGGCATTTATTATGTCTAAAGTTAGGAATTTACCTTGTGCTGTGCATGTATTGGTTGTTGATGCTTTAGTTAAAGTATTTTTTGGTATATTTCTTCTATTGTTTGGGCATGCCTATATAAACTTCTTTTTTTTTTTTTTGGCGGTTCACTACACTCCAAAGATTTGGACTTGAAGATTTATTTTTAGTTTATTTGCTTTTATATGTAAAACACTCAAGCCTAGGCTTTTATCTATCTTTTGAGTTAGAACTCATGGATTTGTGTCCAAGTATTGGCTTGGCAAGATGTAAGCCGTAGGCATTTTTTTTTTTTTTTTTTTCTCTTAAGACTCGGATGAATGGAATTATATTCTGATTTTTGTATATTGATGCATGTTAATATTGTTTATTATGGGTTTATTTTTGAGGGCGTGACAACTCGGCCCTCCAAAACTGTAACCAACACAATCCACAATGTTCCCAGATACACTGAAACAATAACAACAAAACTTTGCTCTACTAGCTATGTGCGTAGTAAGCCAAAGATACACTTCTCATAACAATCTACCAATTTACCAGGCACTAGCTGGAAGGGTATGGTGCCTTCGATTCTCAGCGCAGTCAGTTCTCCAGGCGCTAGCTGGAAGGTAATGGTACCTCTGATTCTCAGCGGAGGGTATAACACCAACAACCACAATACAACAAGGCATAACCAACATGTGTACTACATACACATAAACCATCAAGATACCAGCAATGTGTTAAAGTAGATGAACACATAGGTGTAATGCATACACGACAATTCAACACAACCGTGTCATCCTCCACCGATGACCAAGGACAAAACCTCTAGATGCATGTATTTAGTACATTTATTAAAAGACTCAATAATCATGAGATCACAAACCCAACAATGACATTAACTTGGTAGTTAAAGATACAACCTTCACATATGTGTGTTCAACACTCAAAATACAACAACCCAATTCTTATACTTATTTCAGAAATACTTTTCCCATTTGACAAAACGAATTTCCACTTCCTTTTGTTTTCACAAAACCAACTCCATTCCTTTTGTTTCCACAAAACCGATTTCATTCCTTTTGTTTTCACAAAACCAATGTCAAAGACAATAAAGCCATAATTCATTTTAATCCACTACATTCCTTTCAAAGCCATTCCAAATTAATTATGCAAATTAAGTCATAATCATTAAATTAGGGTTTTCCTCCCTCTTTCTCAGTATTGGTCAAAAAGGCTCAATCATCTACAACAAACAACAATGACCTCATTTAAGACCCAAAATACATAAGTATTTGCCCAAAGATCAAAACCCCTCTATTAATTTATTAAATCAAAAAAAAGTTAGGGTTTCCTCTCCTTTCAACAACAACATGCTAATTAACACACCAATTAGCCCAAACCACAACTAATGATAATAAACCCATATTCAAACAACCAACCCAAGGTTCAATCTCATGATTTTCAACAAATCCAACGTGATATAATTTTCATGCAATACAAAAACTACCACATGTCTATCTATAAACGGAGTATTGAAAAAGAACAAGGAGAATCCCTACCTCAAATGGAGAACTCAAATGGAGAACATGACCCAAAATCAAAGTGCTCCAAATCCACTATTTTTTAAATTAGAACGAACCCCAAGCCACCCTCTATCTTTCTTACAAAGGGCCTAGGATGGATTCACACTAGAAGGAGATGAAAACCTAGAGAGAAGATGAGTTTAGAGAGAGAGAGTCTCGGATCTAGGGTTTTAAAACGAAAGGGACTAAAAAAGTGATATTTTCCCCACTGCTGCCTACTGATATAAAACAGGCTCGCTCGAGCAAAGACTTGGTCGCTCGAGCGACCAGACATAGAAAACTCTCGTTCAAGCCAAGAAGATCTCGCTCGAGCCAACAACCCAGAAGCATGCTCGAGCGACAGAATGCTCGCTCGAGCCAACAACTCAAACCTCAGTTCGCAATTGACGACGCTGAAGCGACGGATCGCCGCTCGGCGAAGAACAAACCAGATCGCTTGAGCGAAGAAAAGCTCGCTCGAGCCAACAAATGCAACTCTCAGGTCTAGAACCAGACGCAATCGCTCGTTCGAGCGAAGCCACTCTGGCTCGATCCACCAGGTACATGACTCCACTCTTGCTCAAGTGACTAAACCCTGGCTCGAGCGAAGGACCAAAACAAAGAGCTCACTCGATCGATCAACTGCTCGCTTGAGCGAAGGTCCAAAATTCTGGGCAGCAACCCAAGGCTCCCAAATACAACCAACCTGTAACAAACCTGCCCAACACATCCTATAACTCAAATACGAAGTATGAAAGGATGTAAACAAGATATAAACAACTGCTAACATCTACGGAACCAAGTCCAGATCACTATACAACAAGGGGTAAAACCCAGGATCGCTATAGTTTTTTTACTGAAACAAAGCAGATCTTGAGGCCCAAAATAGAGTTATTTCCAGACTGTGAACAGAGCAACTTCTGGCAGTGAGCAGTGAGGCTTTCCGAAGGATGTTCTCGCCCTTGTACACATGATTCACCGTCTCTCCTTTAATCCTTTTAATTTAGCTACTTCAATTTGTATTTCGTATTAAATTAGTTAGCCAATTCATTTGTGTTTGTAATTAAGTAATTCATGTAATTAATTAGTTCATTTGCTTGTATTGAAATAATTAATAGTTTTCATTCAGGTTTGTAATAGTTAGTTAATTACGGCATTTGGACTCTCTTGTAAAGAGGACAAATATGTAACACTTGATGTATGTCTTCTAACCCCCATTTCTTTCTCCTTTTTATTTAACCACTTACCATTAATTGTATAGCATCATATTTTTCTTTCATCACTTCCATGACTTGCATCCATTTTTGCATGCATTAGGGTTTGGCTCATCATACTTGATATCATCAATTATTTCTTGCTTGAATACGTGCGCTACCGCATGCCTTGTATTAATTCATATGTCATGTTAAGAAGTCGAATCCAATTGTGGCATTTATGTATGTGTTGCATTAGTCATGTACATAGTTAGGGTCATGCATTATTTTAAACTAACTTCTTTTTAGCTTGCCTTAGAGTATTAGGTGAGTGCATTTGGCTTTAGCATATTCATGTATGTGATTGTTTCCATGCTTAGTGTCTTACCATGAGGCTACGTACTTACTCAAAATAAACTATTTGAATACTTGTGGATGAAGGTTATTTTACTTGCATTAGGGATGATTTTGATCAAATGTACGTATGATCTCATTTCTTTCATTGTGAGTTGTGTGCACTCAAAACCCTTTTGAAAATCACATAAAATCAAGTTATATCCAAAGCAAGTGAAACAATCTATACTTGTGTACCTCACATAGTAAATGCTAGCATAATAAAATCAAAACAAGAGCATACAATGATTGATAAAATTCACATCATGATCGGGTGAGGGGGTGTTCAATTCATGACCTTCCCCTCTCATACCTAAGTTCTCGAATCGAGACAACTTTGGTTACGACGGACAAGTGGCCTTTGGCACGAGTCACGGGTTTCTTAGCCAGATTTGGACTCTCATTTGTTTTTTTTTTTTTTTTTTTTTTTTTTTTTTTTCTGTTTTACATTACACTTTTGAAACCAGATTTAGAACCATAAGAGTCTGAACTGTAGGGCTATTGTACCCGAGAAGACTAAACCCCTCCAAGGAGCACGAAAAACCAGCTACACCTGTGTAATCATCATTCTTGCATTTTTCTTTGTTATATATATCTTCGTTAGATAACATGTCATCATTTTTGTTTATCCATCATTGTTCAAGAAGAGTGATTGAACAATAACTAAATTGCAAGTTTAATTTGTGAACATAACCAAAGTTGAGGACATCACTTTCTTGCCTTATTCAAAGTATCTAAATTAAAAAATTAAACTCCTGACTGAGATTCCTTTTTTTTTTCTTTTTTTTTTTTGGTTTTGTTTTGTTTTGTTTTTTTTTTTTTGTTTTGTTTTTTTGCATATGCTTAGACTTCAATAAAATTTTAATTGGCAACCTCATCCCTACTCTATATTGTTCATCTTAGTTTTGTTTAAGAAAATGTAATCTATGTAGATTAGCTATAAAGTTCAGTACAATAGTTTTTTTGTATGAATCTATTAAGGGTATTCAATCACAATTTTAGGTAGAGATTTGGAAAGATAAAAGAAAAAAAAATGAGTAAAATATGAATGAAATTTAATTTAATTTTTTTCTTCTTTTACATTTTTATTTTCTTTTTTAAATCCATATTCAAGTTCATGATCCAAACATAGTTTAAAAGAATTAAATTGTTGGCATTCAGGTATTCAAACTATTTGAATGGTAGATAGTTTGAATGCTAGGGATAAAACCAATTTTTGAACCAATTTATAGAACAAAACCAATTTTAGTAATAGCAATTGTTTAAACCAAGAATTTTTAGTATCTGTACATGATACACCTAAAATAAGTACTTAGGCCTTGTTTTGGAACAGGCTATTTTAGTAATTTTTTAGTTTTTTACGAAAAGATGTACAGAAAAGTAGAGAGAATGATATGACAACTTATAGTGACTTTTTGACTTGTTAATCATGTTGTTTAATTTTGATGATATCTCAAATATTATTGTGAATTTTTTTAATATACGTATATTATAATAATTTGACACAAAATATAAAATTGTAGTATATTTTTTTATACATGCTACACCGAATTCATAATTATTTTGCATATATTATATAACATAATATTAGAATTGCATCTTATATAAAATATACTAATTATATAAAGTGGCATAGCGGAGTGGTGCAGTATGTTTTTTACATAAAAAGAAAAGGTTACAAAGTTGCAGCACATTTCACATATTGTAGTTTGAAATTGAAATGCTGAAGCTACATCTTCTATATAAATTAATTTTATATAAAGAAAAATGTAGACTTTACAGGCACATTATTTTAACCTCATTTCTTTATATATATATATATATATATTAGTCAAAACTCACATATTAGTAGGTTTGTTTGATTCAAACATCCAGTTGCATATTTTGACAAAAGGAAAGGGTGCTGCATAACGAAATTATTGAAAACAAAATAGATGCCTCGTGATCTATCAGAGGAGCGTCTGCCTCTGCAACGGATATATTTTTCAATATAAATAGAAGTGTTTTGTGTGGAAAAAAAATTAAGAACTTGCAGAGAAAAAATCTCTGTGTCCTAAAATTTTGAGTGTATTGTATTCTACTATTTCACTTTTAGATCTAAGTGTAGTCTTTATTCTTACACTTTCATATTTACTCTTTGTGAGAAAATTATTGTAAAGGAGGGTTAAAGTATCTCTTATTTTTATTCATTATTTTGTGAGAAAATTTTGTAAGGATAAGGCATTTATTGTTGAATGAGGCTCAATAGATAAAAGTAAGCTCCACAAGTTTGGTGAAACCTTGGTGGTGATAGTGAAGAAATTCTCAAGGTGGTTCCTTGGGAAGTGGAAGTAGGCCTGGCGTGCTGAACTACTATAAATCTCAATATTTGATTTTATCTTCCTATCTCTCTTACTTTTATATTGATAATTATTGTTTTGTTTTTTATTTGTTAAAATTCTGAATATTGTGTTTATTATTTTTTAATATTGTAAATTTTTTTTTTAATGACCTAATTCACCCCCCTCGTGGGTTGCCTGCATGAGATAACAATTGGTATCAGAGTAAGGACTTTAGTTTTTGTGACTGAATTGTTTTAGAGTAGATTATGACAACTCCTGGCTATTCTTTACCTGAGGGACAAGCATCCAATAGACCACCATTGTTTAGCAGTACCAATTTCAGCTATTGGAAAACTAGGATGACAATACACATACAATCTAACAATTATGAGTGCTGGAAAATTATTTGTAATGGTCCAAAAATTCCCACCAAAATCGTAGATGACCAAAAGATACCAAAACTTGAAAATGAGTGGATTGAATCTGATATGAGAATGGCTCAAGCCAATGTTAGAGCCACAAATATGTTGTACTGTGCCTTAGATGCCAATGAGTACAATAAAATTTCTACATGTAAGGCTGCAAAAGAAATTTGGGATAAACTCATAGTGACTCATGAAGGAACAGACCAAATTAAAGAGTCTAAAGTTAGCTTGCTAGTCCACAATTATGAGCTTTTTAAATGAAACCTGATGAAACCATTACTCAAATGTTTACTTGTTTTACTGATATTATAAATAGTTTAACATCTCTAGATAAAATATATACTAATGTTGAAATTGTTACTCAGGTCATTACCTAAGAGTTGGGAGACAAAAGTCATTGCCATCACAGAAGCCAAGGACTTATCAAAGTTAAGTCTGGATGAACTAATGGGATCTCTCCTTACACATGAGCTCATCATGAAAGAAATGGATGAAGAAGAAGACAACAAGAAAAAGAAGGGAATAGCTTTCAAAACCACTGCCACTTGTGAAGAGGAGGATGAAGAAAATTTAGAATTTGATAATGAATAAATGGCCTTCTTAACAAAAAGGTTCCAAAATTTATGAAAAAGAATCAAGGAAGAAGAAGATTTTTCAAAAGAAATTTTAACAAAGGAGAATATAGTAGAAACAATTTTATAAAAAGAGAAAATAATAAGAAAACTAAAATCACTTGTTATGAGTATAACAAGCCCGGTCACATCAAAGACGATTGTCTGAAAATCAAGAAACAATACAAGATTGACAAAAGAAGAGCCATGATTACTGCATGGAGAGATAGCGATGAAAGTGATTTAGATAATGATGACAACAATAATGAAGTTGCCAACCTATTTCTAATGGCATTTGGAGATGATGATGAGGTAACTAATAAGTCTTATTCTTTTAATGAATTACAATCTGCATTTGAAGAATTGCATGATGAATTTCGAAAACTTGGCATTAAAAATATTGCACTTAAAAAATTACTTTCAAATTCAATAAAAGAAAATGAATCTTTGTCTAATTAAATTGAAGAGTTACAAAAAGATTTTTTAAAGATAAAAGAAGAAAATTAAATTTTGAAATCAAAAGAATTTCCTATTTTAAAAAAGAAACTAAGTGATTTAAATATTAAAAATGATTCTTTAAAAAATGAGAAAATTACTTTGAATAAAAATATAGAATATTTGAATAATATCCTTTCAGAATTTACTCAAGGAAGAGACACTTTGGATAAAATTCTTAAAAGTCAAAATTGTACATTTGAAAAAGCCGGAATTGGATATAAACCTTTTTCAAAAGGAAAACTTTCAAAAATGATTTTATTTATGCTTCTTCTAGACACTCACATCTTACGTGTCATTTTTGTGGTAAAAAATGTCATATTTCACCATCATGTCCTATTAAAAAAATCCTTTTGTTAAAATAAAAAAATTGTGAGTTCCTAAAGATATTTCAACTCTTTCAAATTCTAATTTTTACGGACCCAAGAAAATATACCAATACAAAAATCAAATTTTTGTAGCTATGTTTCAAGACAAAATCCAGTAACGATAGATAGTATCTCAACAGTGTTTGCTCAAGGCACATGACCAGAAAATAAAGCTATGTTTGCCACATTTCAATCAAAGGATGGCGGATATATAACCTTCGGCAACAATAGTAAAGGAAAAATCATTGGTGTAGGTAGTATTGGTACAAATCATTCTCGTATTATAGAAAATGTTTTACTTGTTGAAGGTTTAAAATATAACTTGCTTAGCATTAGTCAATTATGTGATAAAGGTAATAGAGTTATTTTTGAAAAAACTCACTGCACAATTGAGAACACCAAAGATAATAAAACGTTGTTTGTAAGACATAGATATGAGAATGTATATGTGTTTGATTTGCATAACCTCTCTTCTCATTTGATGTTAAATGTTTATCTATAATAAATGAAACTGGTTAGTTAGTGCACAGAAGATTATGACATGCTCATTTAGACTTAATTTCAAAACTTTCAAAAAATGAGTTAGTCATTGATTTGCCTAAAATTAGTTTTGAAAAAGACAAATGCATGCCAACTTAGAAAACAAACTAGAATTTCTTTTAAATCCAAAAATATCGTTTCAACTACTAGACCGCTTCAACTCTTGCATATTGATTTATTCGGACCATCTAGAACATTAAGTTTAGGAGGAAAATCGTATGCTCCTGTTTGTGTTGATAATTATACTAGATATACATGGGTATTATTTTTAGCGCACAAAAATGAAGCTTTTTTTTTTTATAATTTCTCAAAACTTTGTAAAAAAATTCAAAATGAAAAAAATCTTAATATTTATAGTATTAGAAGTGATCATGGTAGAGAATTTGAAAATGATAATTTTATTATGTTTTGTGATGACTTAGAAATAGATCATAATTTCTCAACCCCTAGGAGTCCTCAACAAAACGGTGTAGTTGAAAGAAAAAATAGAACTCTTAAAGAAACGACTTGTACTATGCTTTGTGAGAATAATTTGCCTAGATATTTTTGGGCTGAAGCCGTTTACACTGCATGTTATGTTGTAAACCATGCCATAATTAGACCTATTCTTAAGAAAACCTCCTTATGAATTTTGGAAAGGTAGAAAACCAAATATTAGTCACTTGTGTGCTTTTGGTTATAAATACTTTGTATTGAATAACAATAAAGATAACTTAGGAAATATGATGCTAAATTGGATGAAGCTGTATTTCTTAGTTATTCGAATTCTAGTAAAGCTTATAGAGTTTTCAATAAAAGAACTTTACTTGTTGAAGAATCTGTACACGTTGCCTTTGATGAATCTAACAACGTTGTTTCCAAGAATATTGTAAGTGATAATATTGCAGAAACACATCCAAGAATGGAGAATATTTACATAACAAATGAAGAAATTCCATCTTCTGAACAAAAAGAAGAAATCAATGAAGAATCTTCAAGAAGAATATGCTTACCCAGAAAATGAATCAAATCTACCAAAGGAATGGAAGTATGCTCATGGCCACCCTGAAGACCTTATCATAGGTGATGCAGCGAAAGGTATAAAAACTGATTCCTCTATTAGAAATGTTTGTAGTAATTTAGCATTTGTTTCACAAATTGAACCAAAATCATTTTTAGAAGCTGAAAAAGATAAAAATTGGATTTTAGCAATGCAAGAAGAATTAAACCAATTTGAAAGAAATGAAGTTTGGTTTTTAACCCCTCGACCTAAAGATCATCTAGTTATTGGTACAAAATGGGTTTTTTGAAATAAAATTGATGAATCTAGAGTTGTTACTAGAAATAAAGCTAGATTGGTAGCCCAAGGTTATAATTAAGAAAAGGGCATTGATTTTGACAAAACTTTTGCTCCGGTTGCTAAACTTGAAGCTATTAGAATGTTACTTGCTTTTGCACGTTTTCAAAAATTTTAATTACATCAAATGGATGTTAAAAGTGATTTTTTAAATGGGTATATTTCGGAGGAAGTCTACATTGAACAACCTCTCGGTTTTGAAAATCATAAATATCTGAATCATGTTTTCAAACTTTCAAAAGCTTTATATGGTTTAAAACAAGCTTCTAGAGCATAGTATGAAAGATTGAGTAATTTTCTACTTGACAGAGGTTTTTCTCGAGAAAAAATAGATACAACTCTTTTTATAAAAACCAAAAAGGAAAATATGCTACTTGTTCAAATTTATGTTGATGATATTATTTTTGGTGCTACTAATTAAAATTTGTGCAAAGAGTTTGCTAAAGATATGTAGAGTGAATTTGAAATGAGTATGATGGGGGAGTTAAATTACTTTCTTGGTTTACAAATTAAACAAACCAATGACAAGATCTATTTAAATCAAGCAAAATATATTAAGGATTTACTCAAAAGGTTTCAAATGGAATCATCAAAGTCTGCAGCAACTTCAATGAACACATCAATAAAAATCGACAAAGATGAGCAAGGTAAACCTGTAGATGAAAAGAAATACCGAGGTATGATTGGTTCCTTACTCTATCTTACTGCAAATAGACCCGATATAATATTTAGTGTTTGTATTTTGTACACATTTTCAATCCGCACCTAAAGAGTCACACATCACCGCAGTCAAACGTATTTTCAGATATCTTGTTGGCACTCCAAATTTGGGATTATGGTATCCTGAGGGAAGTACCTTTGAACTTTTTGGTTACTCGGATGCTGACTTTGCGGGATGTAGACTTGACCGAAAAAGCACTAATGGTACTTGTCATTTTCTTGGACGCTCACTCATTTCTTGGTTTTGCAAAAAACAAAACTCAATGGCTTTGTCAACTGCTAAAGTAGAATACATTGCTGCCGCTGGGTGTTGTGCACAATTGTTTTGGATGAAACAACAACTTCAAGATTTTAGACTTCACTATGATCATATTTCTATAAAATGTGACAACACAAGTGCCATTAACCTCTCAAAAAATCATATTCAGCACTCACGCACTAAACACATTGAAATAAGGCATCATTTTCTAAGAGATCATGTACTCAATGGTGACATTGAACTCGAATTTGTGCCTACAAATCGTCAACTAGCTGACATATTTACGAAACCTCTTAATGAAAAACAATTTTTGTTATATTCGAATTGAGCTTGATATGTTAAATACTCCTATATAATAATTATAAATAAATAAAAATATTTTTTTATATAAATCCTTTCTCTCTCTTTGCTTTCTCATTCTTCGTCCCGCTCTCACTCTCGCTCTCTGTTTCTCTCTCTGTTTTCCTATCTCTCTCTTTCACCCACTCTCACTCCCTCTCATCATCCAACTTCGACTTCATTACTACCATCATCCACCAAAATCCCTCACCTATCTACCAAGATCCATCATTGCTTTACACAAAATCTTCATGACCTATCTTCGACATCATTTCCAATTCATTAATATCAATTACCAATCCATCAAGGTCCGTTATTGATCCACCAAGATCCATTACCAATCTACAAAAATATATCACCGATCTACAAATATTCATCCCCGATCTTCTCCATTTTTTCCGATCATCACCATCATCGTCAATCAAAATGTTAAAATTATTTTTGCACTGTGTTATATTTCTTATCTGGTTGTATGTGCTACAAACTCTTCTTTACTTAATAACTATTACTTCTACCTGGTATGAAGAAATTGTTTTTATTTGTATTTTCTATTTTTATGCTAGTACACTCAGTGTAGTTGTTTATGGTCAGATCTTAATGGCTCTTGGTATTATAAATTGGTAATCTGTTTCTTTCAATTTGTGTAATTTTTGGTGCATTATTTTAGAGGGAGACTTGTATTATGTAATATTTTGAGATTAAAACAATCAAAGAAGCATAATCTTAAGGGGCGTTTGTATATTCTATGCACAATTTCAGGGGGAGTATATATAGGTATCTACTAAATTTTATTTTTTTACTCCTTATCTGCATCAATAAATTTTTTATAGCAAAAACAAACAATTTTTTCAAAGAAAAATGCTTGCAATTTTATTTCAGAAGGAGAAACTATTGCGCAATTACATATACGGTTTGAGAAGGCTTCATAGATTTTTTGCGTTTCACTTCTCTCAACAACTTTTCATGAGCCTCCTTTACATGCCTCGCTCTATTTTCGACTTCTGTGAGTCTTGGCATTATAACCGTTGCATAATATTGCACCGCATTCTCCAACTGAGAATTTTTCCTCTCTAGATCTCTCTTCTCCTAACGCGTATTAGCCAGTTGTTGTTTTAAAAAGCTCACATTGTCTTTTAATTGCCGATTTTCATGTATTCTTGCTTGTAGTCGTCAAGCTATATTGGAAACTGCAGTCATCGCCTGTGTACTAAGAGCCGTAGTGTTATTAATAGCATCGATATCATTCTGATTACCAAAAACACTAGGACTCTCATTTATAGGAATAGCATGCGAATGAACTATCGGTAACCTTTTACTTGCTTGAATTACAGGCACCTCATGCATGTCAAAACCATTGATGGCTAAGGTAAGGAATAACATGATTACACAAGAAGGTAAAACAAATTTTTCTCTAACAACACTTGACGATTTCTTATATCTTCCTATCATCTTTGTCACTTTTTATACACTCCACTGATCTAATATTCGATGCATATCTGCTCAAATCTCTTGTTTGCCAACATTTTGGGCGTCGCTGCACCATTTTTCAGGAGATACTCCAAAATCCCCACAATAATCATGACAAGACATAAGAACCATTCTTATATTTTTGGCATCTCAGATTATTTTCTCAAATGTGTCTGTCTGATTTTTGTTTTGGTTTCTAAAAATTTTATTATCTCTAAAACCTTCCTATCTCCATATTTTATTTTGATGATGTCAAAGGAGGAGAAAAATATGATTTTGAATTGCTGTGCATATGCTTTAATTATATGTTGCAGAGTTATCAAATGTTTTGTTGATTTTAATTTTGTGAAAAATACATAGTTGTATTGCTATCATCAAAAAGGGGGAGACTGTTAATCATATTATTTAATTTTGATGATGTCTCAAATATTATTGTGAATTTTTTTAATATACATATTTTGTAATAATTTGACACAAAATATAAAATTGTAGTATATTTTTTTATACATGTTACACAGAATTCAAAATTATTTTTCATATATTATACAATATAAAATTAGAATTGCATCTTATATAAAATATATTAATTATATAAAGTGGCATGGCGGGGTGGTGCAGTATATTTTTTACATCATTTGCATATATATATATATTAATATAATATAAAAAGAAAATGTTGCAAAGTTGTAGCACATTTCACATGTTGTAGTTTAAAATTGAAATGTTGAAGCTACATCTTCTATATAAATTAATTTTATATAAAGAAAAATGTGGACTTTGCAGGCACATTAGTTTAACCTCATTTCTTTATGTATATATATATATAATATATTAGTCAAAACCCACATGTTAGTAAGTTTGTTTGATTCAAACATCCAGCCGCATATTTTGACAAAAGGAAAGGGTGTTGTATGATGAAATTATTGAAAACAAAATAGATGCCTCGTGATCTATTAGAGGAGCGTCTGCCTCTCCAACGGATATATTTTTCAATATAAATAGAAGTGTTTTGTGTGGAGAAAAATTAAGAACTTGCAGAGAAAAAATCTATGTGCTCCAAAATTTTGAGTGTATTGTATTCTGCTCTTTCACTTTTAGATTTAAGTATAGTCTTTGTTCTTACACTTTCATATCTACTCTTTGTGAGAAAATTATTGTAAAAGAGGGTTAAAGTACCTCTTATTTTTATTCATTATTTTGTGAGAAAATTTTGTAAGGGTAAGACATTTATTGTTAAGTGAGACTCAATAGATAAAAGTAAGACCTGTGTAAAATCCACAAGTTTGGTGAAGCCTTGGTAGTGTATTGATTCATTCAAATAGTGAAAAAATTCTCAAGGAGGTTCCTTGGGGAGTGGACGTAGACTCGATATGCCAAATCACTATAAATCTCAGTGTTTGATTTTCTCTCCCTATCTCTCTTACTTTTATATTGATAATTATTTTTTTTTATTCTGAATATTGTGTTTATTATTTTTTTTAATATTGTAAATTATTTTTTAATAACCCAATTCAACCCCCTCTTAGATTGCCTACCTAGTATAACATGACTAAAATGGTTACTTCCCAAACGAGGCCTTAGTCCTCAACCAAATTTCTTTTTTCTTTTTTCTTTTTTCTTTTTTTCTCTCCCAAAAATGAAAAAATCTTGAAAAGTCAATTTTTAGATCTTTTAAGGTTAATAATTCAATTCTAATAATATTTTCTTATGTACATTTAAATATTTCTTTAACATATCTATCTTTTGTCAAAAAAAGGTTAGCTTAGTTATATCTTGGAGACGTTTTAGCTTACTTAGTGGGTGAATTATTTTTGATGAAATTATTTGTTGGTTGTATGGAGTTTGACTTTATAAAATATATATTTTTTGTTTGTTTTTCTATATCTCTTTGTTCACTGTAGGTGCAGAAGTATATATTTGTTGCTTTTCTATGTACATATGTTTTTACTCATTTGCACCATTTGCCAGGTTGGGATAATGTGACATATCTAAAATGGTAACATTCATCAATATTTTCTTTTGATGTTTAGATTTATTATTTTAAAACTGTGTGGATGTTTAAATCTTTTGTTATTTGTTAATTTTAATAAATAGATTCTTGGAAGCAAAGTACTCAACAATTGATGTGTTTTATTGATAGATTGTGGGCGGAAAGTGATTGGTAGGTTATTAGTTTGGTATTTGCATATCTATGTGATTTTTTATTAATTAGCTTTCTAAGTTTTGGTGGCGGAAAGTGATTTTTTTTTCATGGTATATGAATTAGATTTATAACTTTTGTAGTTCCATATAAACCTCTTTTAGTTCAATAAATTTGAAGAAAGCTTAAGCCATCGATATGTTTGGTTCCTAACAATAAGGTAGGAGCCATCTATTGATTGCTTCGTTTGGTTTCACTTGGTGAATTAAAATAAGTTATGTATTGCTACCTTTACAGGTTTTGGTAATGCTAAGCTGCAGTAACGTATTGCTTGGATTAATATGTATTTAGTAAAGTTTACTTTCATAAAAATTACAGATTTTGGCAATACTAAACTGCAGCAACCTCTACAATTATGGATAATGTAAGTTGTTTTTTTTACAAAGTACTCATATTGGCAATACTAAGCTGCAGCAACCTTTACACCCTTATTATTATTTTAATTTTACATCTCATATAAATTTTTTTCTCTCATTTTTGGAGACTTACAGCGAATTGTAATATTGGTTACTTTTACTCATCTTCTTATCTTATAACATTTTTGAATATATAAATTTCAATTTTGTCCATATCAGCTACTCATTTGCTTTTACATGTATAGGTTCAGTTCCCTTTACTCATTTGCTTTTGTATGTCGGTGTAGTGATTCGTGATGAGCAGGATCTTAATGTCATTCGTAATTCTGAGGTCAGCCGAAAAGTCAGGTTCTTTTCACTTTTGTGGTTAGCTTACTTTTTTGTTTTTGTTTTTGTTTTTTTGGGACTAATTTGCTTAGGTTTACTCGCTGTGTTTATAAAAGAGATCATACTTTAATTACACCTGAAAGTCATATGTTCAACCCTTTGATTGGTTTATTCAATTACAACTCTATGTTTGGACATGTGTCTTGGATATTGTTGACTTGGTTAAATGGATTTGATATAACATGATGACTTGGTTAAATGGATTGATATAACATGAACTGGAAATTGATGCATTATTAGGATGTCTTTCTTTTATTTTGTCAAGCAAAAGAAAACACAACATAATCATAGTATATTGTTTTTGTTGTCCTATTGTTCTTTCTACTTGGGAGTTGATTATTTTAAAAATATGGTTCAATTGGAAAGGGAAAACATGTGTGCTCATTTTTTGTCAAGTGCTTCAAAGAATGTAGTAAAACCAAATGAGGAAAACATGTTAAGATCGAGGGAGCTGGACTAGGTTAAAACTAGAGGAGGAAAACATGTTAAGATCATTTTATTTCAGGTATTGATACTAGCAACAGTTGATGGCTATTAGATGACTTTAAATCTTTTTAATTTGGCTATTTTTTAAAGCAACAATTTCTATTCTAAAGTTGTCTATAGTTGATGTAATTGATGATTGTCACATTAATTTGACAAACTAGATTAATTGTAGAAATTATTTTTTTTGTAAAATTAAATTTTACCGTTTAAGTAGTTTTTCATAAGCGATTTTATGAAAAATGTATTACTACATTGTTGGGATGCTATGGCATAGAGTTAATTTCTTCTTGATGATATGATGCATTTAGTTTTTCAATTTACAGTTGACTGCAAAATTCACTGTTTCAAGATGACAATTCATATGTTTTGTTATATAGATTGTCTATTTTTTGTTGTAGAAAATTCAATATTGAGGCTCCCTCCACGATGTAGAGAGCTGTCACTACTTTCTTCAGATTGACTAGAAAATTATTCTTTAGATTTGATTTCCGTATCTTAATATGTAAACAATTTCTGAAGACTACTATTTGTCAGGTTATACTTTGCATTTGACATAATCCATGTTATCTGTTTTATGTTATTTCAATCAGATATTTGTAATTCAGGGTACTGTGACGCTCACCAATGTATCAGGTGTTAGCCACAAACTAATGGTAAGAGTGCTGACTTGATCTTTTATTTTAAATCAGTTTATTACAATTGAGTTCTCTATGCGGTACCAAAAAAAAAATTGTCTTTTGTTTTAGTTGAATTGATTTATTACTTTGGACATGTAAGTTGATTTATTACTTTGGACATGTAAGTTATCACTACTTTGGACATATAAGTTGTCATTTTTTTTTTCCTTTTTAAATACACTTTTTTCCTCTCTAATTGTCTTCTAATAAAATTCTCTTTTCTTTTATTTTCATAGGATGATGGAGATTTGTACCAAATTGTAATATGGGCTCTCTTTACTCATCTTCTTATTTCATTGGGAAAATTACAAATCAATAAGTTTTTAAATATTTTGTGAAGTTATCACCTATTTATAATTTTTCTTATTTAATTTACTCTTCTTACTATACATTTTCTTTCAGGTATTGATACTAGCAATAGTTTATGGCTATTAGATGACTTTAAAATCTTTTTAATTTGGCTATTTTGTAAAGCAACAATTTCTATTCCAAAGTTGTTTATAGTTTATGTAATTGATGATTTTCACATTAATTTGACAAACCAAATGAGTTGTAGGAATTATTTTTTTTACAAAATTAAATTTTACCATTTAAGCGACTTTTCATAAGCGGTTTTATGAAAAATGTATTGCTATATTGTTGGGATGCTATGGCATAGAGTTGATTTCTTCTTAATGATATGATGCATTTAATTTTTCAATTTTCAGTTGATTGCAAAATTTACTATTTTATGATGACGATTCGTGTGTTTTGTTATATAGATTGTTGTGTTTTTTGCAGAAAATTCAATATTGGGGCTCCTCCGCAATATAGAGAGGTGTCAACATTTTCTTCAAAGTTGATCGAAAAATCTAAAATCTCCTAAATATTGATTTGTGATTATGTATCAATTTTAACTAGTAATTAGCAATCCCAATCAAACAATCAAAGACAAATCAACACAACGATTTTACGTGGAAAAAACCACAATTGGAGCGCCTCCAATTGTGATAAAAAAAAAAAAAAAAAAACCACGAGCAAAAGCCACAAAACAATTTACTAAGAAGACATAAAGGAATTACACAAGTGTACTCTCAATTACCTAGCAAATCCACACCTGAATCGAATTGACCCCTATGTGCCTCTTCCAACCCCTTCTTTACCTCGAAATTGTCTTGCCCAACATTGAATCTACAATGCTGATGTCGAATCTACGACGATGAGCCACTCAGGAATCCACTAAAGCTTCAAGCCCAAATTCCCAAACTCTACCGAAGAACAACTCTCTCTTTTTGAATAAAACAAAATAAACAAACCCTTTGATACAATTTACTCAATTCATAATATAAACTCTCATAGATATCAAAGCAAACAAGCAAAGAAGCTTCAGATGAAAAACCCTAATACCCAAGAAGAAGATTTGGAAGTCGTGCCCTAAAAACATACTGAAACACAGATTTATAGTAATCAGAATCACGATCTCCGCTAGAGCGCAAGAATGACCGCTCAAGCAGGCTAACTAAAACGCGTGTTTCAAAACAAGGATCTATGCTCGAACGCAGGAATGGCCGCTTAAGCAAAAACAAACAACTCTCAGTACTTTTGCAGTCGAGTGAAACTTCTAAAAGGATTGCATCTCCGCTCAAGCTCAGGAATGGCCGCTCGAGCGGTCAAACAACTTTGACTACAATAAGCTCGATCCCAGGAATGGCCGCTCAAGCTATCAAACAACTTCGACTACAATTAGCTCATACCCGACATAGACAGCGAAGTGGCAAACATGAAAGAATTAACATCATAAACTCCTCTGCAAGGCACAATTCGAGTTGGATTCGCATCTAAATACTCAACGCCTCACTAAAATAAAGAAACGAATAAAATTATAACTGAAATGAGTTTTGTCAAACGGGATTACCGATAATAAAAACCTAACAGATTGGACAATTATTTTTCAAAGATTTGATTTTCGTATCTTAATATGTAAACAATTTCTAAAGACTACTATTTGTCTGGTTATGTTATTTATCTTGTCCGTATTATGTTATTTTAATAAGATATTTGTGGTTCGGGGTATTATGACACTTACCAATGTATTAGGTGTTAGCCGCAAACTAATGGTAAGAGTGCTGACTTGATCTTTTATCAGGTGCTACAGACTCTACAAATTTTAACATGATACGTATAAATTACAATTACATTTTAATCCTAATATTATTTACACCGTGCCTTTAGCCACGGGCATACACTACTATATATATATATTAGACAATGGATAAGATAAGGTTAAGTTAGAATTATATAGTTATTTTGTTATTAACAACTCTAAAAGTGTCATATTCATGATTGATGAATGTTAATATATTGATGATAAGGTTTTGTTCATCTTTGTGAAAATAAAAATATAAAAGGTGAACTTTTGAACTCCCAACCTTAAAAAGTGTACCCTTTGGTATATTTCATAACTAGTCTATCACCCGTGCTATGCACAGGATAATTATAGATATTTATATTTGTTTTCATTTTTTTTAATATATAAATTAAATATATGGGATTTGACCGAAGAGTTTGAAAGAATTTAATAAGTGTTTATTTATTTATTTAAGAGGCATTTACACAATAATTACATGGGTCTCTTGGGGATGCAAAAAGTAAGGAAATTAGGATTTCATTTATTGCGTTATTCATTTAATAAGTGTAATTATTATAAATTAAGTGTTTATTGTAATCAATAGTGTAATTATTACAATCTTTGAACCAAATCACCAGTCATTTTTTTAAAAAAAATAAAAAAAAAAAAAAAAATAATACATGGGGTTTGACCGAGGAGTTTGAAAGAATTTAATAAGTGTTTATTTATTTATTTAAGAGGCATTTACACAATAATTACACGGGTCTCTTGGAGATGCAAAAAGTAAGGAAATTAGGATTTCATTTATTGCGTTATTCATTTAATAAGTGTAATTATTATAAATTAAGTGTTTATTGTAATCAATAGTGTAATTATTACAATCTTTGAACCAATCACCAATCACCAAGTCAATTTTTTTTTTTTTAAATATTAAAAAATCAGGAAATTAGGATTGACATGTTGGAGTTTCCACAAGCCTTGGGTTTAAAAAGACCGTTTTCCTTAATATATAGATGTTTGATGTAAATATTATGTTGATTAATTAACTCTAGAAAAGTTATGAAAATTGTTGTGTAGAAAATTTGGAAAAAAATAGCTATTTGAGTAGTTTGGCGTGAAATATGATTATGCTTGAAAGATGATACATGTTAAGTTATGTTTGGTATTATTTCTTTTGAAAAAATTGTAAATATATTAAACTTACTAATTTAGTGTATTAAATTAGTCTGGTTAAAATTTTATATCCGTTATGATTAAAAGTGTGTTATTGAAATTATACCATAACTTTTAATATAATAGGCTAGAAATGGTAATATTCGGTAAGTATGAGATTTGGTGAAAATCATATTGGTTATCTTGGTTGAAGTGAAACAAAATTAATTGAAAGTTTTGTGTGAATCAAAACAATTGGGAAATTGATTATGATTCCCAAATTCTTGAATCAAATACAGGCTTAATCATACATTTGTCGCATACAATTATAATACCATTAGAGTTTTTTTTTTTTTTTTTTATAAAATTTAAATTTCAAATTAAATGTGACATAAATATTGATAAAAGATATGGCTGGAATTTCGTTGTTGACTTTCTATATATATATATATTTTTTTTTTTGAATTTAAAATTATAATTATAAAATATAAATATCAACAGTATTGATAATAGATTCCTCGATCTGTTCATAAATTAATAAATTTAAAAAATTTTCCATATTAATTAGGGATTAATTTAAAATGATAAATGAAAGAATAAATGATAATATGCCATGTATATTTTTATAATTTTTAAATTCAAAAAATTGTAAAAAGCCATGTGTATTTTTATATGTCATGTGTATTTTTAAGTTTTTCCCTTTTCATACGTTTTTTCATAAAAAGTTAAAAAGTCATTCTAAATATATTAATTTTTTTACCTCATATTTTAACCAAAAAATCAAAAAGTTACTAAAATAATATGTTTTCAAACGATACCAATCAATTCTCATGAATTCATTTATAAGGCTATGTTTGGTTCAAGAATTTGAAAAAGAATTTGGAAAGGGAAATAAAAAATATGTATGTAACTACGTCAAATGTAAATATGTTTTATTTATATTTCATTGTCTTTGTTTCTTTTATCTTTTCAAATCCCTTATCAAATCTTTAAACTAAACATAGCCTTAATCATACATTCGTTGCATATAATTATAATACCATGAGTTAGTTACCAAATATGCCACTCCATTCATTCCCCTCCCTTTCCCTTTCTAAATCATTCTCCAAATTCTTGAACTAAATAGACATTACGTATAATTATAATACCATGTGTATGAGCACGAAATAATCTTTTCGTATAATCATGTTGATCAAGTTTGTACTCCTCCAAACGTCGTCGCTTTACTTCCTGAAAACACAAACGTGAGCTAGTCGGCGAGTGTGTGCCGGATACCTCTCTAATGCCTAAGTTAGCAATAGACAATAAACAAAAGCTCTGTGTATTTTAGAGTAAAAATTGTGATACCTGTACATAGGTCCTGTACGAGCTTTTATAGATTCCGCGTGGCACAATCCTAGTAGGACTCTTATCCTCCAATGTAGAATCCTCCTAGGAATCACATCTCTAAAAGATAATGCTAATCTTTTAACACCCTCCTCACTGCTTAACCAAGTGTGATGGTTCAAACCTTATACCATGGTTTGGTAACAGCACAACCGAGCTAGCACAGCCTTGCCTTATACCAGACATAACCGGGCTCACTCAGCTAGGTGTTATCTTGGGCATCCTATAGCTCGGTCCTCCTTCCACCAATACCTCGGTCCAGGGTATCCAGACCAGGTCACTTGTAGCCACCTCTGACCAAATTGACGGGATTAAGGACAAAGCTCGTGAGACCATTACCTCAAATTCCATAGCTCGGTCCATTTCAACATCTGGACTTAGCTCGACCCAAGTTATATATAAATTACCCTCTCAATTGCCCCTTAATTCTATCTGCAATGCATGATTTGGGATTATTCTTCTCCAGCTGAGCTAAATGTACAAGCCTTCAACCGAGCTCAAATATTACCGGGTTTCCGATTCGCTCGGTCCAGAAATGTCTTATCAGTTGCTTTGCACGTCGTTCCACTACTCAAGCACGTCTGAAACGTTATTTATTCCTCTAGACACGTGGCATGCTCCCACTAGCCATGCACACCTGCTACAGCCATCTTTGTACTACGAAAATTTGAACAGTCCCGCCAATTCTCGCGCCTATACAAAAAATCATTTCTCAAACCAAAGCACTCTTACTGTTCATCTTCTCTTTCTTGTCTTTCTGAGTTCCACATCTGTATTCTAGCCCCAAAACAAGTTGCCATACCATCCGCATCACTCACCCTTTTGTTTGGTTGGATTCTGCCTTCAAGCTTCAAAACCCATAAGTTTGCTAATGCCTGTTTCTGGTGTTTTCATCTTTTTTATTAATTTTCATGATTCCAGCAGCTAATCCCTATGTTATGTGCGCTCAGAGTGTTGAGGTTTAAGCCCAAAACCTCACACTCAAGCCTGAAAAACACTCTAGCTGGATTTTAAATCAATTTAAAACATGGCCTTTGATCCAAAATTGTGTTGTGACCGAACTAGGAATTTGTTTGCGACCCTTAGGCTGGAACCCGACCGAACTAGGAATTTGTTTGCAACCCTTAAGCTTGAACCTGACTGAACTAAAAGCAAGTTATACCCTCGTGCACTAATCACCAACCATGCTACAAACCTTAAGCTGGCCCTATTTTTCGGCCGACCTGTTTGTAACCTAGATGCAGCTGAGCTAGGCTTTTTTTGCTTCTTGCCTATTTACTTAGCCCGGTCTAGTTTATCTGGGCATAACATTTTTTCATTTCCACTTTGCAGACTTGACTAGGTTGGCCAAGCACACCCTTGCACTTTGCCTCTTGGCGGGTTTGCTTGACCAAGCCATCCCAAGCTGGCTCAGCGCCAGGCTAGGCATCTGTGTCCATTTGGAACATAACAATTTTTTAACTATAATGGGTAAATACCAGTTCTTTGTGTACTCACCTGTGGCCATGACAAAATTTCTAAGGGAATACCTCATCCCAGATGACGTCCATCTCTCCCTAGTTGAGCTAGACACAACACCATGGAGCAAATCAGGATTTGTCCCATTTACTGTGGTGTCTATTGTACAGGGGGGACTCCGGTTTCCAGTCCAACCCTTGGTCTGCGAACTGTTTAGGCAGACCAAGCTATGTCCCACATAACTATCTTCCAACACTTATATAATAATAAATGGCATAGCCAAACTAAATCGCCGTCTTGGCCTTAACCTCGGACTGGCCGAGCTTTTCCATCAATACTCGCTCAGTCAGAATGATGACGGTTGGGTATAGCATCTTAGAGTAAGAATGGGCCAAGAGAAAATCGTTAAAAACACACCTGATAAAGACCTGAACGATGATGATTTTCTCTGGGTGTCTGGGAACTTTGAGGATCACGAAGCCCAGATATCGAGATATAACATCAATTAGAACAAAGGGACAGCTGGTAAGAACAGTTGGGTCTCATCTTTTCCTATTTACCCAAATAATTGCCATACCAATCCTTGCATTCTTCTTTCGATATGCAAATTTGAACCATTTGAAATCGACTTAAGCCTATGCGAATTAAGACGCACTCTGAGCCGCACTACGATACCGATATCGAGAGTGCACCGAGCTACTTGACGTACAACCGACCTATTGTTACAGCGGCAAGAGGAAGACTAGGGTGACCGACTTCCTTCTTGAACCTTCCCCCAAGCCAAATCCCACATTTCCCCAGATCAAGCTAATTCCACTTACAGAAGAACAAGAAAAGGCAAAATGGAGGGTCGTGCGAGCACTCATCACCGAGCAGACCTTTGGTGAAGTGCAAACCAGGCTAAAGTCATCTGATCAACAGCGTGAAACCGTGGTTGCCCTTCCAACTGCTAGGGCCAGCACATCTCGGCCAAGTAAGCGTGCACGTACCTCATTGACTGAACCGCAACGCATGGTTGATGAGGACACCGCTTTTCCTGAAACTATGCTACCAAGCCCAAAGCCCGCGTGCTCTGACCGAGCAAGCCTTTCAAAATGGGTACCCTCAATGACTTACAAGAACCGTGCTGTAACCACCACGGATTCGGTGGTTGCTAACAAGGACCACATGCTCACTTTTAACCTCTCAAAAAATGTCTGTCTACCACCAAACATGGAGCATCACGACTACCTAACCGAGCTCAAAGCCATTCACTCGGTGACCAAATCGATGGTGCTTGTAAGTTCTCCCGCCCAGGTGTTTCCATATTTAACCATCTGTTTGCTCGGTTTTGCCTAATCTCTTCCTTTCCTATCACAGGCCCTGTAGAAAAACCACGTGGCCCACAAGCGTGTGCTTGAACTCCACAAGACCGCTCGGTCAGCCGTGGCTGATGCAAGCACCATGGCAGCCGAGTTGAAGGAGGCCCAACTAAAGTTAGCCGAGCTGGAATCCGAAAACAAGCATCTGACTGAGCTAGTCAACGCTACAGAAACTGATATGCAAAAAGCCCTGGCCAAGAAAAAGGACCGCTACCTTCGTGAACTGGTAAAATTGGAAAGAAAGAAAAGTGCCGCGATCACCGAGCTGCAGAAGAAGATGGAATACGCTGAAGACCGAGGTTTCAAATAAGAGGAGGCAACCTACGTTTTGCAGTGTGAAGCTGCCAAAGATATTTTCTTCAAATACGGGTAGAAGGCTGCTGCCGTTAAGCTCGGTCAGGGACCAGACACTGAGATCTTTCAAAACCCTCCCCCTCACTTTATTCAAAGCTATATGTCGAACTACGCCAACACGGTCCAACAGAAGTTTCTTCAAGAGAAGGAGGAGGAAGAAAACCCTGAACTGCATAATGTCCTTCCTATAAACACTGACCCCAGTCTCCAGCCTCTTCTGCCAGCTCAGGTGGATCCGCGCAGCCAACTGATGCTAAGTGTAGTTGAGGGGGCAAACGTGACCGACCTAGCTCAGGAGGTCGCCGCTGAAACCGGCCTGCCAAGTGGCGAAGCCCTTGTTGATTTGGACGCCGACCTAGACGACCTGTTTGCCTGATTTTTCTCTTCTTATATATTTTTTCCCTTTTCACTTTTAGTTTTAAAAAATGTAACCGGGCTACAAGCCCCTCCTTTGTACTGAATTTCCAATGAATGAAATTTCTTATTTTGCCTAACTTTTTGTTCAATTAATGTACTTTTTCACTTAGTGTACTAACTTTTCTCCAAGCCTAGCTGGCCTAATTTAGCTCGATCTTCCCTTATCCTGCCCACCTTTTTTAGCCGAGATAAGTATCTTGGCCGGACAACAACTTTGGGATTTTAGATAAATGTTGGTCAAACCTGCCAACCTTCTTTTGGCTGAATCCTTATCTTGGCTGAAGAACAAAAGATGTTTGGTCAAACCTACCAAACTTCCTTTAGCCTAGATCCTTACCTCGGCTGAAGAAAGAAAAAGTGTTGGTCAAACCTGCTAACCTTTTTCAGCCTAGATCCTTATCTCGGCTGAAGAAGAGAACTAAATGTTGGTCAAACCTGCCAACCTTCTTCAGCCTAGATCTTTATCTCAGCTGAAGAAATAAAAAGTATTGGTTAAACCTGCCAACCTCATTCAGCCTAGATCCTTATCTCGGCTGAAGAAAAAAAAGTGTTGGTCAAACCTGCCAACCTTCTTCAGCTTAGATCCTTGTCTCGGTTAAAGAAAGAAAAAGTGTTGGTCAAACCTGCCAACCTTCTTCAGCCTAGATCCTTATCTCGGCTGAAGAAAGAAAAAGTGTTGGTCAAACTTGCCAATCTTCTTCAGCCTAGATCCTTATCTTGGCTGAAGAAGAGAACTAAATGTTAATCAAACCTGCCAACCTTATTGATTGCCTCCAGTTGGCAATAACTATGAATAACTTTTACAGTAGAAAGAATTGTGCTGGAAAAAACTACTTGCTTTATTTTAAATTTAAAAAAAAAAATTGCAAGTGTTTTAAGGAAAAGCTAAAAATAAAATAGTTTGAGATTGGCCGTGTTCTATGGCCTAGGAATAGCTTTGTTGTCCATATCTTCCAGGTGATATGCCCCTTTTCCCGCTAAACCAATCACTTTATATGGTCCTCCGCAGTTAGGTCCTAACTTATTGTCTCCAGGTACCAAAATGTTGCCCATTACTTTGCACAGTACCCAATCTCCAATCTTGAATTGCCTTGGGTGTATTGTTTTGTTATATTTCCTGGATGCTAGGAAACTGCTAAGTACAAAAAGAGCTCTTCTCTTAGTACTGGGGTTACTAACAACGGAGGACAGGTCATGTAGTCTTTCAAGCTTATCAGGGCGCAGTCGCACTTATCATCCCACTCAAACTTGGCCTTCAGTGCCTGGAAGAATGGTTGACATCTGTCTAACGGTCGACTTATGAATCGGTTCAGCGCGGCTGCTAGGCCAGTGAGATGCTGTACCTCTTTGACTGTGTTAGGCCTCTCAAGATCTTGGATGGCTTTGACCTGAAAGGGATCAGCTTCTATACCCTGGTTGGTAACTAGAAAGCTCAAGAATTTGCCTGACCCTACGCCGAATGCGCACTTAGATGCGTTCAAACGCAATTTGTGGGATTTCAAAATTTGAAACATTTCATCTAGGTCCCTGAGATGGTCCTTCTCATCTTTGCTTTTGACCACCATGTCATCTATGTAAGCCTCCATTGTTCTGCCTAACAATGGTTTGGTGACTATCCATTGGAATGTAGTCCCTGCGTTCTTTAGGCCAAAAGGCATGACCTTATAACAGTATAGTCCTTTGGGTGTTGTAAATGACGTGGCCACTTGATCCAATTCATACATAGTGATCTGATGGTAATCGCGATACGCATCAAGAAAGCTAAGTCAGTTATGACCTGCTGTTAGGTCCACCAGTTGGTCTATTCGTGGGAGGGGGAAGCTATCCTTTGGGCACGCTTTGTTGACTGTTTTATAGTCCACACAAACACACCATTTGCCGTTCTTTTTCAGTACCACTACAGTGTTGGAAATCCACCTAGGATAGTGTACTTCTCTGATTGCTCTTGCTTCCAGTACGTTTCTCACCTCCTCCACCACTATCTCTGCGTGGTGGAGTGCCGATTGGTGAGTTCGCTGTATCACTGGTTTGGTAGTTAGATGGGCATTAAGGCCTCGTTTGGCAACTGAAATTTTTAGCCAAAAAGTCAAAAAGTTACTAAATTAGCCAAAAAGTCAACAACTCGTACCAAAAATTCAAAGATTCTCTTTTCTCTCTACTTTTTACACATCTTTTCGTAAAAAGCCAAAAAGTCATCCCAAACATGCTAGATTTTTTTAGCTCATATTTTAGCCAAAAAGCCAAAAAGTTACTAAATTAGCCTGTTCCCAAACGAGGCCTAAGTTGATGGCAGATGAAGTTAGGGTCAATGCCAAGCATGTCATATGGTGTCCAAGCGAACACTTCGATGTTAGAGGTCAAAAATTCCATGATCTCTATTCTCTCGGTGCTAGACAGAGACGAGCCAAGCAAAAAGAACTTTTCTGGGTTCTTTTTATCTAGTCTTACCTCTACTAAGTCTTCTACTGCCTTCTGTTCGGCTGCCTTGCCGACGTCTACAAATAGTTCGTTATTTTCTGGCTCTTCTACCATTTGTACAAACCCTTTTGTAGCCTGGATTCTGTTTACTGTGACAAAGCACTGTTTCGACATGATTTGGTCTCCCAAGACCTCTTCAATCATTCCGGTTTCATTGGGAAACTGTAACATATAATGGTAGGTTGATGCCACTGATCGCATGGCGTGCAACCATGCTCTTCCCAAGATTATATTGTAAGTAGAAGGGACTCTCAATACCCAAAATTTCACATGCTTCATCATCGTTCCTGCCTTGACTAGCATAATTATCTTGCCTACCAGCCATTCTGGCATTGAGTTGAAGCCGACTAAGGGAGATGTTGCTGGTGCCAAGTCTCTGTCCTCCAATTTTAGTTGCTTGAAGGTCTCGTAGTACATTATCTCGCAAGAGCTCCCTTGGTCAATTAGGATTCGTTTGATGTCAAAGTTCTTAACGCGTAAAGTAACCACCAGTGCATTGTTGTGAGAGCATTGTAACTTGCTAAGTCCCTGTCAGAAAAGGAGATGACATTCGTTGCCTCCGTTTTTTCCTTTTTGACGGTAAGTTGTGCACTTAGTACCTCCCTCATGTGCTCAGCCTTTTTGATCATCCCTCTGAGTTCATATACCCACTCAAGTTCGACAATCCCATGTATTACATTGATAATGCCTTGGGATGGGCCGTCGACCGGCATCCCATCCAGCCTATTGCGGTCCTGGGGGGTTGGCTGTGTTCCCCCCTCAATATACTGGTCTAGGTAGCCTGTGGCCACTAGCTCCTCCAGATGTTTCCATAATGGCGTACAGTTTTCAGTTCGGTGCCCCTTTTCATCATGGAAGGTGCAATGGTACCTCTCATCGTAGCCCATCTGCATCTCTCCCAACTTGGCTAGCCGCTGAACAAAGGGTTCATCGCGTATCTCGCTAAAAATCAAGTAGATAGGTTTATTGAATACCGTGGTGATGGCAGTGCAGACTCTCAACTTCCTTGATTGGGGGTCCTCCCTGTTAGCTCGTCTGCCTCGCCCATTTTTGCTTGGTTGTTCAACTGTGTTGACTCTTGCTGCGGTCTTTCTATCTGGCATCGCGGTTGTGCCAAATTTTGCTTTAGCGCGGGTGCTATCTTCTTCTACCCGGATGTACTAATGCACTTTCTCCATTAAGGCCTCCACCATGAGGGGTGGCATCATCGTCATTAAATCCCTCAACTTGTTACTGACTGGTAAACCCCGTTTGTACTGTGCGATGGCAAGATTTGTGGGGCAATCCTAAATCTGATTGAAAGTCGCTCAATATCGACTGTTGTAAGACCTCAATGTTTTCTTCTCGCCTATGTCAATGGAGAGTAGCTGGTCAATCTCCACTAGTGTCTTAGTGTTTGTTCTGAATTCGGTCACAAATGCCTCCGCCAACTGCGCCCATGAAGCTATGCTACCTTCTGGCAACCTTTCAAACCAAGTTAAACCTAGGTCACCAAGGCTAGAAGGAAACAAGATACACATTAGGGCCTCATTTCGTCGATACACGACCATAACTTGGCGAAAGTAGCTTAAGTGCATGTAGGGGTCTGACTTTCCCTCATAAGTAGTGAATTTGGGCTGGTGGAAGCATGATGTCACGACCCCAACCTGCCCCTAGTAGGGTGGTGCCGAGATGATGGATGTCGAGATTCGAGATTACCGGCCGACTTTACAAAATTTCACACACGACCAGAGAGTAATCATAGGGCTTACAAAATGCGGGGTGCGGGCGATAAATCAAGTACAAATGGTCCATTAGAGCTTGTCGCGAAATCAAATGTAAAGGCATACACAAAATAGTCTTACAACCAATCCAAGATTTACAAAATACAAAACAAGTCTTGATCAAAAGGCTTCTAGGCCGACATCAACAAAACAGTAATTAAGCAACAGAATTAACAAGCAAGAAGCATGATTTTCAAGGTTGGCCGACGAAATTCTTAGGCGACATAAACACAAAAGGCCGTGTAAAAAAAGATTGCCGACAAGAATGCAAAAATGTTGCCGGCGTAAAACAAGTAGTCCAAAACAAGCTTGCAAACACATCTAGGCGTCCGCCGCCATCCCCGCCATCACCTACATATATATATAGAGGGTGAGTAAAAACTCTCTGAATGGTACAAGAAATAAAGGTTTTACATGAATATAGCCAAGTCTCAGACAAAACAAAACATGTCAAAACCATCCAATATTAGCCGAGGTTCCTTCAAAGCAAAATACATCAAAGCTAAACCTAATCAAGGGATGAACCGTATTCATCTGTAGAATCTTACACATTTCAAGGATGCCCGATGCCCAACACACATCGGAAAACATAATCAAAGGTCAGCCAAACAAAATGTAACGATTATAGTAACCCATTAGTGGCAAACAAGATTTGTATGATCCGAGGTCGATTTAACCAAGATGGTGTTTGCGAAAGTTTATAGTCCTCCAAAATTAAAGGGACTTATGTTACTTAGGCCCAGCCCCCCTTTTAACTCAAATAACTTTTCCAAGAAAGGACCGTATCCTTACATACAAGAGTCTCAGGTCACTTTTAGCCCCCCTTTTTTTTTTTTGATGCTATGGATAAAGTTTAAAGTCCTCTAGCACAAGGGACTTGTGTTACTTAGGCCCGTGCTTTGCTTTTAACACCAAATCTTTTCAAGAAAGGACCGTATCCTTTTTAACAAGATGGTATCAAGGAAAGTTTAGAGTCCTCCAAAGAAAGGGACTTATGTTCCAAAGAAGGACCGTATCCTTTTTAACAAGATGGTATCACAAAAGTTTAGAGTCCTCGAAAGAAAAGGGACTTATGTTCCAAAGAAGGACCGTATCCTTTTTTATCCAAAATGTCACAAAGTTTAGAGTCCTTGACTAAAGGGACTTTTACACATAGTCTTTGCGAAGATTATAGTCCTCCAAGACAAAGGGACTTTCAAGATAACATCAAAACAAAGCTTATACTTGATACATCAAATTAGGCTAATCATTCATGCCGAACAAATACTTTCATCAAAACAAATCAAGACAAAGTTTATCAAAAACCGTTTAACATAGCTTTATTAAAAGCACCACTCACCTCGGTCTTCGTGTAGGCTCAAAGCAAAGATCAAAGTCACGACAATTCACAGGGCAAAAATCATATCTTCAAGACAACTTTCCATACAAGTGAATGATCTCGGCACTCCACGAATCCAAACAAATAACAAAACTAAACATGCAAAGTCTCCCTACTGTGGGAAATTCAGGGGTGTTATTTCGATAATGCCGAGGTCCCGCCTCTCCTTTTGTGAGGTGGTCCCCTATATATATATATAAATGAAAAAAAAAAAAGTTTTTCGTTTTAGAAGAATGCAAGAACATGAGCATCAAGAACATCGAACATGCATGCAAGAATCTTAACTCTTTTATTCAAAATCGAGATTACATGCTAGGAGTCCAAGAACATGGACCTAGGTACTTATTAAAGAAAACCATGTAAGAACAAACACAAAACATGATTCTTGTTCCAAACTTTCGGATCAAAACGAGGTTCTTCTTCAAGAACACAAAAACATCATTTTTCTTTCAAACCAAATTTCAAGTCAATGCATGGCATGCAAAACAAATCCAATCATGCAATGTAGCTAGATGATTGATAAGAACGATCGATGTAGAACAAGAATCTAACCTCAAATCAAAAATCCGGGTCCCGATCTTCCACGATCAAGCCCGGACTCACTTCTCTCTCTAAAACTCTAACTCTTGTTCTAGAGCTTCTCTCTAAACAAGACAAAGATTGAGACCAAATGATGCTAACAAAGATACACAATGATGTATTATAGGTCTGTTTTCATACATAGCCTTCATTTTTACGGATTGGTGCATTTCTACGGGCTTAAAAAAAGGTGGCGCTAGACAAGACAAGTCTCGACAAAAACGTACACAACACGCGGTGGGTGGCAAAACCGCGCGAGAAAAATGACCTCGCCAAAGGCAAGACTTGACAAACAAGTCAACAAAGACAACGGCTAGGGAGGACGACACACTGACTAAGCCTACACACCTTGGCTCGGGTGGTGTACACATCTGCTTTAGGCAGGCCCCACCTTACGGCAGGACAAAGATCACAAGCACAAAACATCTCGGCAAACATGCGGTGAGGATAGAGGTCGGCTACTTTAAGGTTCCAAAACTGCTCAAAACGCATAAAGGCTCAAAGACGAACTATGCCTGTGACGACTCATTATGCTCCAAGCAAGGTGTAAGTTCAAGCAAGTTACAATTAACCAAGCAAAGCAAAACAAGATCTCAAGATTACAAACTTATCTAAGCAAGATCATACAATATGCATGCAAACAAGACAAATTCAAAGTGAGGGTTGTTACATCCTACCCCTTAAAGAAGTTTGGTCCCCAAACTTAAAATACCTTGTTCCAAGAATAACTCGATGTCGAAGTTCTCATTTCCTCTTCCATTTCCCATGTGGCATCCTTGCCATAGTGCTCTTTCCATTCCACCTTTACCATTGGTATCGACTTGTTTCTCAATTGTTTAACTTGTCTGTCCACAATAGACGTCGGCTTCTCTTCATAGCCCAAATTCTCATTAACTTCGATCCCAGAATATTTAATTACATGCAAGGGGTCCCGAATATACTTCCTTAACATCGAAACATGAAACACGTTATGGACTTGGCTCAATTTCGTGGCAAAGCAAGTCTCAGAGGCAACGGAGTTAACCTTGTCAAGAATTTCAAATGGACCAATATAACGGGTGTTAATTTACCTTTCTTCCCAACCGAAACCCCCTTCATTGGTGAAACCTTCAGAATACGTGATCCCCAACTTCAATTCTAGCTCATTTCTTCTCCTCGCCCAGATAACTACTTGTTAATTCAAGTGCTTTTATCCGTCTGGTCGGCATAACTCTTTGTCGACTCTCGGCAGTTTCCTTAATCCTCTAGAATAAGTTTAATCTTCTCTGTTGTTACTTGAATGAGTTAGGGACCAAGCGGGACCAAGCAAAGCCTTGTCTCCAACTTCGTCCCAATATATCGGCGATCGTTTTTTCTTCCATACAGAGCCTCATTACGGTGCCATACCACTAGCGTGATAATTGTTGTTGTTGCGCAAGGAATTCCACTAATGGCAAATGCATTCCCCAATTCCTTGGAAATCCAATACACAAAGTCTAAGCATATCCTCAAGCGCCCAATCGTTCTCTCTCGGTTTGCCCCGTGGTCTGGGATGAAAAAACATACTAAATCTCGGCGTTCAAAGAGGACTCCCTCTGTGAGCCAAAAAAAATCTGGAAACAAATTTAGGATCTCGGTCCGACACATTATTGACATCGGCACTCCATGAAGTCTAACAATCTCATTCACATAAAGTAGGGCAAGTTGATCGGCGTTGAAAGTAGTTTTAACGGGCAAAAAGTGTGCTGACTTGGTTAGTCTATCTACCACAACCCAAATCGAATCCATACCTTTACGTTTTCTCGGCAACCGATCAACACAAAATCCATGGAGATGTGTTCCCACTTCCACTCGATGATCAAAGGTTGGGTAAGAAGCCCTACCGGTCTTTGATGTTCTCTTTTACTTGCGACAATGCAAACATCATGATTAACGATCGTACTGCGACAACCTCTCTTTTCATGTTCGCCACCAAAATATACATTTCGTCTCATTTCACGCCTTGGTACATCTTGGTATTTCTGGATGAAGCGGCAAACTTGGAATTATGAGCTTCTAGCAAAATCTTCCTTTCAGCCTCTGGACACACAATTTCCTTTTTGCTCTGGAACATCGCCCACACACACACCTTTTCAACTCTGGAACACATCAATTTCCCTTTAAACTTAAGCACTTGGTTCTCAAATGTGTATCCCCGACCTCGCATTATCAATCTCATCGGCTACCCTTTAGAAGAATTCATCCTCCATTTGTTTTGCCTTTACTTCTTCCACAATGGTTGGTTCGCCGAAATCAAAGTTAGGCATGCCAAACTTCCAACCGACTTTTTGCGCCAGCAGCACTACTATTTTAGCTTTTTCCGGTTTCTCTTGAATTTGCATATCGTAGTCTTTCAACAACTCAAGCCATCTTCTTTGTCTCAAGTTCAATTCCTTCTGAGTGAATAGGTACTTCAAGCTCTGATGATCTGTAAAAACGACTGTAAAAACCCAACAGAAGCTCCATACAAGTAGTGACGCCAAATCTTTAAAGCAAATACCACGGCTGCTAGCTCCAAATCATGGGTAGGATAGTTCTTCTCATGTGGCTTCAATTGACGAGATGCATAAGCTATGACTTTACCCCCTTGCATTAATACACAACCCAAACCCTTATGCGATGCATCACTATAAACATGAAATTCTTCCTTACGATGGAAGTACCGAATCGTTCTTTGTAACCCTCCTCGCTTTTTAGTTTAAGAAAAGACTCTCGATCTTGAATTCATAGTTCCTTTCTTAGTCAATTGCGGGATTGCAATCGAGAAATCTTTTACAAACTTCTGTCCTCAGAGTACACATGACTTCAACAAACCGAAAAAACTGAACTTGACGACATTATTGCGGGTCAATTTTGCTCGGATCAATGAAATCCCTTCTTCATTTATTCCGTGGCCCAGAAATGAAATAGTAGAAAGCCAAAACTCACACTTGTTAAATTTAGCATACAATTTCCGGTCTCTCAAAATCTGCAAGGCAAGTCTCAAATGGTTTTCATGTTCGACTTCACTCTTGGAATAAATCAATATATCATCGATAAAAACGACCACAAACTCATCTAAGTGGGGTTTGAAGACTCGCTTCATTAAGTCCATAAATGCAAAGAGAGCATTGGTCACCCAAAAGGCATCACTAAAAATTCGAGTTAGAGGCCATATCTAGTTAGGAAGCGCCTCGAAGGATCTCAACATCCTCGGCCTTAACCTTAAGGTGATGGTAGCCTCCTAAGGTCAATCTTGGAAAAGACTCGTGTCTTTGTTTGTGGGATCAAGTAAATCATCGATTCTAGGTAGTGGGTACTTGTTCTTAATGGTGACCTTATTGAGTTCTCTATAATCAATGCAAAGGCTTAGTGAGCCATCCTTCTTCTTAACAAATAAAACGGGTGCTCCCCATGGTGAAGTGCTCGCCTAATAAACCCTTTATCTACTTGATTCCCGTATTTGGGGTTTCAATTTCCCTAGTTTTTTTTGGCCATCCTATACGGTGTTTTAGAGATCTACTGTGTTCCCGACATGATATCAACAGTGAACTCTATTTCTCTATCGACCAAGTGGCGGGTAAATCATTAGGAAAGACGTTTGCTTATAACTCACTAACAACTGGGGATGTCGGCTAAACTAACATTTCCTCCCGATCTTTCAATATACTACACAAATAACCCTTACACCCTTTTTGGATCAACTTACGTGCCTTCATAGTCGAGATTAAGTAAGGTGGGCACTACTCCTTTACTGAAAAGTAACTTCGCCGGCTAGATTTGGGGGTTTGATTGTGACACTTTTTCGTCGATTAACACTTTTTAAACAACAGTAATAGATGCGCCAATTTGCCACCAACCAATCCATTCCCAAAGATAACATCAAAACAAAGCTATGTCTAAGGGCATTAAATCCACTAACAGCTCAACATTCTCAATCATAATAATACATGCTCTATAGATGGATGCAACAATCATAGATTTCCGATGGAGTGGACACAAATAACACATGCTCAAGGGTTCTAGTTTCCTATCAATCTTCTCGGCAAACTTAATGATACAAACGAATGCGTGGAACCCGAATCAATCAACACATAAGCATCTTGAGAGCAAATAGAGAGTGTACCGACACCACAAAGCAAAATTTCGAGTATCCCCGCACTAGTGCAAACACTCGCCCTGCCCTCCATTTTTTTTTTTTCAAGATTACGGGGGGTGGTGCCCCGAGGTGTTCTCACCTTTCCTTAGGACAATCTCTAACGTAATGCCCCATTTCACCACATTCATAACAGGCTCGGACGTCCCACGACACACCAAAAAAAATTTCTTTTTCCACATCCGAACACATCGGCTTGGTATTACCTTCCGCCTCCGATAACTAGTATTGCCCTTATTCATCTTCTTATTGGTGTTCAACCTGTGTTTCGGCCATCACATTCTCGCTCTTCTCCTTCTCTCCTTCTCTCCTCGTGCTCGTCTTAATCTACTTTCGGGGACCGTGTTCTGCCATCCATAATTCTCGCTTTCTCCGCTCCTCTCCCGAGCCTGCATCTCAGTTAGCCTACAAATGGCTTTGTCCAATACTTCGGCGTAGGGGGCGGTGTCGGTCGCAAGTTAACCCGATCTTGAATCGGTACTCAGTCCACTTTCAAACTTCCTTGCCTTCATATACTCATCGTTAGCCATGTGAGGTACAAACCTTACTAATTCAAGAAAGGCACGATCATATTCTCGCTACCGCTCGCTGTTCCGGTCAAGGTCGTCTGAAATCGCTACCGCTCGTTGCCCCGCGTCAAGGTCCGTACACTCAATGGGAAGTGTTTCTTGTAGAACAACTCTAAAAATCTTGTCGTGTTAAGTCCGATTCCTTTCTCGAACCATCATCCACCATCTACGAAAGCCATCATCCAATGTGAAGGTTGCCAATGTCACTTTCTCGAAAGTGTCGCTACAGAGAAGATCTCAAACAGCCTTTTCCATTTCCAAGGCCCATGCCTCGGCCTTCATCGGCTCGACACCTCCGAGAGAATCTCGGTGGTCTCATCTTCTTGAACTCCACGATTAAGCTCCCCGACAAGTTATTGTGCCATCCCCATATAAAATTTGGGCTGTGCGGCTGCTTTGGTCGGGCCGGAGCGATTTGTAATTAATCGTCGGGTCGTGGGAGGTGGAGGAGGGACTACGCCGTTGTTTGACCATTTGTCTCGCTCGCTTCGGGTCGATGTAGCACTAGTGTATTGTCAGTTTCTTTGTCTTATTTGCCTCATCTCACGGGTCAATCCTTCCATTAATCTCTCCATTCTCGTCTAACTGCCTTCTGATCATCTCTTGCAAGTGGAGGTCTACCTCTCCTCATGATACTATGATTGTGCAAAGTGTGACTTTTAAGCAAATAATAAATAACCACGCAGTAAGTAACAAATAAGCAAGTCAAGACAATGCACACCTTGTTCAATAGCAACCACTATGATGCAATCCTAACATCTTTCTAAATGGAATCCTATGCTCTTTAGGACTCAAGTGTGTGAATAACGTGACTAAGGAAACTGTGGCTCGATACTACTCACACGTAATTCAACTCGCCTTAGTAGGGGTGGTGCCGAGATGGCCCAAAGAATCCCGATTTACAGGCCTCTTACAAAATTTCACACACGACGAGAGTAATCATAGGGCTTACAAAATTGCGAGGTTTATAAATCAAGTACAAATGGTCCATTAGAGCTTGTGTAAAATCAAATGTAAAGGCATACACAAAATAGTCTTACAACCAATCCAAGATTTACAAAATACAAAACAAGTCTTGATCAAAAGGCTTCTAGGCGACATCAACAAAAATGTAATTACAAGCCAAGAAGCATGATTTTCAAGGTTGGCCGACGTAAATTTAGGCCGACATAAACACAAAAGGCTTGATAAAAAAAAAAGATGGACGGTGTAAAAACAAGATGTTTACAAGAATGCAAAAATGTTGCCGACGAAACAAGTAGTCCAAAACAAGCTTGCAAACACATCTAGGCGCCCGCCATCCCGCCATCACCTACATATATATATAGAGGGTGAGTACGAAACTCGATGAATGGTACAAGAAATAAAGGTTTTACATGAATATAGCCAAGTCTGCATAAAACAAAACATGTCAAAACCATCCAATATTAGCCGAGGTTCCTTCAAAGCAAAATACATCAAAGCTAAACAATCAAGGGATGAACCGTATTCATCTCAGAGAATCTACACATTTCAAGGATGCCCACCGACATCGGCAAAACATAATCAAAGGTCGTCCAAACAAACAGTAACGATAGTAACCCATTAGTGGCAAACAAGATTTGTATGATCCGAGGTCGATTTAACCAAGATGGTCTTTGCCGCGAAAGTTTATAGTCCTCAAGCCCAAGGGACTTATGTTACTTAGGCCCGTGGCCCTTTAGGCTCAGCTCTTTTAACTCAAATAACTTTTCCAAGAAAGGACCGTATCCTTACATACAAGAGTCTCAGGTCACTTTTGCCCCCCAGTCTCTTTTGACCCGTGATGCTACGAAAGTTTAAAGTCCTCTAGCACAAGGGACTTGTGTTACTTAGGCCCGTAGGCCCTTTTAACACCAAATCTTTTCAAGAAAGGACCGTATCCTTTTTAACAAGATGGTCTTGCTGAAAGTTTAGAGTCCTCGGTACAAAGATAGGGACTTATGTTCCAAAGAAGGACCGATCCTTTTTAACAAGATGGTATCATGAAAGTTTAGAGTCCTCGATACAAAGATAAGGACTTATGTTCCAAAGAAGGACCGTATCCTTTTTATCCAAAATCTTCGTCATGAAAGTTTAGAGTCCTTCACTAAGGGACTTTTACACATAGTAATCGCTAAAAGATTATAGTCCTCGGTACAAAGATAAGGACTTTCAAGATAACATCAAAACAAAGCTTATACTTGATACATCAAATTAGGCTAATCATTCATGCCGAACAAATACTTTCATCAAAACAAATCAAGACAAAGTTTATCAAAACCGCTTAACATAGCTTTATTAAAAGCACCACTCACCTCGGTCTTCGTGTAGGCTCAAAGCAAAGATCAAAGTCCCGACAATTCACAAGGCAAAAATCATATCTTCAAGACAACTTTCCATACAAGTGAATGATCTCGGCACTCCAAGAATCCAAACAAATAACAAAACGAAACATGCAAAGTCTCCTTACTGCATGGAATTCACTTGGGTGCTATTACGATAATCGAGGGTCACGCACCTCCTTGGGAAATTGTGGTCTGCTGCTTATATATATAATCGGTGCTTCGAGCGACCCGAGGTCCCGTCCCCTCCTGCGCCGAGGTGTCCCGCACCGCCATACAATGAAATCGAAACCCGAGTTTCCACGAGAAGAATGCAAGAACATGAGCATCAAGAACATCGAACATGCATGCAAGAATCTTAACTCTTTTATTCAAAATCGAGATTACATGCTAGGAGTCCAAGAACATGGACCTAGGTACTTATTAAAGAAAACCATGTAAGAACAAACACAAAACATGATTCTTGTTCCAAACTTTCGGATCAAAACGAGGTTCTTCTTCAAGAACACAAAAACATCATTTTTCTTTCAAACCAAATTTCAAGTCAATGCATGGCATGCAAAACAAATCCAATCATGCAATGTAGCTAGATGATTGATAAGAACGATCGATGTAGAACAAGAATCTAACCTCAAATCTGAACAACGGTCCGATCTTCCACGATCAAGCCCGACTCAACTTCTCTCTAAAACTCTAACTCTTGTTCTAGAGCTTCTCTCTAAACAAGACAAAGATTGAGACCAAATGATGCTAACAAAGATACACAATGATGTATTATAGGTCCATTTACCAATCAGCCCTCACTCGACCGACAGCGTGCATTTGGGGATTTTGGTAAGGTGAAAAAGTAATGCTAGACAAGACAAGTCTCGACAAAACGTATACAACACGCTAGGTGGCAAAACACGCCGGCGAGAATGACCTCGCCAAAGGCAAGACTTCGCAACAAGGTCAACAAAGACAACGGCTAGGAGGACGACACTTGACTAAGCCGTGCACACCTGGGCCTCGGGTGTCCACATTCGCCTACAGGGCCATACCCAAGGCTGCGCCCACACCTTGGCACAGGTGTGCATCGTCTCGGCCGCCAGGACAAAGATCACAAGCACAAAACATCTCGGCAAACATGCCGGGTGAGGATAGAGGTCGCTAAGGTTCCAAAACTGCTCAAAACGCATAAAGGCTCAAAGACTTAACTATGCTGTCGTGACTCACTTATGCTCCAAGCAAGGTGTAAGTTCAAGCAAGTTACAATTAACCAAGCAAAGCAAAACAAGATCTCAAGATTACAAACTTATCTAAGCAAGATCATACAATATGCATGCAAACAAGACAAATTCAAAGTGAGGGTTGTTACACATGAGGGTAGCGGTGCATTCTCAATTGCTGGAAAGACCGGTGAGCTCTGTAACCTTACTAACACTTTATCTGTTGGTTCATAAGTAAGGCGCGGCATTGGCATCCCTACCTCAACACCCCCATGTGTCCTAGGAGCCAATCGCTGTAGAGCTAAAACTCTACGAGGGTCGCGAGCCCTGGTATCCTTCTTTCATCGGGCTCTCTCCTCTAGCACTATTCGTAAACCTGCTGACCTAGGCAACTCTATGTGCCTAGATGTCGTTTGGTACATGTGCGAGGGCCGATAACTGTTTCCCTCCGTATACGACCTTTCAGTCCTCGTTCCATCAGACCTGGAGTAACGAGTCCTAGAGGTTCATGATTGTGTATCGCCTGTCCTTAGGCTTCTACTTTCCATTTAAGACGGTGTGACTTGCTTGTCACGATCTTCTAAGTGGCAAGGGTGCACCTTACTCTTGCCCACCTCTGCTTCTGACGCCACTTTGCCCTTTATCTGGCGCTTCATAGTCTCTATGTCTGCCGCCATCCTCTTTATCAATTCGTCTTGCTCCCTCACGTGAGCTTCCAAAACCTGAGGATCAACCTCCACCTGTACCTTTCAAGACTTTGGAAACGACGAGGACTGGAGCCCCGTCTCTCTCGTGTATCCCTCCGGGAGTTCCGTTGCTGGGGGTCGAACTCTGTCATGGGTAGGATAACAGGTAAGCCTTCGCTTCTCCCGCCCCCCCTCCGGGATTTGCCCATCAATAGCAGATTGCGACAAATCTTCATTGTGCGGCATTGATTTCAATTAAAGGAAAACTTAATCAAGAGGTTTGTTCTTTGTGATTGCTCTTCTCACAAACAGCGCCAATTGTACGAGCATGAAATAATCTTCTCGTATAATCCTGCTGATCAAGTTTGCACTCCTCCAAACGCCGCGTCGCATTTCTTGAAAACACAAACGTGAGTTAGCCGTGAATGTGTCGGATACCTCTCTGATGCTTAAGTCAGCAATAGACAATAGACAAAAGCTCTGTGTATTTGAGAATAAAAATTGTGATACCTGGACATAGGTCCTGTATGAGCTTTTATAGATTCCGCGTGGCACAATTCTAGTAAGACTCTTATTCTCTAATGTAGAATCCTCCTAGGAATCACATCTCTAAAAGATAATACTCATCTTTTAACACCCTCATCACTGCTTAACCAAATGAGATGGTTCAAACCTTATACCACAGTTTGGTAACAGCACAACCGAGCGAGCACAGCCTTGCCTTATACCAGACATAACTGGGCTCACTCAGCTTGGTGTTATCTTGGGCATTCTATAGCTCAGTCCTCCTTCTACCAATACCTCGGTCCAGGGCATCCAGACCAGGCCACTAGTAGCCACCTCTGACCGAACTGACAGGATCAAAGACAAAGCTACGTAGACCATTACCTCGGCCCATAGCTCAGTCCATTTCAACATCTAGACTTAGCTTGGCCCAAGTTACACATAAATTACCCTCTTACCATGAGTTAGTTACCAAAATGTACAAAATTCTTGCTCAAAAAAAAAAAAAAATAGTTTCACTTGTTTAGAAAAAAATTTTTATTCCTCCTACTTTTATCGCCTCTAGCCACCACCCATTACTCATTACCACCACTAGCCACCCCTACTTCCATCCACCGTCACTGGTGAGGTCCTCTAATAACCACCACCTCTTGCAGCTGCCAACTTCCTTTGGCCTCTGCCTACCACTTCCTACTAGTAATAACCACGTTTGATCACCTCCTTTTAATGAAAACCACCTCTAGACACTGTCCCACCATTAACAACCCACCTCTGGCCACTGCCACAACCTCCTACCAGTGGTAACCTTTTCTTGCCATAAAAGTTACCAAACAACACCTTAGGATACTGTTTTATGTTTTTATTTTTTGAAAAATTTGAAAACTGTTAACGTAAACACACTCAATAACTAATTTCATTCCCCCTTACCCCTCCTCCCAAAAAAAAAATGTAAATGATTTTTCAAAATTTACAAGGCTGATGTTTCATAAACTGGAAATAAAGTGATGGAATGGAACTATGATTAACCAATGATATTTTTTGTATGGAATTTCTCATTACATCATCTTATTTGCAAGATTTGTTGGAATGGCATTGTCCTATGATCTCTCATTGAACATGTCCCTTGTTTTTTCCATTCAAAGCTTGTGCACTCTAGCAAACTACATTAGCTCTGTAGAATGGCTCAACCAATACATGCACATTCCAAGTGAAGTGATTGAAGAAAGCCACCTCTCGATCAACTGGCCAATAGTTAGCAAAGTAGAAATTCAAGATTTGAAGTTAAATTTTTGTGTGTATTAACATTTAATCTGACAAAACTCTTAAAATCCCAACTGAGAAAATCTGATGTTGAAACAGATTAGGTACAGGCCCGACACGTTCTTTGTGGAATAACTTGCACATTTAAAGGAGGCACAAGATTGGTATCGTTGGAAGTACTGGCAGTGGGAAGACTACTCTGATCAGTTCTTTGTTTTGTCTGGTCGAGCTTGTAAGGGGTAAAATTGTCATATATGGAATTGACATTTCTACCCTTGGAATTCATGATTTGAGGTTGCGGTTTGGGATTATACCTCAGGATCCACTACAAAAAAATTAAGGTTTTAAAGACCAAAATTTAGAGACAATATTATTTTTTAGGCACCAAATATTTTTGTTACAAAAAGTGTCGTTATTATATTTTTAGCAACGAAAATTAGACATTAGTGATGAATTATTATCCTTTTGGGACCAAATTTTTTGTCTCAAAAAATAAATTATTTTGAGATCAAATTATTTTGTCCCTAAAAGTCTATTTATTAGTGACATTTTTAAAATTTTGTCTCTAAAAGCCTTATTTTTTACTTTTCGAGACGGCCTTTTAACGACTATCCTCATAACGATAGAAATTGGTCTCTAAATATTTTTTGTAACAAAATTTTTACTTTTAGAAACCAAAACATTTGATTTCTAAAGCTTTTATATGTTATAGTGATCCTACTCTTTTTAATGAGACTGAGAGATACAATTTGGATTCATTGTGTTAGCGTACTGATAAGGAAATATGGGAGGTAATATGCCAATCCCTCTTGTTTATTCAAATTAGTTTTTCAATTTGCTTAAATATGTGATTATTTTTACTGTTTTAATAGGTTCTTGGAAAGTGTCAGCTTGGGAGAAAGAAGTGGGCTTAGACTCGATGGGTAAGAAGCCAAACATTTTTACTGCCTATTTACCGGGAATCATTGCCTTGTTTTCCATATCTCATTTTCTGCATTTGTTTTCAAAATTTTTGGAAACAAAAAAAGAGAGTGGTTTATTTTGTTTTTAAGACTAATTTCACTCCCTCCTCCCTCCCCTACCACCTTTGCCACTCTATCCACAGTGGACCACCAAATAAATAATAATATGGGTCCTGCTTGGGTGGACCAATCCCTTATTTTTTGGTGAATAGGTGGACCAATCCCAATACTTGTTTTCCACCAACAGATCATGCTGCGTCAGGTCAGCTCTGCCCATGTCATGACAACCGATTTTATTGGTCTGGGTGCATTATGTCACTATGTTGAGTTGGTGTCACGATGTTGAGTTGGTTTATACATTTCCTAGTAAATGACTAACCTCCTTTCTCATTTCAATTATGCAACATGGTTCAAATTGGAGCATGGGACAAAGGCAATTGTTTTGTTTGGGTCGTGCCCTCTTGAGGAAAAACAAGTTATTGGTGCTCGATAAAGCAACTGCCTCAATTGACAATACAACAAACTTAGGATTAGTTTAGGATGTTCTAAAAAAGGGCCAATTTCCATCTTTGTGGCGTTTTGAACATTTTAATCCTATTTTATGGTGTGTTTTTAACTTTATTCCCATTATAGGATAAAACGGCATTAGCAAAACCGTTTTCTAGAAAACGGCTTTTCAAAAACCGTATTTAACGATTAAAATAATAATAAATTTTGGACCCAGAAAACGGCTTTACAAAAGCCGGTTTTACTTAATTTTTAATTAATTCTGAATTAATTAAAAACGGTTTTGGCAAAACCGTTTTTACATTAAATTTTTTTTATTTATATTTTCAACATAAATATTTTTTACAAAAAAAAAAAAATTTAATAAAAAACGGTTTTAGAAAAGCCGGTTTTTGATTTTTTTTTTTAATTAAAAACGGTTTTATGAAATCCGTTTTTGGACCGAATTTTTTTTTAATTAAAACCCTTTTCATTACAAACAAAACGGGCCCCTTCTCCCTTTCCACTTTACGAAAGCCGTATTTGATATCGCACCCATCTTTTCTCCCTCACGCAGCCGATCTTCTTCTCCCTCCCTCACTCATTTAAGAGGAACACCACCGGCAAAACGAGGAACACCACTCTCCCTCACTCAGGTTTGTATCGCATACATGAGGGTTTTCACTTTAGATTTGGGATTTTAAATTTCAAAATTAGGGATTTAGATTTGGGATTTTAAATTTCGAAATTAGGGATTTAGATTTGGGATTTTAAATTTCGAAATTAGGAATTCAGATTTCGGATTTTAAATTTCGAAATGAGGGTTGTAAACTTTTCATTCAAAATTAGGGATTCAGGAACACCACTCTCCCTTTCTCGTCGTTCACTAAAAACCCTAGCCCAACTAAACCTCTCTTTCTCTCTCTTTCTATGTTGTGATAAAAACAAAACACAGAGATGGAGGAGTTTTTGTATCTCGATATCGAATCTTTATGTGCAAAACTCGTATCAAGAAAAGCAGTTCAAACTCAAAAGAAGGTCATTGCTTTTTTAAATTTTTTCCTCCAATTTTTATTTCTTCAAATTATATGATTACATGCTCTCAAAACCCAACTATATGTATGTATGTATGTATGTTTGTGCTTGTATCTATTTCTTTTAGTCAATTTAATCGCTTCTTGCCATCAATTTATAGAATTATGCAGAAATTTCGCTTAATCTTCGACATATGTAGTGGAAATTCGCTTAAAAATTTATAGAATTATGTAGTGGAATTTTGAAATATTGAAATCTTGAGACATAATATTGTGTTTGGAAATGTATTGGGAATATAGGGCAAAATTGTAGAACAAAAGTAGGAATAGCAATGAAGTAGAGTGGGATTGGATTTGTGGTGTTCTATTCCTACACCATTCCTAGTTGGGGCAATACTACTGGCCTTGGCTCATTATTAGGATCCTTGCTTGGGGCATCTCCAATGGAGATGCTGATTACACTACACACAGATTTTTACAAGTATACACAACACACGTTTGGCCATAAGCTAATACACCTAAAAAATCAAAATTTTATATATACTAGGGTAATACACCAAAAAATCAAAATTTTATAAAAATCAAAATTTTATATATACACCTAAAAGATCAAAATCCTAAAAATCAAATTTTTGTAAATGCATAGCCATATGTCTTGTGAGCATAAAATTGAAAATTAGATAAGGTAGTTCATGTCTCATAAAATGAACCCATATATATATATATATACTAGGCAAGGAGGCAATGGCCTTCCATGGTTTGTGTGCATGTGGTACCCAATTTCGATGGACTTTCGTGATGGTATAGAGTTTGAGTTGGAAGTAGAGAGAGTTTGAATTGAAAACAGCAAGTTCACGCGAAGTAAAGTTTGAATTGGAAGTACGGAGAGTTTACCATTGCTTTGTTAGTTTGGCCAAATGATGCCTTTGGCCTTCAAATCTTCAATTAATAGTCTACATATATATACAAATATCAATAATACAATGGTGTGGAAACTATCTAATTCTTCCATTTTATAACCAAATGATTGCCTATTATATATTTTAATTAATAGTCTACATATGTATAAATTTTAATGATCTAGTAGTATGAAAGCTATCTACATCCTTCCACCATCTTATGATGAATAAATTCTACAATTATCTACCTAATTATAGGGATTTTTACAAAATTTTACATAAATCTAAAATCGAATTCGTAACTCAAATATTTGATGAAATTCCCAAGTCGTGACATTATTCCCCGCCTAGTACGACCACATCCTTAATGCAAATTCCTCGTGAAAGCTTTTGATCTTCTCTTTGAATTGATGCAATAGTTTTGCTAACTCGCTAACTCTGAACTTGTCAATTTCAAGTAGTGCATCTATTTTACTTGGTATTTTTAACACATAATTGGAGTTCCTAGTGATTCCAAACCTTTAAAATATCCAAATTCAACTTTTTAAATCTCCAAATTGTTACTGATGTTACACAATTTTATGGTAAAACCATATTTTTGTGATAGAGTCCAACCTTTAGGGCCAGATATATAGATACTAGGATAAAATGCCCATGCCTTGCACGGGGTTACAGGTACTATTGTCATAAATTTAAATTTAAGAAATGCACACATTCTAATAGAGTTTAGAAATTTTAAAAAAAAAAAAAAAAAGAGCTTTTATTTTTATCTTCATCTATTTTTGATTGTTTTTTAGATTTTAATTAAAAATCTATTTATTTTGATGCACTTAATATAAATATACTTAAAATTTTAATATTTATGAGAAGTTTGAAAAAAATTTCACTAAAAAATAAAAAATATGAAAAAATGTTTATTTTTTCTTCTTTTTATTTTTATTTTTAGTAAGCTTTTTTTTTTCTTTTTTTCTTTGTTTGTTGTTAATTTTGGCTAGTACTTTGTTCGATGGTACTGTATGGTCATGCATATGTGATGTCAAACTTGGGTTATAAATTGATGTTAAAGAAATCAAATGCTGTTATTAAAATGTGATAATTTTCCTGTCTTCTCTAATAGGATCAAAAATTCGTTTCCGTACGTTCTTTTGATTAGGTTGGAAATGAAAATAGAATTGGAAACTTTTCAAACTTTTTGAAAACATGAGAAGTAACAAAAGAATTTGTAAGTGTATGAAAATATTTAGGAAAAAAAACAAAAATTTTTATTGATGTTAATAAATTCTCAATAGTTCATTACTTGAACATGTTGAGTGTTATGAATGCTTAGTTGGATAAAGGGCTTTCCCATTTTAAGAAAAATATATTAAAAGAAATTGCGAAATTCTTGTAACAGTAGGCATGGAAAAATAAACAATCGGTGCATTGCTTGTTAATAGATTCTAGACTACGAGCACAATTGTTAATAGATTCTAGACTACGAGCACAATTGGTAGCTAATTTGTTATCATAATAAAGTCTCAAAAAATCTTTTTTGGTTGGTCTTACTTGTTGTGGTGATTTTTAGTCAGAAGAAGTTTAAAGGGTCTATGTGTCATTGATTTGCACTTGATCTGACATATGTTTGACTGGCATTTACTTTACGAAGTTGCAAAGATAACCTCTTCAAATAATACAAGAAATAATTTGTAATACCAACAGACCCATGCCTAAAGGCACTCTTGTGTACAAATAGATAATCCTTCTAAATAATACAAGAAATATAAGTCATGTAGGATGCTATTATATATGGAGCAAATAACTTTCATTTCCATGTTCATGTCGATATGCCACTTAAATATTTTGTAATACCAACAAACCCTTTATCAAACACCTTTATCTTTCATATATGTTTGTATGTTGTGTCGTATCTTCGTTACTAGAGTGTAAGACAATGTTGTTGTTCATCTAACGTACGGATGTATATGAAGTACTTGTTTTATGAACCTGAAGTTTATGAAATAACTACATTTATAACTGCACATTTATTAGTTCATGACTTTCTTTATTAAATTGCAAAGCCAAGTGGTTGGTCCAGTTGGGGGACTAATAAAGTTCAGACAAACGAACTACCGCCTTGAACAACACATAAAACAAAAAAGGTAGCTCGGTGAAAAGCTTCCCTTAACTAGGGCTCGTGAAATAGGGATCCTCTACGTAAAGAATTTCAATCTCCATCAGGAAAGAAGAAAGAGTCGCCTTCCAATTCCTGGAAGTCCAGTCAAGTACTCCTACGTAACCCACGTTTCACTCACAAGATCCACCATTATTTTAAAGTTTATTTCAAAAGTTGAGATTGTAAATGTTTCGCAAAATATTACAAATTCAATATTCAAAAGTTGATTTTAAAATAATTCCAAATGGCCACCAATATTGAAATAGCCATACTTTTCAATGAAATACAAATAGTTGGTCGTAACAACGAATGATGCATAGCTAAGTGAAAAACAACATTGCCTACATAAGCTTCCTTTTCTATTACAGTGACAATTCAAAAAGTCACATGTCAACAGTGAATTCACTGATTTACTTGACAGTGAGGATGCCCTTATTTTGTCCGTATATGCAGATGAATTGTCAAGTCATGTGACTTGGTGCACAGGCTTTGGTTTTCTCGAATTTTTGCTCGATTTTTTTTTATTACAGTGGCAACTCATCTTTTATTGATATATATGGGATTCTCAATTCAGAAAGTCACATGGCAACAGTGAATTCACTGATTTACCTCACAGTGAGCATGCCCTTATTTTGTCTGTATATGCAGATGGATGGTCAAGTCATGTGAGTTGGTGCACAGGCTTTGGTTTTCTCGATTTTTTGCTCGATTTTTTTTATTACAGTGGCAACTCATCTTTTATTGATATATGTGAGATTCTCAATTCAGAAAGTCACATGGCAACAGTGAATTCACTGATTTACCTTACAGTGAGCATGCCCTTCTTTTGTCCGTATATGCAGATGGATTGTCAAGTTATGTGAGTTGGTGCACAGGCTTTGGTTTTATCGATTTTTTGCTCGATTTTTTTTTTATTACAGTGGCAACTCATCTTTTATTGATATATGTGGGATTCTCAATTCAGAAAGTCACAGGACAACTGTGAATTCACTGATTTACCTGACAGTGAGCATGCCCTTATTTTGTCCGTATATGCAGATGGATTGTCAAGTCATGTGACTTGGTGCACAGGCTTTGGTTTTCTCGATTTTTTGCTCGTTTTTTTTTTTATTACAGTGGCAACTCATCTTTTATTGATATATGTGGGATTCTCAATTCAGAAAGTCACATGGCAACAGTGAATTCACTGATTTACCTTACAGTGAGCATGCCCTTATTTTGTCCGTATATGCAGATGGATTGTCAAGTCATGTGACTTGGTCCACAGGCTTTGGTTCTCTCGATTTTTTACTCGATTTTTTTATTACAGTGGCAACTCATCTTTTATTGATATATGTGAGATTCTCAATTCAGAAAGTCACATGGCAACAGTGAATTCATTAATTTACCTGATAGTGAGCATACCCTTATTTTGTCCATATATGCAGATGGATTCTCAAGTTATGTGAGATGGTGCACAGGCTTTGGTTTTCTCGATTTTTTGCTCGATTTTTTTTTTATTACAGTGGCAACTCATCTTTTATTGATATATGTGGGATTCTCAATTCAGAAAGTCACATGGCAACAGTTTATTTTGTCCATATATGCAGATGGATTGTCAAGTCATGTGACTTGGTGCACAGGCTTTGGTTTTCTCGATTTTTTGCTCGATTTTTTTTTATTACAGTGGCAACTCATCTTTTATTAATATATGTGGGATTCTCAATTCAGAAACTTACATGGCAACAGTGAATTCACTGATTTACCTTACAGTGAGCACGTCCTTATTTTGTTCGTATATGCAGATGGATTGTCAAGTCATGTGAGTTGGTGCACAGGCTTTGGTTTGCTCGATTTTTTGCCCAATTTTTTGCTCGATTTTTTTATTACAGTGACAACTCATCTCTTATTGATATATGTCAGATTCTGAATTCATAAAGTCACATGGCAACAGTGAATTCACTGGTTTACCTTACAGTGAGCGTGCCCTTATTTTGTCCGTATATGCAGATGGATTGTCAAGTCACGTGACTTGGTGCACAGGTTTTGATTTTCTCAATTTTTTGCTCGATTTTTTTATTACAGTGACAACGCATCTCTTATTGATATATGTGGGATTCTCAATTCAGAAAGTCACATGGCAACAAAGGAATTCACGATTTACCTTCAAAGGAGCATGGCTTTACTTTGTCGGACATGCAGATGCATTGTCAAGTCACATGACTTGGCACACAAGATTTACTTTACTGCTTTTTCCATTCTAGTGACAACTCATACCTTGTTCAGATATGTGGGACTGTCATGCAGAGACATCTTCCTAAAGCCGCTCATAACCAACTATATAAACGACTAAAGGTGAAGACACAACCTTGCAACTTATTTCGCCTCTGAAATTTTCATTCATTTGTTTTAAAAATTAGCATGGCTACATGGTTCATAAGAGGGAGGGAATCGCGAGGTGGTAGGAACTTGCAAAGGGGTGAGAGTTCACGACGAGGAGGGAAGGGCGATGGCGTCAAGATGAAACACCATTTGCTTCGTTAGATGCCTCTTGTGCTTATCATGATAGGTTTGGGAAGCGACATTTTGTCATGCCCAAGTACTATCGAGATTCATGTGGTTTGGTGGAGGAGCCATCAGATAATCAAACAGGATATGGTTTAGCAAACGCTAGACTTCTGAAGTGGCCCGCACTATTTATTGAGCGAGTGCAAATGGAAAGATTATGTCGGGAAAATCGACTGAAGGTGCCAAAAGCACGTTCTGTTGAGATCCAAAAGGAAGATCCTGATAATGTTAATCGACTATGTGAAAGACTACAACATGAGATTTCTTAAATGGGCCGTAGGTTAGCCCGCGATATGCAGCTACACATAATTAAGAAGGATGCCCAGAAGAACAGAACAGAACCAAATGTTGCGGCTATCAAGGGTATCATGGAGGATCCTGAACTTGTCTCTGACGCTGAGCTTTCGAATTGTTCAGACTCTGAGCCACCTGTTGATTTAAGCGCGAATTAGGTGTTAATGTCTACACTTCGGCAATATAACAACTTGCATTAATATGTAATGTGTGTGTTAGACTAAGTGTTTCCGTAATGAGTTTGTCAGATTGTCTACCTAATATTTGTCTATCTAATTATTATGTTTATGTATTGTGTGTTCAGTTCAGGGTGTCTAGGATGTATGTATTGTGTGTTCAGTTCATGGTGTCCAGAATGTATTTTTGTGGGAGATTTATGTCTGTACTACCTATGTAACTGAAAATTGTTACATTTGCAGCTTCAGTTATGTTGTTTTCATGCCTGTATGAGTATTTAGTAAATTAGTGACTTCTTAATTAAAAGCGTGATTTCTTAATTAAAAGCGTGATTTCTAATTGCTCTTTCAATGTTCGTCAAATTTTCGTCCCCAAACAGTGAAAGCGTGTTTTGTAATAGCGCTTTAGCCTAGTTTGGGAATTCTGTCCAAACTAGGCCTAGTTTGGGAATTAAGATGATAATTTGGCTTAATATGGGAAAAGCCCCGAAATATAGTGCACATTAAAAAAATAAATAAATATCTAAAACATAAAATATTTATTCCCACTCTAGGGTGGGTTTTGTAAACACTTTGAAATTTTGGAAATTTTTGAAAAGTGCTTTGGAATTTTTTTTTCAAAAAATTTGAACTACAAAAAAAATTTTAAAAATTTCTCAAAAATTGCTCAGTTTAAGCATTTTTTTTCTTTAACTTTTTTATATGCATTTTACTTAGATGTGTTTAAAAAGTAAAATATTTGTAAAAAACTATTTTCAAAAATTAATAAATACACAAAAAAATAAAAAAATGTAATGAATTTTCATTTTTTTCTTTTGTTTGTGTTTTTGGTATTTAGTGTATTTATGCTAGGTATGTTTAAAAACTTAAAATATTAAAAAATTCAACAAAAACAAAAAAATACGAAATATAAGAAAATACAATTTTCTAAAAAATGTTTTAGAAAACTCAAAGCAAGCATTACGTTTTAATTTTTATTTTTATTTGTGCTGTAATTTTCTAAAGAAACTCATCTTTGAATGCATTGAAATTGCTGCTCTCTTACTCATCTTTTGATTCCCAAGTCCAACCTTCTCATATGAGAATAAATAATTTTAAAAAAAAATTCTAAAACCATTTTTTATTTTTAATATTTGTGGTCAAAAAATATTTATGTTGAAAATATAATTAAAAAAAATTAATGTAAAAACGACTTTTTTAAAATCGCTTTTTATTAAAAATATTTTTTGGTAAAAAATATTTAAGTTGAAAATATAAATTAAAAAAAATTAAAAATTAATGTAAAACCGGTTTTTCCAAAACCGTTTTATAAAACGGCTTTCCTAAAACCATTTTTCTTTAAAAATATTTTTGGTTTAAAAAAAATTTCAAAAAAACGGCTTTTCTAAAACCGTTTTTTTTTTTTTAAATTTCAAAAAACGGCTTTTCTAAAACCGTTTTTAATTAAAAAAATTTTGTGAATATTTGGTCAAAAATATTTATGTTGAAAATTTAAAAAAAAATTAATGAGAGAACGGTATTACGAAAACCATTTTTAATTAATTTAGAAATTTACAAACTTAATTAAAAACGGCTTTAGAAAAGCCGGTTTCTATGTTTAATTTTTATTATTATTTTAATTCGAAAAAACGGCTTTGGAAAAACCGTTTTCTGAAAAACGGCATTACAAAAACCGTTTTACCCTATAATGGGAATAAAGTTAAAAACACACCCCAAAGTGGGAGTAAAATGTTCAAAACGCCACAATCCGGGAAAAACACCCTAAAAAAGTACACTTTTTAACTTATTGGCTTATATGGGTTGGGTTTGGATTGGGCTTGATATGATGTGTTAGAGAGGTGATGTGATTTAAATATGAAAAATCTAGAAACCCTAGATGTTGATTTGTGATTATGTATCAATAATAAGCAAAATATAACAATCCCAATCAAACAATCAAAAGAAAGAGACACAAAGATTTTACGTGGAAAAACCACAATTGGACACCTTCCAATTGTGATAAAAAAACCACGGGCAACTGTCACAAGAACAATCCACTAAGAAGATTTAAAGGAATTACACAAGTATCACTCTCAATTATCTAGCGAATTCACAACACCTAATTGAACCAACCTTTATGTGCCTCTTTCAACCCCATCTTCAGCACGGAATTGTCTTTCTGATGAGCCACTCCGGATTCCCTCCAAAGCTTCAGGCTCGAATTCTTCAGAATTCACAACTGAAGAACAACTCTCTCTTTTGTGTATAACAAACAAAACCTTTGATGTACTCTCTTTAAACCATGAGTTGAATACTCAATAAAACATCAAAGAAAAAATAACAAAATATCCTCAGATATAAACCTTTAAGAACCAAAAAGAAGATCTGGAGGACTTCAATCAATTACTTAGTTTTGGGAGAAAACCAAGTATTTATAGAGAACCAAAAGTAATCCCAGATTGGGAAGAAAACAAACTCCTTGAGAAATCCGGATTCTGAGACTCGCTCGAGCGAAGATTTCCTGGCTCGAGCGAGGAGAGTAATTTTCATGATTTCTACTAGTGCCTTGGCTCGAGCGACGGATCCTTGGCTCGAACGACCGATCACTTCTTTCAGGTTTTTGTATGGACGCAATCCTTGGCTCGAGCGAGCATTCCTTGGCTCAAGCGAGAAAGTCTTAGCTCGAGCGAGCACTCCTTGGCTCGAGCAAGCAACGGCTGACATGCAATTTTGAATGCAATTTTGAATTTTGCTTGCGCATGAAATGACTCGACCCGTAATAATCAATAAGTGGCAATCTTGAAAGCATTAACATCACAAACTTCTCTGCATGGCTCGATTCGGGTTTGGATTTGCATCTAATAAACTCATAGCCTCACTGAAATAAAAATGCGAATAAAATTACAACTCAAAAGAATTTTGTCAAACGAGGTTGCCAATAAAAAAAACCTAACAAAATAAGATGATGTGACTTAAATAGGATAGTGACTTTTTAACTTTTTGTATTATTTAATTTATACCAAACCAATCCTTAATTTTGCAAAGAACCATTAGGACTGAGTTTGCCGATTGCACTGTGATCACAGTACTCCATAGAATACCAACCGTCATGGATTGCACCATGGTTCTAGCCATTAGCGATGGTTAATTACTTAAATTTTGTTCCTTTGTTCCTCACCCAGTAGTGTTTCTTGCAAATTCTGAAGCAAAGTGATTTGATTAATTTTTTCCAGGAAAACTAGTAGAGTTTGATGAGCCAATGAAGCTGATGAAGCGAGAAAATTCACTATTTGGGCAGCTTGTGAAGAAATACTAGTCTCATTATCAGTCTACAGAGTTACACTGAAGCTTGTGGTAATGTCTTATGTTTCATAATGGGCTTTTGCAACCCCATAGAAATGGAGAAGATTGGAGACTGGAAAAACCTAATCCATACTATGCATCGCCCCGTGCCCATTTTTCTAAAGGCAATAATGATCAAGAGTGCTTTTATTAAAATATCTTGAGAGCGAGAACCTTTAGAAATATAAATTTAAGAAGGATGAGGTGCACACACTATGCATGTCTAATTATATATATAAATTTATGGGTTGATTTTGAAAATTAATTAGAAGTTATTGTGAATAAGTGTCAAAACAACATCATTGGAAGTTTAGATTTTGTTTACTCTATTTTAAGGACATTTGTTAACATGCTTGAATTGTTGTACATTATTTATAAAAGCGTGTATTGTAAAAAATTTATAATCATTTTAAATTTTGTTATCAAATGTTCTTTAGCATGAGTGTTAAAAAAACGTACGTATAATAAAGAATGTATAATTTTTTTTGGAGTTGAACTTCTTTTATGTTCAAATATGAACTTAATCGTCATGTTCAGACTCATGGGAATCACGACGTGTTCTGTTTCGATAATCTGAACCGATAATTTTGTAGAGTCTTTGGTGTATATGATTTGTAAAAATAATTAGATCAATTTGATAATCGTAATGTTTTTATTTTATCGTGTTTGTCTCAAAAAAATAGATGGCCTATTTAGAAAAAGAAATTCATCATTTATTTTTCGAGAGAGAAATGTGATAAAATGAGAAAACCTACTATTATCGAATCAGAGGAACTTAGAAAATAATTTATTCAGATCATTAAAACATAGCTGGTATTAATCTCACAAATCCAAACTTTGAGAGAAACTAGATCTGTTTTTGTAAGTCAATCTTAAAAGATGCCCTAGAAGGACAAGTGAACAAGAGCTTATTATCAATTGGAGGAACAATTGCATTAGGATAATCCTTCAAGTCAACATCACAAATCATTTTGTCTTATATTGGTTTGAAATGCATTATCCCCAATTAGAGAAGATTAATGCTCCAATTTCTTAGGTCAGAGGTCACAATTATGGTCATTTAAGGTGTAAATAATTAATTTACAGAGGTAATAGAAAGGGGACCACCACAGCCCGAGCAAGTCAAATAAACCATGTGACATATGATGAGATTGTAGTAATTAACTACTAGCATATCACCTGTACTATGTACGGATTGTATTTATAATTATTTATATATGTGAATTGTAATTTTTAAATATTTTTTTTTAAATGTCTTTTTTTTTTCTTTTTTATATTATATTAAAGTTTAATATTTTGATAATAATCATATGTGTTGAACTTTTCAAGAAATTAAATGTCTTTTTTTATTATTATATTATATTAAAGTTTAATATTTTGATAATAATCATATGTGTTGAACTTTTTAAGAATTTTTTTTATACTTGCTCTTAATGCATTAAGGGATAATAAGCATATGTGTTGGGACTTTTTAAAAAATTCATATGTGTTGAATTTCAAAAAAAAATTTTATGCTTGTTCTTAATGTATTAAAGTGTTATTATGATGATAAGACTTGGGAGTTGGGAAAAATTAATAAATGTTAAGATTTTTTTTTTTTTGAATCAAAAAATTAAAAAATTTAGATTGAAAAATTAGAACTCTCATAAGACTTGGGGTTGAAAACCCCCATTCGCATAATATATGGTATGGATTTGAGAGGTTAGGCAACAAGAAGTCTTCTCAAAGGATGTTATTGGCTGGGTCAACCCTACCATTCATTTTCAAATGGTGCCGCCCATTAACTATAGTGCAATAATGTCGTCCAAATTAAGTTGGGCTTACATTTATAGATTTGAAAATTTTATTATGATAACCTTTTTAAATGGTTGTAACGAATTTTGTTTTGATAATTTGAATCGTTTATTTTGTAAATTTTTTTATATATATTATTTATATAAAAAAATTAGGTCTATTTAATAATTGTAACTTGTTTAATTCATTATGTTTGTAAATAATAAAAAAAAACAAATGATCTATTTTTAAAAATATACATTTTTTTTTTGAGACATGTTTTAAATTAAACATTTTTTGTAAATGATATATATAAATCACTTATAAAATGAATGATTTTAATCATCAAAGTGGGACTTATAATGGATTCTATGGATTTGGACAATATCTTTCAATCTAAATCTTTGACCGGAGGGAAGTCAAATAATTTTTTAAATCATTCATGCTAATTTCTCAAATATTAAGCACACAAAATTTTGAATAGGTAACTTGACACAATCCTTTTATATGGGATGAATCTCACCTAATTATCTAACTAATTCAAGGATTGAGTTTCTCTGTCCCAATTTTTTTTTGTTTTCTATCCTAAATCTTATCTCAAGTCGCCGGATGTGCAAAAATAAACAAATTTTTAATTAGAATTTGGCATATTATAAAATAGGAAAGTGTTTGGGACAAAAGAAATGTGGTGACAAGATTCTACATTATAATTTGATAAACTAGTTGTTAGTATAAAATTATATGCGTTGCTTGATATGAATATATTATATTATTACTCAATAGAGAAAATGGACAAGAAGTGCCTAATAATAAAAGAACGATTAAACTAATCAACTTATGGCCGGTATAAAGCATGTTCTATAAAATTAGTGAAGGGAATGGCATGGGTAAAATGAGGTCAATTCAGTATAATCCAAATTACAGAGCTTAATTGGTATTTTTATTAATTAATTCTGTTTAATGGTTATTTAATTTTTTTTTTTCTTGGAGGAACTTTATTTTTAAGATAGGTTCAGTTAAGATCCATTATTATGGAGTAAACTCCCCATTTGTTTGGGGTTATAGGAAGGGGATTGGAATTGATAGTGAGGTGGGACTACTATATGAGGTGTTTGTTTTGAGAGATAGGGAGGGGACTACTAATACCTTGGTATTAATAAAGGCCTTGGAAGGAAGATTCATAGTGAGGAGATAGAGATGGTATTAGAAAAATGGTGAGGGGATTAGAAATTTTTTTATTATTTTTATTTTTTATATATTGGGAATTTTTTTAAAATATTAATGTTTAATTTTTTATATTTTTTTATTTGTTTTATTATTTTATATAAAAATAATTTAATAATTTCTCACTATCAATCCCTTCCATTCTATTTCTGAAAACAAATAGGGTATGTATAATAAATTATTAATCACATGTAAATAAATTTGAGCGCTTCATCAAAAAAAATTATTTATAATATTTGATTTCACAATTTATCAACTACTGAACTATTCATACAAATTAAAAACATATGTGGGAGCCGTATAATTAAAGACACGAAGTCTGATACGCACAGGGAGCCGGGTGTTAAACGGCTCCATTCTGCTCTGCTAAGATGCCGAGTATGACTCTCGGGCCGAGTATACTGGAAAGAGCATGTCAGGATAAAATAAAAGAATGAATAAACAATTTAAAAGTAGACTCTGGCCCCGAGGTCAAGTAATGGCTATAAATACAAGAGCTTCAGATTTATAAAGGTATGTAAGAATTACTTCTAGAGACTTAGCAAGCAAGCTTTCTTGAGAGGAATGACTTGTCCGTCAGTGCTAATTCCGCACCCCGACCGAGTTTGTATTTTTGCAGTGACTAGCAGAGGCTCATTGGCGTCTTCCGATCTGAAGAGTATTTCCAAACCACATTCACCACAATTGGCGCCGTCAGGAATACTCAAATATATCCATGGAAGGCGTGACCGACGATCCTCCGATAGCCACCGACGCGATCGCCAGGAGACGACACCCCAAATAATATGCTCGGAAGAAACCATTGCGACGACGCACCTTGCGCTCGACCGCCAACGATTCTAGCACGAGGCGATGCAAGCAACCATGGAACAGCGCAGACCAAACAGAGTCTGACAAGATCATCGGCGAAACGAACGCCGCCGACGCCTGCCTCGAGAAAGCAAAGTCTCACCAGGCAAGACTCAAGGTTCTCGAGCGATCCCCAAGGGCGGGTCCTCGCGACCAACAGCGCAACACCGGCGGACGCCGCACCTCCAAGGATTACGTTGGGGAAGGGACAGAGGGCGCATGTCGTCCAAGAGGCGCCCCCTGACACCGTCCATATGATATACAACCGATAGCCGATCAGACATACACCCAACCACTTCCAAACCTTCGAAAGCAGCCACCACCAGCAAAGCGACCCCGGCTCCGAGAAGCGGTAAGCATCACCTTCGACGACTCGACGGCGCGGCGTCACACTCCTCACGTGGATCCTTCGGTTGTCACGCCACGCCGCATATAGGTTTACCGTGAGAACGCGTCCTTATCGATCGTGGAAGTACTTCAGAGATCATGTACCATCGAACCTTCATCAAGCTCGGGTTCAACGACTGGATCTAACTCCGCCCCTATCCACTATTCGCTTCAACGCCACCCCGAGTATCCATTGGGAAAATCACTACCCGTCATTGCGCTGCTCGAGAACGGTGGTCGCGAGTTTTTGGTCGTCAGCTACCATCGCCATACAATCTCATCATGGGACGATCGTGGTTACATACCGCAGCCGTCCCCAAAGACTCTACCAATCGCTACGCTTCCCAACAGAGCATGGCGTTGAGCAGATCCGTGGCTCCGGGTCGGCCAAGCATGTTACCTTCTCGCCGCCAGGACGCCGAAGGAACTGCAAGTAAAATCCGTCGAGGTGCCCAGTCGAGAAATCCTGGAAGACGTTGGACGTCAACCAAACGAGAAGGCCATGGAAGGTTTAGACCGAGTAGACATCGATGGAAGCCCGGAAAAGTTTTTTATGATCGGCGTCTCTCTGAGCCAGGTCGACAAGCAGCACCTGATCACTTTCTTACTCGGCAACCTCGACGTCTTCGCGTGGACCCCATATGAAATGCCGGGAATAGACCCAGCGGTCTCGCAGCATCACCTCAATGTCGACCCTCAGTGCAAGCCGATCATTCAGAAAGGTCGGCGATCCTCCGCAGAACACACTGCCGCCGTTGTCGAGGAAGTTGACAAATTGCTTGACGCCGGGGCAATCAGAGAGGTCACCTATCCCACGTGGCTCTCCAACACAGTGGTGGTAAAAAAGAAGAATGGCACTTGGCGCGTGTGTGTCGATTTCACGGATCTAAACAAAGCTTGCCCCAAAGACTGCTTTCCCTTGCCTAGAATTGATCAACTCGTCGATGCGACGGCACGCCACCGCCAAGATGAGTTTCTCGACGCCTATAGAGGCTACCATCGACGCCATGAATCCGGATGATCAGACAAACGCATTCCTCACTCCAAGAGGAACCCATCGCTCTGGTCATGCCTTTTGGATTAAAGAATGCAGGGGCGACTTACCAACGGCTGGTCACTACGATGTTCAAAGAACAACTCGGGCACACTATGGAAGTATACATCGCGACATGGTGGTCAAATCTAAAGAAGAGCAAAACCATATAGCCGATCCGAAAAGACATTCGACACCCCACGCAAGTCTGAATGAAGTGAATGCTTCCAAATGCGATTCGGATCGGCTCGCAAATTCCTAGGCTACATCGTCAACCATCGAGGAATCGAGGCCAACCCGAGGCAAGTTACGCAATTTTAGAACTTCCGCCTCTGCTCACCAAAGAAGTCCAAAAGTCGGGAATGGTCACGACTCAACAGATTTATCGGTACCGATCTACGATCGCCGCATAATTCTTTCAAACATTACGCCAGGCGAGCTTTCAATGGTCCGTGGAATGCGAGGCGCCTTTTAACTGCTCAAGACCTACCTCCCGGACAAGACTCTTCTAACAACACCGCCACGGTGATCCCTCATTTATATCTGGCGCTCGACAGGCCGTCAACAGACATTGTTAAAAGAGGAGGAGGGCAAGAGCCAAGATACTACGTGAGCAAGGCGATGGTGGATTAAACACGCTACTTATCACCGGAAAAACTCGCCCTAGCCTCGGTCATGGCGAAGAAAAGCGATGCACTACTTCCAAGCACACAAAGATCAAGGTGCCGACAGACTTCCTTCGATCAAGACTTAATGCGAAGCATCGTATGGTTTGAAATGGGCTCTCGAACTCGGACAATATGACATTCGGCCACCCAAAATCGCAATCAAGGCGGTGCTTGCCGACTTTGTGGCCGAATTCACGGGAGGGCTCGCCGACCAAGCCCGGGATCTCCACCAAAAGCCGGTTACGTCAAAGCCGATTGAGAGTCTACGTTAGACATCCGCGGTTATATCGCGATGGATCGTCTAACCAACGCGGAAGCGGCGCGGGCGTCGTAATTATGTCCCCAGACGGCGCAGTCATTGAACAGGCCGTCAAACTCGGCTTCGAAGCATCAAATAACGAGGCCGAATATGAAGCCCTTTTAGCCGGACTACGGAACGCACATGTTCTCGGTGCACGGCGACTGTTGGTGTTTTGTGACTCAAAGTTGGTAATCAACCAGCTGAAGGGGGAGTATGCAGCGAGAGATGAGCGCATGGCGGCCTATATGAAAACGGCTAGCTCGTTGCTGGCGAAGTTCGACCATCACGAACTAAACCAAATAACGCGCGACCAAAATACACACGCGGATGCCCTGGCTTGCTTGGCCTCCGCCATCAACTCCGAGCTCAAACGTACCATCGAAGTGGGCTTCGTCCCGGAACCCAGTATCGGCCCTCCGGAGGAGACCCACATCAATATCATAGAATCCGCTCCAAGTTGGGAGGGCCCCATTGCTGCGGTCCCTTCTTCTGAACAACTCCCGAGGATAAAAAGAAGCACACAAGTCGAAACAAGGCTCTGCGATACTACCTTGACCCACAAGGGGGACTTTATAAAAAATCCCTCTCTGGCCCATACCTGGAATGCGTGCACCCGGACAGAGTAGAGGAGCTGCTCACTGAGATACATGAAGGCAGCTGTGGTGCACATTCAGGGGGGCGCTCCCTTGCCCATCGGGCGATAACGCAGGGATATTACTGGCCGACTATGAGGGCCGACGCACAAAATTATGTGAAGAAATGTGAACAATGCCAAAAGTTTTCCCCACTAACCCATCAACCGCGAAGCTTTGAATTTCAAGAGCCTCGCCGCTTGCTCGATGGGGACTTGATATCGAGGACCATCGCCCAGGCCCTGTGAACAAGCGATTTCTAATCGTAAGCAGACTATTTCACGAAGTGGGTGAAGCGAGGCTCTAACCCATATACTGATTCGACATTAAGCGTTTTGTGTGGAGAAACATCATTACAAGATTCGCATTCCAAGAGCATTGATCTCGGATAATGGCACTTTCGGTTCGATTATGGCGTGTACCGAGAGTCAGGCGACAAATCTGATTGTACCTTACTTTTCTTCGCCAGCCTACCCCCAAAGTAACGGTCAGGCGGAAGCTTCGAACAAATCCATCTTGGGCGGTATCAAAAGATTTGGGTCGAAAACACCAAGGGCAGGTGGGTCGAAGAGTTGCCAAGCGTACTATGGGCCCATCGAACGACGCCGAGACGATCCACCGGAGAAACACCGTTTGCCTTGTGCTTCGGAACCCAGGCAATCTTACCCCCAGAGATCGGCCTACCAACCCTCAGATCGCAAGCCTTCGCCACGGGGCGGGACGACATGATGCTTGCTTTCGGGCTGGTTCTGATTGAAGAACGAAGAGATCGTGCCTTGGCATCCATGGCTCGCTATCAACAGCAGCTCGCTAAGTCATACAATCGGAAAGTCCAACTGCGCCGCTACAATCCAGGAGAGCTGGTCCTCAAGAAGGTGCTACCGGCCGATCGGAGGCCGACCGATGGAAAGCTTGGTCCAAACTGGGACGGCCCCTATCAAATAGATTCCATTCGCGAGAACGAGGGCATATCGATTGTCGGACATGTCGGGAAAGCTGCCCACGACCGTGGAATTCGACACATCTACGAAAATTTTATCAATGACCCGACCTGTGGGCTTGATATTTGTACACAATATCCTCGTAAATCTAACATCTCGCATTTTCGCATGATTAAGCTCAACACTTCAAAATCTAACAAGTCTCCGGATTCGGAGCCCCTTTGGTGAATGACATCTTAGGGCCGAACAAGTCTCCGGATTCGGAGCCCCTTTGGTGAATGACATCTTAGGGCCGAACAAGTCTCCGGATTCGGGGCCGCCTTCGTGGATGTCACGATTGGCGTAACAAGTCTCCGGATTCGGAGCCCCTTTGGTGAATGACATCTTAGGGCCGAACAAGTCTCCGGATTCGGAGCCCCTTTGGTGAATGACATCTTAGGGCCGAACAAGTCTCCGGATTCGGAGCGCCCTTCGTGGATGTCACGATTGGCCAGAACAAGTCTCCGGATTCGGAGCCCCTTTGGTGAATGACATCTTAGGGCCGAACAAGTCTCCGGATTCGGAGCCCCTTTGGTGAATGACATCTTAGGGCCGAACAAGTCTCCGGATTCGGAGCGCCCTTCGTGGATGTCACGATTGGCGAAAACAAGTCTCCGGTTCGGAGCCTTTGGTGAATGACATCTTAGGGCGAACAAGTCTCCGGATTCGGGCCTTTGGTGAATGACATCTTAGGGCGAACAAGTCTCCGGATTCGAGCGCCGTGGATGTCACGATTGGCCAAAACAAGTCTCCGGATTCGAGCGCCCGCCGTGGATGTCACGATTGGCGAAATAAGTCTCGGTTCGGGCCTTTGGTGAATGACATCTTAGGGCGAACAAGTCTCCGGATTCGGGCGCCCGCCGTGGATGTCACGATTGGCGAGAATAAGTCTCGGATTCGAGCCCCTTTGGTGAATGACATCTTAGGGCGAACAAGTCTCCGGATTGGGCGCCCGCCGTGGATGTCACGATTAGCCAAAACAAGTCTCCGGATTCGGGCGCCCGCCGTGGATGTCACGATTGGCGTAATAAGTCTCGGTTCGGGCCCCTTTGGTGAATGACATCTTAGGGCCGAACAAGTCTCCGGATTCGGAGCGCCCTTCGTGGATGTCACGACTGGCCAGAACAAGTCTCCGGATTCGGAGCCCCTTTGGTGAATGACATCTTAGGGCCGAACAAGTCTCCGGATTCGGAGCCCCCTTTGGTGAATGACATCTTAGGGCCGAACAAGTCTCCGGATTCGGAGCCCCTTTGGTGAATGACATCTTAGGGCCGAACAAGTCTCCGGATTCGGAGCCCCCTTTGGTGAATGACATCTTAGGGCCGAACAAGTCTCCGGATTCGGAGCGCCCTTCGTGGATGTCACGATTGGCCAGAACAAGTCTCCGGATTCGGAGCCCCTTTGGTGAATGACATCTTAGGGCCGAACAAGTCTCCGGATTCGGAGCCCCTTTGGTGAATGACATCTTAGGGCCGAACAAGTCTCCGGATTCGGAGCGCCCTTCGTGGATGTCACGATTGGCCAGAATAAGTCTCCGGATTCGGAGCCCCTTTGGTGAATGACATCTTAGGGCCGAACAAGTCTCCGGATTCGGAGCGCCCTTCGTGGATGTCACGATTGGCCAGAATAAGTCTCCGGATTCGGAGCCCCTTTGGTGAATGACATCTTAGGGCCGAACAAGTCTCCGGATTCGGAGCCCCTTTGGTGAATGACATCTTAGGGCCGAACAAGTCTCCGGATTCGGAGCCCCTTTGGTGAATGACATCTTAGGGCCGAACAAGTCTCCGGATTCGGAACCCCTTTGGTGAATGACATCTTAGGGCCGAACAAGTCTCCGGATTGGGCGCCCGCCGTGGATGTCACGATTGGCGAACAAGTCTCCGGATTGAGCCCTTTGGTGAATGACATCTTAGGGCGAACAAGTCTCCGGTTCGAGGCCCCTTTGGTGAATGACATCTTAGGGCGAACAAGTCTCCGGATTCGGGCGCCTTTGGATGTCACGATTGGCGAAACAAGTCTCGGATTCGGGCCTTTGGTGAATGACATCTTAGGGCCGAACAAGTCTCCGGATTCGGAGCGCCCTTCGTGGATGTCACGATTGGCCAAAACAAGTCTCCGGATTCGGAGCGCCCTTCGTGGATGTCACGATTGGCCAGAATAAGTCTCCGGATTCGGGGCCCCTTTGGTGGATGACATCTTAGGGCCGAACAAGTCTCCGGATTCGGGCGCCCCGTGGATGTCACGATTGGCGAAATAAGTCTCCGGATTCGGAGCCCTTTTGGTGAATGACATCTTAGGGCGGGACAAGTCTCCGGTTTCGGAGCGCCCTTCGTGGATTTCACGGTTGGCCAAAACAAGACTCCGGTTTCGGAGGGGCCTTCGTGGATGTCACGATGGGCCAGAATAAGGCTCCGGATGCGGCGCCACTTTCGTGAATGACATCTTAGGGCGAACAAGTCTCCGGATTCGAGCCCTTTGGTGAATGACACCTAGAGCCGAATAAGTCTCCAAATTCGAGCACCCTTCGGATGTCACGGCGTTCAGAGCGTCCTTTGGGGCATGACACCTTAGGGCGAACAAGTCTCCGGATTCGGGCGCCCGCCGTGGATGTCACGATTGGCGAAATGGTCTCCGGCCGGAGCCCCTTTGGTGCATGACACCTTAAAGCGAATAAGTCTCCAAATTCGGAGCACCCGCCGTGAATGTCAAGCTGGTTGAGCGTCCTTTGGGCGTGACACCTTGGGGCGAATAAGTCTCCGAACGATTATACCACGTAGTGCACATTATTTTAATGGCGCCTAAATATTACAATAAAGTGTATCGAACGCCGAGCCTCGCCAACGAAGGCGATTTATTAATCTATTCGCTACATAATAAACGATGCCTCGGCGGATCTACGGTTTAACATATTCGCTTAAACGCCGAGCCTCGACCAACGCAAGGGCGGTTATTAATCTACCGGCTACATAATAAACGATGCCTCGGCGGATCTTCGGTTTAACATATTCGCGAACGCTCGAGCCTCGCCAACGCAAGGCGATTTATTAATCTACTCGGCTACATAATAAGCGATGCCTCGGCGGATCTCGGTTTAACATATTCGCTTAAACGCCGAGCCTCGCCAGCGCAAGGCGGTTATTAATCTACTACTACATAATAACGATGCCTCGGCGGATCTCTGGTTTAACATATTCGCTAACGCCGAGCCTCGCCAACGCAGGCAGATTTATTAATCTACTCGGCTATAATAAAGCGATGCCTCGGCGGATCTGCGGTTTAACATATTCGCGAACGCCGAGCTCGCCAACGCGAAGGGCGATTATTAATCTACTCGCTACATAATAAAGCGATGCCTCGCCGGATCTGCGGTTTAACATATTCGGCTTAATGCCGAGCCTGGCCAGCCAACGCAAGGGCGATTTATTAATCTATTCGGCTACATAAGCGATGCCTCGGCGGATCTCTCGGTTTAACATATTCGCTTAAACGCCGAGCCACGGCCAACGCAAGCGATTTATTAATCTATTCGCCACATAAGAAACGATGCCTCGGCGGATCTCGGTTTAACATATTCGCTTAAACGCCGAGCCAACGCAGCGCGGGCGATTATTAATCTATTCTAAGCACTCAACGATGCCTCGCCACCCGGGTTTAAAATATTCGGCTTAAGCGCTCGAGCCCTGGCCAACGCAAGGGGAGATCTAGCCCGTGTGAACTATTTGGCCAACCATTTGGCCTTTCACGCTCGAGCCGAGCCATCCCAGGGAACCGGCATATTTGGTTAATTGTTTTAACATTGTATAATTACAAAAAACAAAACATCACCATAAAACTGCGGAGACATCAGCACATTGCGCATAAATTGCTAACATTTTATAAATACAAAAAGTATCAACGTCCATTGCTGTATCATAAACACAAAATAACAAAATAAACGAAAGAAATATCAGCCCTCCGAATCAGTCTCCAATGGATCGATGTCTACTTGCTCATACGGTATTGGAACATTCAGGGCAATGCCAGCTGCAGCAAGGGCCTTGTGCCAACCATGTTTGAATCCCCGATTCTCAAACCGGGAGACCTGGTCCACATACTCGGCAAGCCCAGCCTCTTTTCCGGCTTCGAAACCTTTTGACTCGGCACTCTCTTTCGCCACTTTCACCTCTGCCAACTCGGCCTCCAGGCCAGTAACGGCTTTTCTGGATAAGCAAAGTGCAGCTTCCAAGTCGTCGGCCTTCTTCTCGGCCTCCGCTCTCAACTTATCCGCATCACGAGCTTTCTCCACCGCAGCATCTGCCCGAGAAGCTTCCCAGTTCGCTCTTAAAAACTCGTCCTCGGCCCTTTTTCTCCGGCCCTCCGCTTGCTCTGCGTCTGATCTCCTTGATGGCGTCGAGATGGCGGCGGCCCACATCGGCTATCCTACCAACGGCCTGCAAAAGAACAATTCAAAACAAGCGCAACGCGAACAGCGTTCGAATGAAAGAAAAAATCAGAATACACACCAAAAGGGCCGACTGCGCGGCTAACATTGTCGCATCCGAATCCGGCACCAGCCGGAAAGCCTCCGTATCAGACGGTAATGACAAAGACGTTGCCACACCGAACGCGACCTCCGGGTCATTAAGCGCCGAGGCATCCGATAGAACCGGCATATTTCTCACCTTCGGTCGAATCACAAAGGGCACGACCTCACCTGAACCCACCGTTCGAGGACGTTTGCCGCACTGATCTTCCAACCCGACCTCAGGCTCTCTAGAGCGTTTCTCCGACGTTCCCTCAACATCCTGAACGGCTTCCCCAACCAGCCCCGATTCGGCATCCTTATTCGTTGCCGCCTCCTCGGCAATTTGCAAGGATTTCGATTCAACAACTGGGAGGGAATGCTGAGATTCAACAGTGGGCGGTTCGGTCGAAAGGCCCTCCGCTCTTCTCCTTGCGGCTAACCTCTCCGCATTCGCCTTCTTAGCAAGCTTTGTCAGGCTTAACCCAGCCATGCCAGCGGGGCCTGAGACGGAAGGGTCATCTGTACGTTGAAGAGCGTCGTCAACAAGATCGTTCCCCTGAGCCAAAACAGTGGGACGATCGTCAGAACCCAATACCTCCTCAGATTCGGCCTCCGAGCGATCTGACGCTGGCGATTCGGGTACTCCGAATCGGACCCTTCAAATCCTATCTGTCTAAAATTTTTGAAGTTGGACAAAATACGGGCGACGAGAAAATCTTCCCCTTCCGGAATCGGTATATTGTCCGCAGCCGAAAAGGTCGTGTACGTAGGCTCGTAGCGAGCGTAAGCGTGGGCGCTCTTCCTCGCTTATAAAGACCTGCGGCGGCGAAATAATTAAGAGCAATCGATGTCGGAAAGAACGGCGTCGTTAGTTGAAGTTAGGACTTTTTCCAACTCGTTCCCTGCATAAGATAAGCCGTGAGATTCAAGAAAATAGGGTATGGCAGATACAAATGTACAATATGAGCGAAAGGGCATTCGGCGACCTGGTTCGCCCCTACGTCTAGGAATAGGATCGACGCGATCCTCCCGCCAATTCGTTACCACGGACAACGACCATGACATCATCAACTCGTTTTCGGTGGAAAGCATAGTGATCAACCGATGATCTGTGTCCTTAGCTCGAGAAAGTAACGTCCGTCTTGGCGGAGGATCTGGCGAGCATAACTGATCTTAACGGCAGAATGCCAAGATTAATACCAAAGGCGACGGTTCGGCCACGACCCCATTATGATTCTAAAGAAATTTACATTGGGAAGGATCAAATCCCAATGGCGAAAACGACCCTCGAAGCGGGTGAAGAGGAAAGCGAACCCCCGCCTCTGCGACCGACAAAAGGGGTATGACAATCGAGTTTTCTTCGTCTCTCTCCATGTCGAGTGCGGTCTGCCACTAACGATAGGTGCACATCGTCAGGAATGGAGAAATGGCGTCTAAAATCAACGACTCGACGGAGAAAGAAGGTCTCTTAAATACTTCGCCATAATCTATTGATTATAAGAATACGTGACGGAGTAAACAAATTACGAAAAGCTTCAGAGTCGAGAAGAGGAAAACTTACAAAAAATGAAGAATATCGCAGATGGAAGGATTGCAAGGATGAATCGAAGAGCAGTCTAGCGGCCCGCGTCATAGAACCTGAATCCGAAGGGATACCGGGCTTCAAGTCATAATGAATAGGCGTGCACGGAGGGACGGGAACCTGAAGCGACGATTCAAGGGGGAGTAATTAAACAATCGCGAAATAAGTCTAAAGCCCCAAGAACTTCGGTTTGTAGTATTTGAAAATCAGAGCCAAGCACCTCGTCCAAATGCCGTTGACAAGATACTTGGGGGGCAATTGTGGGAGCCGTATAATTAAAGACACGAAGTCGTCGATGCATACGAGGGCCGGTGTTAAGCGGCTCCATTCGCTTCTGCTAAGATGCCGAGTATGACTCTCGGGAGTATCTTGGAAAGAGCATGTCGAGGATAAAATAAAAGAATGAATAAACAATTTAAAAGTAGACTCGCCCGAGGTCAAGTAATGGCTATAAATACAAGAGCTTCAGATTTATAAAGGTATGTAAGAATTACTTCTAGAGACTTAGCAAGCAAGCTTTCTTGAGAGGAACTGACTTGTCCGTCGGAGTGCTAATTCCGGCACCCCCGACCGGAGTTTGTATTTTTGCAGGTGACTAGCAGAGGCTCATTGGCGTCTTCCGGGATCTGAAGAGTATTTCCAAACCACATTCACCACAACATACTATACACATTTCTCTTGTAAGAGTGAGATCTAGCGGCCAACAGGCCGGCCAACTTTAGATATATGTCACACATTATATGAAAAATTGTTTTTAAATATTAGGATTTTTTTGACAACCTCTTAAAAATCAATTTATCGGCTAAAAATATCGATTTTGCTTTTAAAAAAACTTCAAATCAGTTGGGCATTACCCATTTTACTTTTAAGAAACAAAATTTACTACAACTACAAAAAGTCATTGGAAAAATTAAAAATCTAAGAATAAAACTAGTTTCTTTTAGTATTAATTTTTTTTAGTTTATTTTTAGTCAATAAATTAGTTTAGTTGATTTCCAAAGGAAGAAAAAAATAAAAAAGACAAAAAAACTAACTTTATTTTGTATGACTTTTTTTTATATTTATTTTCCCTTCACAAATTTATAATCTAAACACAATTATTTGGTTAATTTTATTTTTCTTTTATTTATTTAGGAAGCATTAACATTAATAATATGTGACATAATTAATGTAAAATAATAGGACACATGAAAATAATATAGGTAATGTGACAACTCCCACCACCCCCGACACGTGGCAAGTGGTGATTGGAGAAGAAGGAATAAAAAAAAAAAAAAAAAAAAAAAGCTAATCAAGTAAAGAGGGGGTTAAGGGGGTAAAAAAAAAAGGAAATCCAAGTCATTATTGAAATGGAATACTAGAAACATGATCGCCGAATTGACTAGATCAGAAGTTTTAGGTGTGGGACGCGTTGAGAAAGTCTTGCGAGTGCTGGTTCGTTGGATCCAGTCGTGTTCATTCATGCATATCAGTCAAAAGGCCATGAAATGAAAGCTTTGATCGCCACAAATGGTGGTCAACTGTGATTGGGCATTTTGTAGCAAATATGAGAGATTTCATTGGGCTGTGGCATAAAAGATTTGACTTTAATAACACTGCGAGCTGTAAGTTGACACTCATCTTTCCAAATGAACAGGTCAGCGGTCCACGAAAACCGTTGAGCCGAATTTTACATGGCTCGGCTTTTCCTCATCACCAATGAGTCTTGTTTTCGGATTCTAAAGTTGTTTTGAGAAGCACTAAGGTTTTTTTGTTTTAATTTATTATAAAAAGACGTATAAAAAATAGAAGGGTAATGTGATTTAAATAAATTAAAAAGTCAATAAATTAATTTATAAGCCACTCTCCAAAATAAGCTTAAAATTTTGTTAACTTAGACTAAACCACCCAAATTTTTTGGGTGAATGATTGTATAGTGAAAATTAAATTTATGTAATATAAGATTCATAAATAGAAAAATCTAAACTATAAAATAATAAATAGTTAAGTCTGAATTCATAACATTCGTCTTTGGAATTTGCCTAAGGAAAAATAATCTATTTTTAAGATCTCATTATGTGTAAAAAAAATGATCGATAGAGAATTAAAAAAAAGGGTAAAACTCATTTTATCTCCTTTTGGTTTGAAGTAAAAGTACTTTACCCTTTATCATTCAAAAATAGTTAAAAAGTTCTTATATAGTTTTAAACCAAAGTACAATCGTTAATACCGTTAACTATAAATGTAAAAAAAAAACTATATAATACCTTTAAATCCTATATTTTTTTTTGTTATTTTTTTTCTCTTTCATCTCCCATACTCATAATTTATAATGTTTAATATTAATTCAATTAAATCACAATACTTATAAATTTTTAAATATTTATTGTAATTCATTATTTTTTAATCTAATTTAAACTTAATAATATTTTATATCACAATTAATTCTTAATTGTTAATTTTTTTTTCAACATCTTAATTTAATTTAATTTAATCATATTTCAGATCAATTTTTAATTATTAATTATTTTATTTAATTATATTTTAAATAAATTCTTAATTATATTTTATATTTTAGATCAATCCTTAATTATATTATATTTTATTTTATTTTAATTAACATATTAATCTAATTTTAGGTTTATAGAAAATTGGGATAAAATTATCTTTTTATTGTATTAATTTCATTTTATTTTTTCAGAAAATCAAACCCATTCAAAAAAGTTGTGTGTGTGTGATGCATCTTCCATTAATTTGAATGGAAAACCTATTGGAAAATTTGGTTTATAAAGCTTATTTTGGGCCAACTTTGAGCTCAAAATGGAGTGGGACCTAAACGTCTTTTGGCGTGGGTTTGAAGAGATGATGTAACAATCCAAATTTTTAATTATTCTGTAAAATTTATACTAATATTATTTAATCTCAATTAAGAAAATATATAACTTATTATATATTATTATATGTAATTTTGTAAAACAATATAATTATTAAAACTTTAGGAGTCAAAATATAAATAATAATAATAATATTGATAATAATAATAATAATAATAATAATAATAATAATAATGAATGTAATAGTAAAATAAATAATTAATTTTATGTTGGTATACGATAAAGTGTAATTTAATTAAGAGTTAATTAATTTATATAGTTATATTAAAATATTAGGTCAAAATGTAATTATCCTAAATATTTATTAAAAAATAAGTATAAATCTATAAATTAATGACCGAATCTGCAGAATGATTTCAGTCTGGCCACGTGTTGACGAGAGGCTGATTTTTCCTTCCTATTTAAGGAGAAGCGAGGTCACCTGGGCGAGAGAAAAAGAAAGAAAAGAAAAAGAAAGGAAAAAGAAAGGAAGAAATAAATGAGAAAAAGAAAGAAGAGTGAAAGAATGGAAAGAAATGAAGAAAAAATAATAGAAGTTGAAAGAGTTTTTAGTAGTGAAAAAAAGAGTAAGATATTAAAGTTAAGGTGAGTTATATTATACTTTAAGTTATCAAAATATATTTTATGTTTGTTTTGACTTACCATATTTATTTTATACAAGTTATATTTTATAAATAATTATAAATTATATAAACATTTCAGTTACGTGGTTTTATTTTTAAACCCTATTTGCTTAAAAGGAAACCCATGGATATACTTATTTTACTTTTAAAGAATATTTGACTATGACCTTATATACAATTATGTTTTGTAAGTACCACCACAGGAGTCTCACACCTTAGGTGACTTAAATAACTATTGGCCTCTGTTTGGTTACTTTGTGGCCCTCTGATCTATTGACCTCTGTTTTGTACGGAGCAAAGTGCTGTGCGGAGCTAAATGCTACACTATTGTGGGAGCCACCTTTAGAATCCGTACGAGCCACCTCTTGAATCTGTGACTGCTTGAGCAAAGTCTTTGTCTTGAGGTTAAGTGCTACACTATTATGGGAGCCACCTCTAGAATCCGTACGAGCCACCTCTTGAATCCATACCTCTGTTCTGATTGTCACTTCTGTGACCTCTGTCCTGTTCTGTTTTGTACCGTAGTTATGGTTATTTATTTACATAATTTCTATATTTCAGTTTCTGCCACTTAAATGATTTATTCACCAAAATGAGTTAAATAAATGTTTTGGCCTAACTAACTATCCATGGTTATTTCGTGTCCCTTATACTCTTGGTATAATATTTCTCACTCTGCTATGTGCTTATAACTGTTTACCAATTTTCAGGAAACATGCAGTTCAGAAATAGCATTTGAAAAGTCTTAAGACGCAAGGCTGCGGAATAGACATACACAGAGTACTTTTATTGATATTTTTATATATAAATATCGGCCTTTTGGTCAATATAATTTTGTAATAAAAATAGAAACTCCAGTGATTATTTTGGTACCCTTACTTAAATATTACTTCCGCTTGCGTTTATTGATTTGTTTAAGAATTGACCGGAGGTAACCTCAGTTACTGGCCATCACGATACTTAACCCTTGGGTACGGAGAGCGGGTCGTGACAGGTGACGTGTTCCTTGCCGTATGGCAAGTCACACGGTGAAGACGGTTCATCAAAACCATTTATGAGTGAATGAGAACTTGACGTCATTTTCAGGTTCATGGAATTGAACAAATTCAAAAATTAAATGTGAGTTTCCTTATATGGGTTGTCCCACATTGAAACTTAAAGAGAGCTTTTGTGAGTATATGAGCTCTAGATTACAACACTTGGATTGGACCCCAAAAGGCACCCCAAGTTTGTAGGAGGGAGGAGTTATGCACAAAGTGAACCTTAGCCTAAACTACCGCCGCCGAGCCAGGTGTGGGTCGGGTCTAACTTTAATTTTTTGGACAAAATTTATTTGAATTTTTTCAAAAAAAAAAAATCTTGTAGGAAATTATTTGTATTTCAAATTAAATTTGAATTCAAATTCCAGTCCAAATTCCGCACAGTTTCAAACTGGTTTTATAGTTATTTAATTGCCAGAAACTGCCCAGTTGAACCGGATAGATTCTTTACCAATTCGAACAGGTTAAACAGTCCTAACATGTCTTAAAATTTGCTACACCCGAACAAATTCAAATTGGCCTAAACAGATCTAATCATTAGCTTATCTATCTCATTATAATCGCCAATTTGTTTGATTTTCAGACAGCACCTATTCAATTCAAAATCCCACCTGTTCACTTCAAATTAGCACCTATTCGGGTCAAATTTTTTGCCTATAAATACAGCCATGTTCCAGCAGTTTTGTGCATCCAAAAAACATCCAGAATATTATCTTTTGCAGTCCATTTCTTGCTTTGTTTGCATTATTCTTCATATTAGTTATTTAGAAAAAAATTCAGAGAATAATAGAACACAAGATTCTAGTTCGCCGGACAAATTTGTTTGGAGTGCTACTACAAATTTGTGAAGATCATTGTATCCTGGGAGGTAGACGCCACTTATCTGTAAGCACCGTAGCGGGGCGAATCTATCTTAAGGACAGAGTGTCATACACTTGACTTGGTCTTTTATTTTTCATTCGGTTCGATAAAATAAATTTTGTAAGTTATTTATTTTATTTTGTTTGATTTAGTTTCAATTTATTTTATTTGCACAGAAGATTGTTCCTACAAAACCAAATGCTGACACTTTAGTCTAAAACTATATGGTGACTTTCTAACTATATTTGAATTATAAGGGGGTCAAGTGTTCCAACCCCAAACCACGAGGGAGTAAAATGAATTTAACCTTCAAAAAAATATGTGGATAGAGAGAGCAGTTTTAGATATTCTAAGAGGAGAAACACTATGGTGCACACTCTTCAAAGGGCATGCACCACATGCACCTTATATAACTAAACAAAAAAATTGCATAATTTCAAATTTTTAAGTCATAACTAAAAAAATAAAAAATATCATAACTAAACATAACATGGGGTATAACTAAAAAATTCATGAGTCATAACTAAAATATTATCTTAATTAAAGAACAAAATTAGTCATAATTAAATAAAAAAAATAACATAACTAGAAGTGCATATGACACCCTTTTTGAAAGGGTGTATATGAAAGAGGGACTTTTTTTAAGTGTGCAACTTACACCTTACACTTACGCATTTTCTGTTTGCCGTCCTGTTTTATGTTTATACCTTACACTTACACTTTTTGTGTTGGTTGCATATAAAAGGTTGCACACCACAACAGGACCCATGAAAGAGACTGTTAAGTTTGAAAGTTGGTTTAACTTTTTGAGTTGGAATAGTACTACTCTTAATGTTGGAAAAAAGTTAATCTAAGAATTCGTTTGGCATGAAAGTTTGTGTTGAGTTGGGGCTATTTTAGTCGTAAAGATAAAATAAGTTAAAAGTTGATAAGATAAAATGTTACATCCAAATCATAATTATTTCTTTCTCTTTTTTTCTCATAAAAGTCAAAAAAGTCAAAAAAATCTATCACAAACGAGACTTTTTAGTCCCAAACTAAAATAGTCAAAAAAACTAAAAAATCAACCCACATTCCAAACAAAGGCTTAATATATTTCTCCATTCTTTTTGACTTTTTTTACTAACTAAAATTAATTTTTTTTAAGGCAAAAAATATGGGCACTCAGACCAAACCGGGGGGGGAGGGGGGGTCCATTTCTAAAATTGTTGGCCTAATAAGTTCAAACTTAAATCTTTTTAGACTAAAAAGGACATATTATCTGTTCAAAAGTTTAATTCTTTGTCCGTTTATTCAAACATCATATATATTATTTATTCAAATGTCTAACTATTTATTCAAATGTGCATGTGTCATCAATTTATTCAACTCATTGTCACCCACTATTGCCACTCGGCACGGGGACTTTTCAAGTCAATTTTTTGATGACATTTTCAATGAGTTTTCAAGTCATGTACTTATCACCAAAAAGATTAAAATCTTGGATTAAATGACATATACTTCTGTAGGAATGGGTTTTTCACCAATTAACTCAAGAAATATTATTCCAAAAGCCTTAATTATTTATTTATTTATCAGTAATACTGTGAACCCAAATTTAACTATCCATTAATTATTCAAAATTATCATTTTATATTTTAAATTTATTATTCATATGGACCCACATTAAAAATAAAAAAAATAAAAAAAAATTATTTATTAACAAAGTGAGTTTATAAATATATATTTGTTTGTATGAAATTTTCAAACCTTATAAAACCCAAGAATTCTCAAAGAGAAAAGTTAGAGATCATAAAAATAATTTCATAAAAATAACCATGAAAAATTTATAATTCTTAAATTAACTTGATTAATATTTAGTGCTTTATTCTAATTATAATATAAAGTTTACAAAATTTTCATAATTATTTTCATAAAAAAAATTTCATATCACCTACCATTGCTTATTCTCAAACGCCAAGTTGCAAACGAAGCCACCATTCCCTTTGTAAACCCACCCACCACCGTCTTTTGGTCAAAAATTTCCAAAAATCACGCACATCCCTTTCCCTCCCTCCCCACCACTATAAATACCACCTCAACACCACCACTCTCTCCCATTAATCATTCACTCACTGCCCAAACATGTCTCCAAAACAACCTCATTCCACCACCCCTCTCCTCCCCCTCCTCCTCCTCCTCCTCCTCCTCTCCGCCGCCATCGCTGCTGCAGACCAAGGCGGCATCGCCATCTACTGGGGCCAAAACGGCAACGAAGGAACCCTAACCGAAACCTGCGCCACCGGTAAATTCTCCTACGTAAACATCGCCTTCCTCAACAAGTTCGGCAACGGCCAAACCCCCGAAATCAACCTCGCTGGCCACTGCAACCCGGCTGCCAACGGTTGCGCCGGCGTCTCCGCCGGAATTCGCTACTGTCAAAAAAACAACATCAAAGTCATGCTCTCGATCGGCGGCGGCGTCGGAAGCTACTCTCTCTCCTCCAAAGCCGACGCCCAAAACGTTTCGATCTATCTCTGGAACAACTTCTTAGGCGGACGGTCCTCCTCTCGCCCTCTCGGCGATGCCGTTTTGGACGGTATCGATTTCGATATTGAGCTCGGCTCGACTAAATACTGGGATGATCTAGCTCGGTATTTATCGGCTTACAATATGTTCGGCTCTAAAGTTTACTTAACTGGCGCGCCACAATGTCCATTTCCCGATAGCTTTTTAGGGGCCGCGCTTAATACCGGGCTTTTCGACTATGTTTGGATACAGTTTTATAATAATCCTTCATGCCAGTACAGTTCTGGGAATAATGATAATTTGATAAATTCTTGGAAGCGTTGGACTTCGTCGCTGAATGCGCAGAGATTTTTCTTGGGGTTGCCGGCGGCGCAGCAGGCTGCAGGAAGTGGGTTTATTCCGGCGGCGGTGCTGACTGGTCAGATTCTGCCGGAGATAAAGAAGTCGGAGAAGTATGGGGGTGTGATGCTTTGGAGTAAGTATTGGGATGATCAGAGTGGGTATAGTTCTAGCATTAAGAGCAGTGTTTGAATGAATCTAAATTCATCAAATTTAACTAGTTCTTCTTCATTTGTTTGTTTGAAGTTGTAAGTTGAATTGGTTTAACTTGGCTTTCTCCTTTTGTCGAATAAGTCCAAAAAAAAAAAAAAAAAAAAGGCTTGTTTTTGTGAACAATGATATACTTTGTTGTAGAACAATAATATTACATTTGCTATGAATTTGTTCTCGAAAATTATTCTGAAGGTGACGATGTAGAAATTCTTAAAGGGAAATTTAGCAAAAAAATTTTTATTGGACTTTTGTTTGATGAAAAAGACAGTCTAATTTATTTTGTTTCATAAATTCTCTAAAGAAGAGAATCATAATTGAATAAGAACAAAATAAAATATACTTTTGTTTTTGACAATATTACTAGAGTAACATGTTACTGTAAACCAAAGCAACATATTGTTGTCAAACAGTTTAACATGTTATTGTTTACATCAATTTCAACAGTATTAATTTTTTTAAAAAAGAATTTCTAGTCAACACAGATCTTATTTGATAGATCTTAATGAAAGGATTCTAAAAATAATAATTTTATTAAAAAACGACACTTTTAGATCAAAAGTTACATTATTTTAAAGTTTAATATTTTGGTAATAGTAATATGTGTTAAATTTTTTTAAATTTTTTTTTGGTGGGTTTATTCTTAATACATTAAAGTTTTATCATGAATAGATTTTGACCAAATCCTTTATTTTAAAATTGATGGAATGTGTGCTACATTCAAAATGGTTATAGATTATAAAAATATTTTTCTCAATAATTTTTAGTATTGTCGATATCATAGTGAGTATTAAACTTTTACTATCCTTCTACACGTATAAAATTCAGCTCAGTGGGTTGGGATTAAAAAAATATAAAAGGCAAAATAAGTGAAATAAGATAAAATATTATATTTAAATTATAATTTTTTTTAATAAAAGTTAAAAAAACTAAATCAAACGAATTTTTTAGATCTATTTTGAGAAGTATGTTAAAAACTAATTTTTTGAGTTTTTTTTTTAAAAAACGTGTAAAAAAAACCAATTGCCAAAATAGGCATTAGGCCTCATTTGGCAATTACATATTTTAATCAAAAAATTATTATAAATTGTCACATCATTTTTTTTACTTTTATGCATATTTTTTCATAAAAAATCAAAAAAATTACAAAAAATAATTTGCTAGTCTCAAGCTAAAAGTCCATAACTCAAAAAAGCCAACTAAAATATTTTTTGTGAACTGACAGTGACAACTTATGCGTCTTTTGACAAAGACAATTTTTTTTTGATTTTTTGATTTTTTTTTTAACTTTTTAAATTCTATCACTTTTTTATTTTTTTACAAATTTAAAAAAAAATTTAAAAAACTTATTTTCTAAACCATGTTAAAAAACGAACTTTTAACTTTGTTCTTGATTTGTTTTGAAAATTTGAAGGTTTTTTTTTTTTTCGGTTTTGGAATGACTTCCCTCAATCCAATCACGAATCAAAGAATACTGCTGGACGCATAAGAACGCATCATAGGTCCCGATTTAATAATTTGAATTATTTAATGTGTAAAACTCATCGAGTAATATATGTTTATAAAAAATCACATTAATCAAATATCGATAATTGTGTAATCAAATCAGTTTTGTGTGAAAAAAATGAACGGTGAAAAATAAACAGTTTACAAAAATCTGATTATATCACATAACTATCGATATCCAATCAATGTGATATTTTATAAACATATAATACTTGACGATTTTTACATATTGAACGATTTAGATTATCGAAATAAAATACATAATAGACCTTCACAGATATGATAGCACTCTCTAATTCGATCACCGACGAGAGAGAATCATTCTTTTTCTTTTATATGTTGAATTGGTTTAAGTTGACTTTGTACTTTTGTCGAATTAGTCAAACAGGTTCTTTCTGTGAACAATGATGTACTTTGTTGTGGGAAAATTTGTCCACTTTTTGTATTTGACCATTATTTTACTTTGATCTTTAATTTATTTATTTATTTATTTATTTTTGTTTTGACTTGATTATTCATGTTTCAAGTTTTTACTAATTTATATTTAAAATCAGACCCAAAAAAAATAAGCATACTGATAATCAAATGTTATAAGATTATTTTATTATATGTAATTTACACTTTTTAACACAAATCTAAACTAGAATATAAGAATATAATTTTTATATCATGTAGCACCTAATGTGATATTTTCTATTTAATTTTAAAACAAAATTAACTTTACAAGAAAATTCAAAAAATTTTAAAATATGAAAGGTTAAAGTGAAAAAAAAATAAAAATATCAAAATAAAAATAACCAAATATAAAATGGCAAACTGTGATTACCGTTGTTATAGAACAATAATATTATAAGGAAAATGAACTTTTGCTTGAAAATTATGATCTATGAATTACACCTAAAATGATTGTAATTTATAAATATATGTTTTTAGATAATTTTCTAAATATTGATATCATAGTGATCAGTTTTGGGTATTAAATTTTACTATTCTTCTATATGTACAAAATTTGATCACATAATTAGATTCAATCATTCCACAATTAATAGAATTTGACTTCTCTTAAGTTCATCATTTAATTTGATAAAATAATTTGGGCTCGGTGGGCCATCACTTGTAAGATCCACCAAACTAGAAAGGCTTGAAAAGTAAAACATAAGAAGGTTAACAAAAGTCTACTAAAAATAAAAAAGAAAAGCTAGAAAAGTTAATTTTTTAGCATTTTTTTTTATGGATAGTAAACTTTTTCAATTTTTTTTTTTAAATTATTTCTTAAATCCTTAAAGACAAACGTGAAAAGCAAACATTTTTAACAAAATATTTTTTAAAAAATCACCAAAGAAAGAAAAAGGTTTTTTTTTAAAAAAAACTTATTTATTATTTTATAGATTGAAAGATATAAGAGCTCGATGACCAATATATAGCTGTGTGCACTCCGTTTAGATTGTGAGGTGAAATGAGGAAAATATATATATATATATATATATTATTGTGCTTTCTCACCTAAGTGAGAAAAGAAAAAAAAATAATTATTTTTATCATTATTTGGATAAATAAAAGAAAAGAAAACATAATATAACATGATTTCTCACCTATCTTGTTTCGATAAAGTAAATAAGAGAAAATAAAAGAAAAGTTTTCAGTATGTTTGGTTTCAGTTTTCTGAATTTAATTTTTTTTTTCTTTTTTTTTTTGTTTTTAGTGAATATTTTTAAAATTTTAAGCAATTTTTTATATTTTTTTAGATGCACCTAACTTAGGGAATCTCCAACGGTTCACCAAATATTTCATCAAGTCTGAGTAAAAATTTAACGAATTCCTCTATCTGATATTAAGCTCTCCAATAGTGAATTTTTAGCTATTAGCAAAACATAGATTGTTCGAGGAGACGACCGACCGATCGTCCAACTGGTCAACCGGCAAGTGCAATCCAAAAAATCTATAACAACTTTTCTAGGTTTGGCTTGGTTTTGTACAATTTAACTTTTCTGGGTAACAACTTTCATTTTCCCTCTCTATTACTTGCCAAGATTCATTTTCTAGGTGAAAACCCTTATTTTCCAATGCCTCCTTTAGATTTGTTGTGTTCTCATAGGAGAGATTGAAATTCTCCATCTAAGTTTTCTCAGAGTGATGCATATTAAAGTCCCCAACAATGGCTATTTTGATTCCTAGTGTTCTATTTATAGCGATCCCGGTTTTACCCCGACCTTCATGGTGTTCCGAACTCGGGTCCCGTGATTGTATGTTGTTGTCTATGTCTTGTTTCCTCTCTTTAATTCTTTGAATTTGAGTTTTGGGACTTGTTGGGCGAGTTTGGAACATGTTGGTTACTTAGTGGTACAAATGGTTGTTGCCTAGATTTTGGCTTTTTTCGCCGAACGAGACTTATTGCGATCGAGCAAGTCTTGTATAGTTTGCTTTTTAAGCTGAGCGAGCTTTTTGCGCTCGAGCGAGAAATGAGGGTCTTCAGGTTTTTCTCCCAAACACAGCTTTTCTGGAATGGTGAAAGTGAGTCACTCGAGCAAGGCTTCTTGCACTCGAGCGAGCCTTGTGAAATTGTTTCTTCGCTCGAGCGAGACTTCTTGCACTCGAGCATGCGTCTGCGTCCATGGTAGACCTGAAGCTTTGCATTCTACGCTCGAGCAACACTTCTTACGCTCGAGTGAGGTCATGATTGTGTCTAGTCGCTTGAGCGACGGCTCCTTCGCTCGAGCGAGGATTGCGTATATCAATTCGCAGTAGCGTGATTTTATATCACTTTTGGGTCTCATTTTCACTCAAAACCCTAATCCAGCTGTCTCTCTCTCTAAAACACACCCTCTCTCTACAAATACTCCATGATCTTGGGTCTCTTTACCATATTTCTTTTGTTAAAAAGATAGAGTTTTGCGTGGGCTTCCTTTTGATTTGAAAAAGTTTGAGTTTTGGGTATCTTCAAGTTTCTCCTTCATCCTCTTTGAGCTTCTCCACTTGAGATAGGGATATTCTACTCTTTAATATGAGCTTTAACCTAGATATTTGTCATTTTGTATAAATGGTAGGATTTGGAAAGATTTGGGTGAAGTTAAGGTTAGGGTTTGATATTTGAAAGAGTGATTTTCTATTTTGGACTCCATATGTGTATGTGAGGTCTTGAAAATGGGATTAGTTGTGCATGAGTGGTGAAATTGGGTTTTGGGGATTGATGTTTGAAAAAAAGAAGATTTGCCCCAATATGAGTTAAATAAATTATTGATATAAGTAATGAAATTGTTATGAGAAATATGAAATTGGAAGAATGCACAAATGAGATATGTAGTTAGATTTGATAAATCACTCATCTATGGAAAATAAGGTAAATTATCTATTTGTTAGATTTATTTATCTGTTTAGAAATATCTGATTTGGGCTATCAGTGGAAGATAGCTATGATTGTTATAGAAACTGCATGAGAATTCGGTGAATTGAAACTAATCAATTGGATTATGTCATTGAATATGATGGTTGGATTAAACCATTGAATATGCGATTTGATTAGTCATTTTATATGACAACGTGTTTAAATACATTGTATATGTATCTTTGTTTGGGATGAGATAGAGAATGGACTCCATTAAGAATTAAGTTGGCCAGAGTGTCCAGGGTGAAAGTCCCAAAATCTTATATATTTATGGGTGCCGGTTCCCTTGGACGTAGTTCCATAAAATGGCAAAAATAGAAGTGTTGGATTGATAAATGTCTTAAATTGTGAACCATTGAGTTGTAGTCTCATATTGGTTGCTTTGATAATAATGAATTTAGTTAATTGATTTACCCGAAATGGAAGAATGGAGATGAATTGAGATATTGGTTATCTATATTGAATGACCTTGAAAAGAATATGTGTTGGTTAAGAATGTTGCACATTTATCTGATACTCATATTTTAGTTAATTCTCATATATTGTTTAGCATGTTTCTACTGGGTTTTGGCTTACCCTACTTGAAAAACCATTTTCAAGTACATATGACATGTCACCTCCAAGGATATAGCTTGGGAGGCTTAAGGGCTGAAGGCTCCACTTTTGTGATTTCTTTTTTGTATTGAATGTTTATTCAAGCCGAGGGCTTTACTTGTATAGAGACTAAACTCTTCTTTCATTATAACTAAGCGAAGTCTTGGAAAGATGAAAGCCCTTAGGGCATTTATTTTGCTGTTCTCAATTAGAGTTATATGCTATAGTTTCGATATGAATGTTTATGAAAATGTAATGCATGCAATATCTTTTGTAATACAGACTCTAATGAATGAAAATATAACTTTTCTATCATGTTCATAGATCTAATGAATGATTGATTTATATATATTTTGAGGGCGTTACACTATTCAAGCTTCTACAGCATACGAACACAAATGTGAAGATTACTGGTGAACACAGGTTATCTCTATTGCAAGTAGTGAGCATTGTCCCTGTACTAGCTGGTGGTAAACTCTTCCTAAACCAAGGTTCTTATCTCAAGGTGTCAAATTTATCTCATGCCACCTATGTTTCTCTACCTGATGAACATGATGATCTAATTCTTAGTAATAAACTCCAATTGAGTCAATTCATACATGTTGAACATGATGACAGTAGCACTAATGGTATACAAGTCACACAAAAAAAATTGGCAGGAGTGGTCATTCAGGGAGTCAACCGGTCAATATAAATTTTTGCCTTGAGGTGATCATCCAGGGAAACATTCGGCCGGACGTCCGGTGAGTCACCACTCAACGGCTATGCAAAATAAATTGCTAAAAGATACAAAACATCCTCAGTTTGGTGAAACATTTGTTATATTCTCAATTTGATACAAGTTTAATGAAACCATTGAAGCATAAAAAAAAGGACCTTTTCACCAAATTTGAATTTGGTGATGGATTTGGAGCAGCATTGGAGATAGCCTTAGATGTATCTAAATAGTAAAATATTTTAAAAATTAATAAATACACAAAAATACGAAAAATGTAGTAAATTTTTATTTTTATTTTATATTTATGATATTTAGTAAATTTTTTTAGATTTTTTTACAAATATTATACTTTTTATGTGTATTTATGTTCGATGTATCTAAATTTTTTTTCAAAAAAATTACTTAAAATATTAAAAAAATTCATTGAAAACAAAAAAAAAATACAAAAATAGAATTTTTTGAAAAGTGTTTTCTAGAAACCAAAACCAAACAAGTTAATTGTATTTTATTTTACCAAAATAACCTTCCATATTAATAAGTTATGTAATTTTAGTATTTTAAAAAATTTTCACTAAACCTAATTCCTTTGTCACAAAATCTCACTACTTTTAGTGAGAAACAAAATATAAATTTGGTGAATTTTTTTTTTCTCACTATCTCTCCTATTTTTTTTTTTTTTATCATTTCTCACCATCTTATCCATGTGAATTTATTATTCCCACAATTTCTTTTCATTTCTACTAAACCGCACCATCGAAACGGTGTGTAAACCTCACCAATTTGCTCCATATTCAAAACCCATCATAATTTGTGATCCAATCCCTCTGAATCTCTCTCTTTCTCTCTGTCTAACCCACCTCCTATTAACTTGTAAGCAGGAGTGAAATACCATCTATGGGGATTGATTGACATATCTATAGATATATACGAATCCATGTATCAAATATCATCGGAGTTTTATAGACACCTCAAGTTTCACTCCCGCCATTTTACAACCGCCAATCAACTTCAAACCCTCCTTTCAGCAATCCCTCAAAACGAACTTCCTCAACAAAACACACCCATTACCGAAGATCTTTGCGGCCAAGTATTAGACAAATACCCAGATATCAGAAAATTGAAAAGACTCCATTCAAAGATCATCTTTGATCAGACTCTCAGCTCAAACCCATCCATTGGCATCAAAATCATGAGAGCTTATGCTGCTTGCGGCCAACCCGGGATTGCCCGCTACGTGTTCGACGAAATTCCCGACAGAAGTGTTGTCTTTTTCAATGTCATGATCAGAAGCTACGTGAACAACCAGTTTTACCAAGATGCTCTTTTGCTATACAAAAACATGTCTAATTATAATACTAATCCTGATCACTATACCTTTCCTTGTGTTTTGAAAGCTTGTTCTGGGTCTGAGAATTTACGGGTTGGAATTCAAATTCATGCTGCGGCTGTAAAAGTAGGACTCGATGCGAATCTGTTTATAGGGAACAGTTTGATTGCCATGTATGGGAAATGCGGTTGTTTAGTGCAAGCTCGCCGGGTTCTTGATGAAATGCTCCACAGAGATGTGGTTTCTTGGAATTCAATGGTTGCTGGGTACGCACAAAATGGGCAATTTGATGATGCGTTAGGGGTTTGTTGTGAAATGGTGTCGTTAAGTGTAAAACCTAATGCTGGTACAATGGCTAGCCTCTCGCCTGCTGTAACTAATACATCTGCTGACAATGTTATGTTTGTTAAGGAAATGTTTGTAAAAATGGCTAACGAGGGTTTGGTTTCGTGGAATGTGATGATTGCAGTCTATGTGAATAATTCTATGCCTGCCGAAGCAGTTGGACTTTATTCAGAGATGGAAGCGTGTGGGTTAGAACCTGATGCGATCACTATTGCTAGTGTTCTTCCTGCTTGTGGGGATCTTTCGCATTGTGGCTAGGCAGGCAGACCCATGAGTATGCGGAAACCAAGAGGCTTCGACCAAATTTGTCGTTAGAAAATGCCTTGATTGACATGTATGCAAAGTGCGGATGTTTACGTGATGCAAGGGAAGTGTTTGATGGTATGCAGGGTCGGGATGTTGTGTCGTGGACTTCAATGATTTCTGCCTATGGTATGAATGGGCATGGTCAAAATGCTGTTGCTCTCTTTTCAAGAATGCAGGACTCAGGTCTCACCCCTGATCCCATCGCCTTTGTTTCCATTCTCTCAGCATGTAGCCATGCAGGATTGTTGGACGAGGGACAGTATTGTTATAAATTAATGACCGAGGAATATAGGCTGGTGCCAAGGTTGGAACACTTTGCTTGCATGGTCGATCTATTAGGACGTGCTGGTCGAGTAGATGAGGCCTATAATTTCATCAAGAAGATGCCAATGGAACCTAATGAGAGGATTTGGGGGGCTTTGTTGAGTGCTTGTCGGGTTTATTCTAAAATGGATGTTGGGCTTATAGCCGCTGATCATCTTTTCAAATTGGTTCCGGAGCAGGCTGGCTATTATGTCTTATTATCAAATATTTATGCTAAGGCTGGTAGATGGAAAGATGTTACGACCATTAGGTCAATCATGAAGAACAGAGGAATCAAGAAAATGCCCGGTGTTAGTAATGTTGAGATTGATCGTCTGGTCCACACTTTTCTTGCTGGTGATCAATCACATCCACAATCCAAGGAGATCTATGAAGCGTTGGATGTGTTTGTAGGGAAGATGAAAGAGGTAGGTTATGTCCCTGAGACACACTCTGCCCTTCATGATGTGGAGGAAGAGGATAAGGAAAATCACCTAGCAGTTCACAGTGAGAAGTTAGCTATTGTCTTCGCAATTATTAATACCAAACCCGGGACACCAATCAGGATTACCAAGAATCTACGTGTTTGTGGGGATTGCCATATTGCTATCAAGCTTATCTCCAAGATTGCTGAACGGGAAATCATAGTCAGGGATACAAATCGTTTTCATCATTTCAAAAACGGGGTTTGTTCATGTGGTGATTATTGGTAAGCCTGCGTAGAAGTGCTCAATGCTCTTCACTTTTCCAACCGTTTGAGCTTCAAAGCTGTTAACTTCTTTCCAGATGCTGCCACATTTTCGTTCCCAGCAATTACCCTAACATTAGATGGTAGTTGTCTCAAACCAAGTGGATTATTTCCTTGAGGTAATTTTCTCCTTGACAACTTCCCAGTAAAAATGATTTCACATTTTGGTTTGCTAAAAGAAAAGCAAGAAGTTTTAGAAACAGAACCAAGAAACCCGAAATGCTTTAAATAAGGGGTGGTTTAGGATAATCTAAATAAGTATACTTTTTGACTTTTTATGAAATATGAGTTGGGTATGGGTTAGGTTTGAAGTGATGTAGTAGAGAGGTGATCTGACTTAAATAAGATGATGTGACTTAAATAAGATAGTAACTTTTTGACTTTTTTAAGTTATGCCAAACCTACCCTAGACTTTTTCATTTCATGGGTTATGTACATTGGAATTTGTTCATTGGATATGATGATACTTAGCATTAGATTTTCTCAGCTGTCTTGATGCTCTTCATTGATTCTTCTTTGTTGCCCTTTGTTTTTTTATTTAAATATAAAAATTACTTACTACATAACAATGATCTCATCAGTTCTTATTATAAATTTTTTTCACACCCAATAGAAGGGCCAGGCCATATACTGTCAAGTTGAGCCAGGATTAAAATAGTTACTAAAAGATAAAATATACTAAAAAGTTAATAAAATAAAATGTCACATTTAAATCATGATTATTTCATTTTCTCTCACAAAAGTCAAAAAAACGAAAAAAGTCAACTCAAACGATTTTTTTTAGTCTCAAGCTAAAATAGTCAAAAAATAAAAAGCCAACTAAAAAAACCAATTGCCAAACGACGAATGATAGGAAGACAAATTTTAAGAATTTTCCAGCATTGAGTAAAGACTACTTTCATCTTTTGTGTTCATGTGCCTGGAAAACTGTTTTCTTACACTTTGAGTTGGCTTAGTTTAGATTTACAAAACTCATTGACATCTTGTTGCTAATTTTTCATTCAACATGTCTGACAATCCAAGTAAGTTAGCAATGCTGGAGTTGTTTATTCCACTGTAGCTGCCATGCAACTTGATTCACTTGGTTTGTCAAGCTCTTGTTTCTCAAACTCCAAAGGAAGAAAATGAAAATGGAATGCTAATGACGGGTTTGTGAACCTTCAAGGCAGTTCTTCTTCACGGAGAAAACCTATTGACAATGCTGAGAGGAAGTCACCAGCTTCGGAGCAAGCAATCAGATGGTTGGTGATCGCCCCTCAGAGCCAGGAAAATCTAATCATTCGCTCCTTTGTTTGATTTTTTCCCGGTAAAGGTTCCATGTTGTCTTATGTTTTTAGCTAAGTTGTTTGGTGATTATGGGTGAGAAATGAAAGTTTTTCTAATCTCATTAAATTGAATGGCTAGAAGTGATTGGTTGGAACCCTAGTGACACAACAAAGGGGGGAAATAGGTAGGCTATTAGTTAGGTTGTTTAGATGTTGTCATTGAAATATTCATATATGATTAGGTAGACGATGTTGAAAAAAGGCTATTTATTTTTAATCTTTATTGTAACTATTATAATTCTAGTAAAAATCATAGTTCGACAACCTTATATCTTTGTCTCAACCCTGCAAATGATCTTTTTGGATGTGTTTCCATTTTCGACAACCTTGTATCTTGGTCTTAACCCTGCAAATGTGTTTCCATTTTTTCCATTATTGTTTTTCATATTTTCAGAAACAAACAAGATGAAAAGTTAGAAAATTTTGTTTTCATTTTTGTTCAAACACAGTAAAAAATTGAAAACTACTCTTTGGTGCTTTTAAAACGTGAGCTGTTTTCAGAAAATATTACCCAAAACAGTTTTCTGAAATAATTTTGCCAAACTAATTTACCGTGTTTTATATGAAAACAGGACAAAGAAAAGCAAACACGGCCAAACAGGTAGAACTTGTCTGAAGACCCAGGAATCATTTATCAAGAAGAGTTCCTGATAATTGTTCTTGTACTCTGATAGCATATTTGAACAAACCAATTGGCAAAAGGAAATGAAGTCGAGATCCAGTTTCTTTTCATCATAAAAATATGCTCTCATCTCAACATGCTATTCGTTCATTCAACTTTTAAGTTAATACAAAGAAAGTGAAAGGAAAATTCATAAACGAAACTGATCAAAACAAAATAGGAAAGGAAAAACAAAAGAAGATGCTAGAGTACTAATATAAGTAGTGCACAAAAGTTAATGCAACCAAGGTTTGTCCAAAAAACCAAAAATCATGCCAATCTAATGAGGGAAGCGACTGGAACTAATACGAGGGCTCCAACATTTAGAGTTTTGCCACCAAAACTTTTCTGACCTGGATGTTGTGAGTGGACTGGAAACGCCAGATGGGTTTTCTCCCGCTCTGAACAAGAGCTACCTCCTCTCCTTCCTTCGTCATCCCTTGTTTCTGTACATTAAAACCCACTTCATTTATAAGAAATGTCTTACACGGTGCCTACTGGCAGATGCCTATTATATACAGAACATACTTGCAACAACAAATATAATGAAAAATAATCTAAAGAGTCTGTTTGGTCCTTTCCTTTGTTTTCGCTATTCATGTTACGAAAACAACAGTGAAAAAATCGAAATCATCCATCGTTTCATATCATTCTTTTTTCTTTTTCTTTTTTTTGGTGTTTCTTAAAAAGTCGATTGTTTTCAGAAAATTTTACCGAAAACAATTCACCAAACAAGTCGTGTGTTTTTTGGAAAATGAACAAAACCAAACAGACCGTAAACTTTATAACCAAGGATTGTTCATTCATGGGTGAGTCAGAAAGGCCAACAATCCAAGTGAGGCCCTTCCGAAAAATATTCCCTCGTGTTTATAATATACAACTTGAATGGATATCCTCATTATGTTGCCCATGATCCAATAGAGGAGCAGCTGTACATCTCAATTACCACGTAAAGAATTTGAAAAACAATTAGGACAGTGAAGCCTCACCTGCAACAAAGCCAATGCATTTGAGAAGGTTTCTTCGGCATCATCTGAGAACTGCATGTATATGGGACATACTCCTTGGTACAAAGCCAGTCTCTGTTGTATTCTCTTCCTGCATGGTCATCAAGTCACGTTTGATCAGTCAATAATTATTAAAAGATAAGCTCTTTGTCTTGGGTCAAACCCTAGTCCCAAAATCTACTTAGTCATACAGTATCGAAACTGTATCACAAAATGTTTTTAAAAGCAACACTTAATGGCATGATAACACCACATCTCAAAAGTAATCCACTCGTTCAAGGAAGTTGGCTGGTTTTCCAAGTTATACTCGTAGGTTTAATGATTAATTAATTCAGTCATGACTGAATCAATTCTTTATTATATTGTCACTTACTCGAAACTCAAACAAGATATGATAATGACTGTTCACAAGTATGTCTCCAAAAAGAAAAAAGAACAAAGAATGAAAACAATAACTCAATTAATGCATGCAGTTTGATGGAGTATCCTGACTGAGGAGACTAGTTAAGAAGACCATCAATTAGGCGAATTCACAAGATTTTTTTCAAAAAGCAAAATTTGAAGAACAAATTGCAAGAATGGATTATGTGGAGGATATGCAAGCACTGACGAAATGAGACAAGTATAGGATCTAGGATTTAAAAAATAATATAATTATTTATAACATTCTGAGTAATTCACAATAGTTGAATGAATCATATGCTATATGATAATGTTGCATGTACTTAATAAAAATGGCACAAAAAAAAGTGAATGCTTGACTGCTTGATGCAGTTTAACACTATGACAAGCAAACTTTCAGAGTTCTGAAAGCTCAGAGGAAATTTGAGTCAATGGATCCCAATCCACAAAAGGTGCTTCATGCCTTTGTAAGAGTAGTACAGTTGTTGAACCTCATTCAAAACACTTGCTCCATCAGTCTAGTTTCCAAACAAAATAGACAAGCAACAAAAGATTCCAGTAATAATATAAGACTCACTCGTTTGTAAAGGCAAATATGGTGCCAGAAGGTCGATAATGACTCAGTAGAATGCCCATGAAACCAGTTTTGGTGAGGACGACAATTGAGGTTCCAAGAGTGTTGACATCATTGTTGCATGGAATGCAAACATCTCACTCATATGGTTCTGAGGATATCAAATGAAAATTTCAATTAAGATATATTTCATAAATAAATTAACTTGAAGTCAAAAAATACATATGAAGATGTCAGGTAACCTTGAAGGCCTGGCCAAGGTTAGGAGGTGTTTCCCCACCAACCAAGGTTGCTTCTGTCCGTAATGATATAGTGTGCATAACTTTGACAGCTTTCAAAGGAAACCTGAACAAGAGAGATCAGTCAAGTTTAACATATAAAGCTGGATTTGTTTATGCTTTATCTATCTTTGTAGTTAACTGACTCAAAATTAGTTTGCAACCAAGAAATTCATCACTACAAAATGCAACCTCAAAGACTTTAATTTAATGATTATGCATATAGGCCAAACCAAACTTTGACCCGGAAGCCTTCCCCAATTTGTATATTAGTTTCTATTACAGCAAATTCCCTTGTGGCCACCAAAAAGATTACTAGATTGTGCAAGACCGCTTGACTGGTTAAATTTTTACTCTGAAAATTAACATGGTGGCTTGTGCCATCCTACATTCCTAAACTTCTGAACTACTGTATACACCAGTTCCTTCCTAACAGAAATACTGGAAACACCAAATAACTTACTTTCCATGAGCAGTTTCCAGACAGCATAACTGCATCAGCACCCTCTCGAACAGCAATGGCAATGTCTGACACCTCTGCACGGGTTGGTGTTGATGGACAATCATGCTTTCCAGCATATTTGTTGCCACAATAACAGCTTTCCCCATGCTACGGCACATCCTGATTATCTCTTCCTGCATTTTTGCAACAAATTGTTGTCTATGTAAATGATTAACATTAATATCTTATACCTAGACCAAAAAAGCACCTGGCAAATGACGTTATCCCCATCACCAATCTTCCATCAGTACAAAAACATACCTGCAACAGTGGAACCTCCTCAATTGGAAGCTCCGCACCCAGATCTCCTCTAGCAACCATTGCCTGAGATCAGAAAAACATATATTACTTTAACCGTGCACAACCAAATACAGTGAAGGTATTCTTGGGAACTTGTTTGGACCCAAAAAACAGCTCAAGCCAAAATGCAACTAACTAAAGATGAAATGTGACTAAACCTAAGCACTAAGAAAATCGACAAACAGCAAGGACTTGATCTGAGACCAATCTCCAAAGCAACAATTCAAGTTTTCTTTTCAAAAAGAAAAGTGAAAAAGGAATAAAGAGATCAAAACCAAGATAAAACTAACCCCATCAGATGCTGTGATAATTGAATGCAAATTTGGAATAGAGTCTGCACTTTCAATTTTCACAATAACATGTATATCAGCACCACAACCTGCCATAGTAATAAGAAATGACAGAGGAAAGTTAAGATGTAAGGCAGGACACCTATCAAGCACATACATGATATTTAATTCCTATCTATAAGAAATGCATCATTTATATACTTTGCAAGTAATTCTTCAATTCATGGACCACTGCAGCATCTTTGACAAAGGAAACAGCATAGAAGTCAACTTGATTGTCCACTCCAAACTTGATGTCATCCCAATCCTTTTCTGTTGCAAATCAACGCAAATGGTTATGTTCATTTGCAAAACAAAACAGCTTGGTACTTCCAGAGAAGGAAAAAAGAAAAAGAGAAGACATAAGAACAGTTGGCAGCATCATGAAGGAGATGATTGCTGGGTACTAACCAGTGATGGATGGCAGCGTAGCACTTTTTCCTCGAACATTTAGATGTCGTCTAGATTTAAGCTCTCCTCCATCAACGACCTCACATTTTACTGAATCTCCTGTCTTGGACTTCACTAAGAATGACATCATACCCCCTATAAAATACACGATGAGTGAATGGTGTGTAAAAATCAAAGCAAAAGTTTTCTTTTTGGGTTACTGAAACTCAGAGCAAAATGACGAAAAAGAATTCATGTAGCTGACCCCCTCATGTGGGACACAATGCTTAGTTTGGTTACTTAAACTCAAAGTGGAATAGAGAAAAAGAATCCATGTAGCTGACCCCACTTGATTGGGACCCAAGGCCTAGTTTGGTTAGGTTATTGAAACTCAGTATGTTGAGAGTATCTCCTTGATCTTTGGACTGCAAATTCTTTTTCTTTGATTCTTTAATTAATTAAATTTTCTTTTCATTAGAGGGTATAAACCCTTTTTGCTTTCTATTGATGCTTTTATTTTCACTAGCCTTTTCATTTATATTAGAGTTTAAAAAAAGTAATTGACTTGGTATAAATCACAGTTTTATTTCATATGCATTATAAAGTGGTACAAATTATGGGAAGATGTTCCTGAGAACCCAGAATTATATTTTATAAAAGTTTAGAAGGAAAAAAAAAAACGTAAAACAAGATAGAAATTTTGGACTGTTAGCAATATCTGGATGTGAAAAGTATTTTGCTAAGTCAGCTTTTAAAAAATTTATGGTAGTCTGGAAACAACTGAATCCACAAAGTCCCTCTTTAGTACCTCAAGTGTATGAGGTAGGATGTTAAAATCATGATGACTGCAAAGCTTCTTCATCATGACAATCTTTTGAGGGATAGAATCAAATTAATGTTGTCAAAAATTCATCAACAGAGACCTTTCAAGTGCAACATCAGCAGATTTTCAGATCCTCATATTTCTAAGCCACTGTAAGTGAAACATATGTATAAATTTTGCATTGGATACAGTCAAATCTTGTTCTCTAGATCAACATGAGCTTTTTTCAACAGTTGCTCTCAGAATATTTATCTATCTGTTTCATTCTGGGATTTCCACTCTTAACTCTCAATTAAACAAGTGGACATGAAGGAATATGATTATGACGCATGCAAATCATTGGCTTCAATTCACATGATACTTTCATGATAGATGAAAATGTTAGAATAGTATATCATTATTTGGGTTATTATTAAATTGTAATTATTCTATAACTTAGGACTCCCTTGTAATTATCAATCTTCATTAATATAAAAAGGGAATGATACCATAATCATTCCCTAATCTTGTATTCTCTAAATTTATCATGGTATCAAAGCCACAACCCTAAATCCATCCACCACACCCGTCAGCCACCCCAACCCCACCACACCGCCACCACACAGCTACCCATCCAAGCTAGGTGTCACTCCTTTCCCCAGCCCTATCGGCTACTGCCAAAGGGCTACTTGGCCCAGTCGGTCATTGTTGACTACTGCCAGAGGCAGCCCTAGCCTCGTCGCTAACTATCGCAGGCTGCCCAACCTTGCTGATCTTCTTCAACAGGCCTCCTGGCCTCACATTCTCTTGCTGGTTGTCCCAGCTTTGTTGTGTCCTCCCACAGCCCTCGCCGTCCGCCTCTAGCCTCTGATAGCCTCGACAGACCGAGTCGATAGCCTATGATGGTGTATTGCTTCGTGCTTTGTTGATGTAGTGCCCAGGTTGTCGTTGTCTTGCTTTGTCCTGTTATCAATATATCCATCTTGCTTCGTCCTCATTACTTCTTTTAGATAAATAAAAAAATTAAAAAAGAGCAAAAAAAAAAATTCTATGAGTTCTTAAATCTTTATACTTGTGCTTTCCCTTCCATCCCACCTTCCGGATTTGTAATTGTCACTAGTTTTGTTGAAGGTTCGGTAGTACAATATCCATAGCAGATTCCACCAGTGTGTCCACTACTTCTCAGACACCTAGGAGTGAGAGTTCCATTATACCTACTACTATGACTGATAACCCCAACCCTAGTCTTAAAATCATCACCTCTCTATTTAATGGTCAGAACTATCTAGCGTGGTTGCAGAGTTTGACTATTTTTTTGAAGAGCAGAGGGAAGATAGGGTATGTTGATGGCAGGATACCGACATCTAGCACCACTGACCCGAGTTATGATCAATGGGAGATTACCAACTCTTTGATTATGGGTTGACTTATTCATTCGATGATACCAGACATTGGTAATGGTTACTTGTCTATGGAAACTGCCCAGGATGTTTAGGATGCTGTGGCTGCTACTTATTCCCGTAAAGGGAATTTCTCACAGGCATTTAAGTTGCGCCGCTCTATTGAGAGCTCTGTTCAAGAGGAGCAGACTGTTCTTCAGTACTTCACCTTCCTCACCAACAGCTGGAAACACCTTGACCACCTGCAAGACTATAAGCCTGTTTGCACTGTTGATTCAGTCGGGTACAGGAAGTTCATTGCACAGGAACGGGTATTCAAGTTTCTGGCAGGCCTTAATGTGGAGTTTGATCTGGTTCGGAGTCGAGTTCTGAGTATGGACACTCTTCCGTCACTTCAGGAGGCATTTGTCTATATACAGAATGAAGAGAGTCGCCAGTCTGCTATGATGTCACCTGACACTACTGACCACTCAACATTACTGTCTACTCCTAGAGATGGCCTTAACCTAACTCCCATCCCTCTATCTACCGCCAAGGAGTCCGTCTTCTGTAATTACTGTCACAAGCCACGACATACTTGTGAGATATGTTAGAAGTTTCATGGGACTCCATCTGAGGGTCGAGGTGATCGGTTTGGTTCTAGAGGAGGTCGGTCAAGCCAATCTAAGGCTATGGCTCTCATTTCCAAGCTCATCAGTCTAGTGCCGTTGATACACTGGATTCTACTTCCGCTCCCGTTGGCCAAGCTTCTGATGGTCTCTTTGGCATGACTGCTCATGAGCTTGAGTATGTTCTCCGTCACTTGTTGGATCGCTGGTCTTCTACCCAGTACATCTTCCTCTTCATTTGCCTGCTCAGGTAACTTAGCCTCTTCTCCTCGTGTTTTCCTTTCTCATAAGTCTTTGCCCTGGATTATTGATTTTGTGCCTCAGATCATATGTTTGAATCCTCTGACCTTTTTTCTGCCTATAAGCCCTCTTCAGGTCAGGACAAAATTAAGATTACAAATGATACTGTTTCTTCTATTTCTGGAAAAGGTTTAGTCCATGTCACTTCTACCATACCTCTATCTTCTGTTCGCCATGTTCTCAATTTTTCTGTTAACCTATTATACTTGAGTCGTATTACATAGGATTTGAATTGTAGTGTGATATGTTTTTTCTGATCATTGTCTTTCAGAACCTTGTCACGAGGAGGAGGACGATTAACAGTAATAGTGCAAAAAATGATCTCTACTTGTTGGATCAACTTGACAAGCTTGCTTATTTCTCCACCACGAGTCCTATTACCAAAGATGATTTATGACTATGGCATTGGCATCTTGGGCATCCTTTTTTTTCTTTACTTCAACATTTATTTCCATCTATTTTTGCAAACAATAATGTGTCTGAGTTTCTTTGTGCGTTTTGTCAATTTAGAAAAAACACAGAACTTCTTTTGCTCCTAGTTTTAATAAAAGTTTAGTTCCTTTTTCATTAATCCATTTTGATGTCTGGGGTCCATCTCGTGTTATGTTTGTAAAAGGTCATCGATGGTTCGTTACATTTATTGATGATTTTTCTCGTACTACTTGAGTGTATCCAAGGTTTTAAAGCGTCAGAATTCATTGACGCCGTAACGTAACGGTTTTGCCGCCAATCTGCTACGGCCGCTTTTACAAGGTGATTGAGATTCACAGTGTGTCGGCCGAGTAGAATGTCAGAACGGTAAACAGAATAACAAATGTGAACGGCCTTACGTGAACGGTTCCAAATTGTTTCTTTCGAAAAAACACACAAAAAAAAGCTGAAAATGGGAGAAGATGGAAGATAAAGAGAGAAAATGGAGGAGCAAGAGATAGAGAGAGAGAAGAGGGAAGATGAAGAACATGTTATTAATTTGTTGAAGCTGTAAGAGCTATGTTATTTTATTCAGATGCTATCACTAAACCATTTTGTTTGTGTGTGTCTATCTATATATTGTTTGAAAATAATAATAATAGTAAGTGTGGTCATTATCTATTTGGCTTGGTTAAAATATGTATATATATATATTTAGACTCTTATTTATTCTCTTACTTTTGTCATTGTTTATCTTATATATAATAGTTAGCGATTATTTTTTGTATCATATAAAGTCATTAATTATTAAAATAAAATGTAAAAAACTCAATTTGTAGTGATTTAAAAATATAAAATATATTGGATCATACTTAAAAATTTACAAAAATTGATCAATATTTATTTTTAACCTAATAAATATGATCATGGAAAAAAAATATGATTCGGTAAGTTTTTTTTCAAATTGTGCAAAAAATAAAAAAATTCACGATTCTAGTTACCACAACCGTTACACTACGGCCTTTACACCTCAAGAATCACATCACCGTTCCACGACGCAACGCTTTTCAAAACCTTGGGTGTATCTCATGAAAGACAAGAGTAAGGTTTTCTCTGTTCTACAATTTTCATAAGATACTTTATACTCAATTTGGGACCCTTCGTAAAATCTTCCGCTCAATAATGGCGGTGAATACATAGATTCTAGATTAGGACAATATTTTTTGCTCATGACATTATCCATCAAACCTCTTGCACCAATACCCTCAACAAAATGGGGTGGCGGAATGCAAGAATCGCCATCTTTGACATGGCTCGGACAAGTATTTTTCAATGAGTGTGCTTCGTCCTACTAGGGTGATGATGTTCTCACAAATGCCTATCTTATTAATCGCTTTTCCTACCCCAATCTTGCAGAAATAGGCTCCCCTTCAAGTCCTCCTTGGTTCCAAGTCCTTCTTTCCTATTCCTCTCAAAATATTTGGCTGTTTGTTTTGTCCACAATCACTCTCCTACTCGTGGCACGTTAGACCCTCGCTCCCTCAAATGTGTTTTCCTTGGGTACTCTTCTACTCAAAAGAGGTATAAGTGTTGTCACCCTCCTTCTCGTAAGTGGTTTGTATCCATGTATGTCACCTTCTTTGAGTCTTAGTCCTATTTTTTGTCCTCTCCAGTGTCACAATCCTCCCTTCAGGGGGAGCCTTGGTGTGAAGTGATTTGTGTGAAGTGATTTCTATGGTAGAACCTGTTGTTCTTGCACCATCACCTCTTACTGGCACTACAGAACCCACTATCACCAAGGATAGGAAAAGGCAAGTTTATGTCAAGGACAAAGACAGACAGAAAGTTAACTGAATACAAGAGACCACTTCTGCTCACCCACTGCCATCTCCTGCTTCTAATGAGAGTCCCGGTTACTTTGAATCTCTTAAGTCCACTGATCTTGATACTTCTATTGATCTTGATGTTCCTATTGTCAAGAGAAAGGGTGTGAGATATTGTACTCAACATCTTATCTCTAATTTTGTGTTCTACTCTCAATTGTCGTCCTTATATAGAGCTTTTGTGTCAAATATTTCTTCTGTTAGCATTTCTAACCATTTTCATTATGCTTTTGCTACCTCTGAGTGGAAACTTGCCATGATTGAGGAAATGAAAGCACTTGGGAAGAATGGCACTTGGGAATTGACTAAGTTACCCAAGAGCAAACGACCTGTGGGATATAAATGGGTGTATACGGTGAAACACAAAGCGGATGGTTTTGTTAAGCATTACAAGGCTCGACTTGTGGCCAAAAGGTTCAATTAGACATATAGTGTTGACTATCAGGAGACGTTTGCACCCGTGGCTAAGATGAATTCAGTCAAAATACTTCTCTCTCTAGTAGCTAATCTAGATTGGCTACTTCATCAGTTTGATGTAAAGAATGCCTTTCTCTATGGTGACCTAGAAGAAGAGGTATATATGGACATTCCTCCTAGTTTTGGGGATCATTAGACAGAGTGTAAAGTACGTCGGCTTCAGAAGTCATTATATGGTCTCAAACAATCTCCAAGGATTTGGTTTGAGCGATTCACTCAGGCTATGCTTAAATATGGCTTCAAACAGAGTCAGGCAGATCACACCTTGTTTGTGAAACATTCCTCATGTGGTAAGACTACAGCGCTCATTGCTTATGTGGATAACATAGTTCTTACATGCGATGATAGAGAGGAAATACCTTTGTTGAAGAAATATTTAGTAAATGAGTTTGAAATCAAAGACTTGGGGAGCTTGAAGTACTTTTTGGGAATTGAAGTAGCTCGCTCCAAGAATGGGATATTTATCTCACAGAGGAAGTATGTACTTGACCTGTTGAAGGAGACTGGGATGCTTGGCTGCAAGGCCTGTGACACTCCACTGAACCCAATCAGAAGCTGGGGGATGATTAAGGAGTTGTTGTTGTTGATAGGGGGAGCTATCAACGATTAGTGGGTAAGCTCATATACCTATCTCACTCCCGTCCTGATATTGTTGTTGCTGTCAGTGTGGTTAGCTAGTTTATGTGTGCTCCTCATCAGATTCACTTCGAGACTGTCATGTGCATTTTAAGGTACTTGAAATCTGCTCCTGATAAGGGTCTTTATTTTTCAAAGCATGATCATCTTCGTGTGGAAGCCTATACAGATGCTGACTGGGCTGGATCAGTGACTTCTAGAAGATCGTATTCAGGATATTGCACCTTTGTTGGAGGCAATCTAGTTACTTGGAGGAGTAAGAAATAGAATGTGGTTGCAAGGTCTAGTGCAAAAGCTAAGTTTAGAACTATGGCACAAAGGGTGTGTGAGCTCTTATGGATCAAGTTATTGTTGAGTGATCTAGGTATTGGTCAGATGGACTCTATGCGGTTATACTGTGATAATAAAGCCGTTATCAACATCGCTCACAATCCGGTTCAACATGACAAGACAAAGCATGTTGAGATTGATCGCTACTTCATTAAAGAGAAACTCACTAGTGGCACAATATGTACTCTATTTGTGCAGTCTGGTGAACAACTTGCTGACATCCTCACCAAGGGAGTTGAAAGTAAGCCATTTCATGACATCTTAGGCAAGCTGTTCAACATGACAAGATAAAACATGTTGAAATTGATCGCCACTTCATTAAGGAGAAACTCACTAGTGACACAATATGTACTCCATTTGTGTAGTCTGGTGAACAACTTGCTAACATCCTCACCAGGGAAGTTGGGAGTAAGCCATTTCATGACATCTTAAGCAAGCTGGGCATGAGAGATAACTTCTCACTAGCTCGAGGGAGAGTGTTAAAATAGTATATCATTATTTGGGTTATTATTAAATTGTAATTATTTTATGCCTTAAGGCTCCCTTGTAATTATTAATCTTCATTAATATAAAAAGGGAATGATATCATAATCATTCCCTACTCTTGTATTCTCTAAATTCATTAGGAAATTACGATAACCACTAAAAACTTCAAAGCATGAAGAAGAAGAGAGACGAAGGATGAACATCATTGCATACCATCAACAAGAAGCATATCACCCACTTCTACATCATTGACAAAATCATCATAGTTCACACTGACACAGTCTGCTGTGCCAACACCTCTTTGAATCGTGAAAGTGAATTCTTGGCCACTTGATAACATGATTGGTTGCGGCAAATCACCACTCCTAACCTCAGGGCCCTGCCAACAAGAAAGCCAAGTCCCAACACATTAATTGCAAAGATAAACATGAATCTGATCTTATCAAAATAAATAAATAAGAATCTGACTTCTTTTTAGTAAAAACAAAAATAAAAATCTGACAAATTGAAAAATACGTGACAACAAAATATGTGCACAAAATAGCAATTTACGCTTTTCTAAAAAATATATATATATATATATTCATGTTGGCACCTGCATCATAATTTTTAGAAGGAAAAAAAGAAAAAAAAAAAAAAAAAAAAAAAGAAGAAGAAGAAAAAGAAGAAGATCACAAATCTTTAATTTATAATTTATATGCATGTCCCATATAAGTAACTGGTAGGCTCATACTTTCTTCCAGACATTGTGTAGCATATCTCCATTAGCAATTACTTGCACATTGAAGACCAAAACCAATGTATGAGATATAAACAGTGACTCAAAGTTGCCCTACAACCACCAAGGCACTACTGTTCCTAAAGCATGGCATGTGGCGCACAAGATAGCATCTTATACTTGCTTCAGTATCACCACCACAGTTGCCTCTATAATGATGCATTGCAAGGCAAATAACCCAAATCCAGGTGAAATTTTAGACAAAGTTAAACCAAAGAAAGGTAGTAGAATATTCAAGTGGCATGTCCAGGTTCAATCTTTTAAAGTTTGCCACATCAACTTTGTTGGCATTTTTATCATACCATAAGATAACCATTATACAAATATTCTGTCAAATCTCAGCCATATGAGTGATGCTATGGGTTGTTTGATAACCTCATTAAGTACATAAATTTGAAATTTTAGTGGATGTTAATTTTAAATGCATTTGGCAATGCACTAAAAGGGTCTCCATCTTAAGTTAGAGAGAGTTGGCTTGATCAACGAATTAGAAACCACTCATGGAAGGTGGTTTTTCATTTTATCTTAATGAGCAAATTCATGTGGATTTTTTTTTTAAAAAAAAAAAAAAAATCATGCTTATATATTTCAAGCTTTCAACACTCTAACTAAACTAATATTTTTCAATACTCAATTTTCATTTCAGTTCATCAAACAGCCTGTGCAAGAACATAATAAAGAAATTAAGAAGAAAAAAACCTACCTTAGTGTCAAGCATGATTGCAATGACATTGTCTTTGGATTGAGCATTATATTCTTTAACCAAATCAATAACTTTCTGATGAGACGCATGGTCTCCATGAGACATATTCATACGAGCAACATTCATTCCAGCCTCAGCCAGCTTCCATATCATTTCCCTAGTGTTGGTGGAAGGACCAATTGTGCAAACAATCTTCGTCTTACGTCTGACAGTAGGCTTAGACCACATACTTGCTGAAGTGTTACCGGCCTGCTGAATTCCTTGCAAATACTGGATTTGGTTGTCTGTCTGATCCACAGCAAACATGAACAATAAGAAAAATTAATAAGTTGCAGTTTGAAATTCATTTTTACCAATGTAAGATACTTCTAGCATATAAATGTAGCACAAATTCATCAATTGTAAATTGAAAGAATACATTTACCAACAAAATGCAGTAATTAACAACAATATAGCCCCAAATTCAGTTCAAAACTCATGTGGCACCTAATATCTCATTTACCAATCAATTTTTCCTTCCATTTCCAAATTTGTTGAGGCTAACTATCAAAAACTCACTAATATTAAACAAATATGAAAGTGATTGTAAACTGATTCATACAAACCCATGAAAAAAATCATCACACATATCAACATGTGACAACAATTAACGGCAATCAAAACAAGAAACAAACAAGCAAAAAACAATAATAACAGGAAAATTCAACAAAGACCTATCAAATGACAAAGTAGAAGTATACAAAGATACAACCTTCGGTAGATAAACCTCAATTCATTTCAAAGCCCATTCAGCACTGAATATCTGAGTTACCAATCCAATTTTCCTTCTATTTCCACATTTTCTAAGCACAACCATCAAAACTTGCCAAAATCAAACAAATTTGAAAGTAATTGTCAACAAATTTATATAAATCCATGAAAAATCATCACGCATAGCAAAATGTGACAACAATTTAACGGCGATCCTACCAAGAACAATTTGACAAAGACCTAGCAAATGAAATGACGAAGTAGAAGTACACAAAGATACAGCCTTCAGCATATAAACCTCAATTCAGCTCATTTGGCACCGAAAATCTCAGTTACCAATCAATTTCTCCTTCAATTTCCACACTTCTTCAGCACAACCATCAAAACTTGCTAAAATCAAACAAATTTGAAAGTAATTGTCAACTAATTCATACAAACCCAATTAAATATCATCACGCATAGCAAAATGTGACCAATCAATTTGTACTTCCATTTCCACATTTCTTAAGCACAACCATCAAAACTCGCTAAAATCAAACAAATATGAAAGTGATTGTGACCTAATTCATACAAACCCATAAAAAAAATCATCACACATACCAAAATGTGACTACAATTTAACGGCGATCATAACAAGAACAATTCGACAAAGACCTAGCAAACGAAATGACGAAGCAGAAGTATACAAAGACACAACCTTTGGCACATCTTCGGGGGAGACCGGAACAACCTCTGCGGCAGATATCTTGGCAGTGATCGGTGAGCTAATGCGAAACACTCTGTGGCCATTTCGAGGCTCGCGAGCAAGTACTTTGGAAGCAAATCCAGAGGGCTTGATCTTATCGACCTGGTTTTGGAGAGATCCAGAGCTAGGGCACGCTAAGGAACTGTGAATCGCTCGAGCGGCCATCACTTGCGCCATTGTTGAATGCTATAGAGAGAGAGAGAGAGAGAGAGAAAAAAAAAACTAGAGAGAGAGAGAGAGAGAAAGAGAAGATTGATTGAAGTGAGGTTTGGATGTGTTGCCTCTAAATTGAGCTTTCTTTGGAGAAATCGCCGACGAATTTGTTGGAGAGGGAAGGGGGTGATAGCTTCGGTTGTATCGAAGAAACGAGGGACTGTTTGTCTTTGAGTTGAAATTTATTCAAACGCACTGTTTTTGGGTTTAGAGGAGAAAACGGAAACTTTGTTTTGTCAAGGTGAAAAGATATATCTCCAATGTTGAATACATTATACGACGCCGTTTATTTGTCGCGACACGGATTGACTATCATACCATCGAAATTAATGTCACATGAGGAGCATTGAATTCCTAATAACAATTATGGTTTTTTGCCAACAAACTTAAAATAAATTTTAAAAAATTACAATTATGGCTCCCAATTTGAAAATTTATTTTGATGGTTCTTGACAAGCAATCTATTTGGTTCGGTGTTTACAACTTTTTCTTATTTTTAAAATTTATATAAGAGTAAAATGCTGCTAATAGTTTTACATTACCGCTTTCAACTTTTTATTATAATTTATAAGGTAAAATTAGCTTAAATAACTTAAAAATAAAATCAATTATCTAAAAATTAAGGGACTATCCTTTTAATTTCTATTTTCTAATCATTAAAACTTTTAATTTGAGAAAAATTACACTAAATATTTCCAAAGAGAAAATTCACATTGACGAAAAGAAAAGCATACTTCTTGATCAACTACTCAAAATAAATTAAATATAAATAATAATAAAAAAAATGAAATCATTGAAATTTGAGAAACAAAGTTGAATACAGGTCGATCATGTCCAAAAGACAAACCAAATCTCATTACTCAACCATCGAACCTACCAAAATAACTGCTCCTATAAAACGCATTCTCAGTTTTAGGACACAAACACATTGCAAATGTTTGCAACGTCATCTGTCTCTCTTTCTCTCTCAACGCGCACACACACAAGATGCCAAAAATTGATCAAACTGTTTGATGAATTACACATAATTATCTCCTTTGAGACAAAATCCGCGAAAGACACACCAATGACAACTTGGTTGAATCATTTCCCCTGGAGTAAAATTTACGCCATGACGCTCTAAAAACAGAAATAAATATATAATTAGAACCAACAAAACCGTCACAATATGGATGTCACGCGGACTGAGTGATCAGCTGAACCAGTCAAGAAAATGGGCAAGGTTGGATGCCAATCTACAGTGGTTATAACTGCACTGTGAGGAAGGGTTTTCATCCCATTTGTATGACCTCGAACCTGACAACATGGAAACTTGCATCAGAACTAGGAGGTTTAAGATCCCGAAAATATATTTAAATTAGCTAAAAATTTAACAATTAACACGTGGCCCACAGATTAAATGGTTGGAATCAACGTGTCAGGAAGTCAAACATAAAAATACAGCAAGACAAAAACTGACCAATAATAGTGAATTGTGAATCGCAAGATTCACTTTATTTAACATATTATATGATTATATATATACATATATAGTAGTTAAAATAAAATAAATATTGATATAGCTTAATTATATATATATACATATAAAACCACATAGATCAATATAGTTACTTGATCTCCTTTTTTATTTTGTGAAAATAACGTTGTTTCAAGCATTATGCAAACATAACTTGATCATAACTTGAAAATACAGCAAGACAAAAACTAACCAATAATAGTGAATTGTGAATCGCAAGATTCACTTTATTTAACATATTATATGATTATATATATGCATATAAAAGTACACACATAGTAGTTAAAATAAAATAAATATTGATATAGCTTAATTATATATATACATATAAAACCACATAGATCAATATAGTTACATGATCTCTTTTTTTATTTTGTGAAAATAACGTTGTCTCAAGCATTATGCAAACATAACTTGATCACAATAAATCGTAGTGAATTACAATGAAATCGTATGATTTACTTAATTTGAGATTCAACAACTCAAATCAGATTGTTTTGGATAAAACTCGTATCGAATCGTATGAATCGAATTGTCAATCGCAAGATTCTAACAACCATTGATTTTAGAGATAGAAGAGAGAGCCGTGATGGGAAATGGAGATTTACCTGATAGATGGGTGCTCTCACTGAACCAGATGTTGCCAACAGTCTCTTCCCATTAGCATCTAAAGCCATTTCATGTCTATGTTCAGAGTTATCGCGATTGCAGAACCTACATAATGGAATAGACTCGTGTTACCAAAGTTCCTTATTTATACTCATATATGTATTGAAAGAGTCACATGCAGCAAGATTAAGTGGCAGGGTTGTTTCTGTCCTTTCACAATATGACTGTCCCAAAAAACAAAAGGTACAGATTTGACAATGGGCTTCAAGTAAGAATTAAAACCACACCTTCCATCAATCTTGACTCTATTAAAATTTCAACTAATAGTAAGCCTAAATAAACGATAAGGTTACCATAACATTGAAGGGTTAAGCAATTCAAGTACCTGCTGCAATTTCTTGACCAAAGAATTTTACCTTGGTTTTGCAAGCTCCATTCAAATATCTGAAGTAGAAGCTAATTTGGTGAGATTACACATATATGGCCAAGTATAAGAATATAATCCAACAAGCTATAGCTAAAACAAATAACCAAATTTAAAAGCGTAAGGTAGAAAGTGCTTTTTATGCATGACCCTAACTCAAGCTAAAAATCAGAGGAAACAGAGGCACTTGCCTTCCCATCTATCCCCAAGCTAAAAATACTTGTCTCGTCAGGCCCAAAAAGAACAGAGCTAATAGCAGAATCATGAGCCGGCCACCCAGTAATTTGTAGTCCGGCAGACATATCTTTGCCAAATTAAGATGTATACATTTGTTGCTCATGTCTTGTGTGCAGCATGAGATTGAGGACAAGTTTCCTTTCGAAGTAGAAATGTTTAATCCCCCCTCCCTCCCCCCAGCTCTGAAGCCCCAAAAAGAAAGAAAATGATTCCTTTTTCATGTTTTTTTACTTGGTGTACCAAAGAAGTAAAAGCAACGCGTTTGAGCCTCAAAAGCAAAATGTGTAACACTTAATTTAAGAAATATAATAACCATTCGTACATAAACATAAAATACTATAAGGATACCGAACATATGAATCATGCCATCAGTTGCAGCAGCTGCTAAAATCTTCCCGTTATGGTTGAAGCATAAGGAAGTAATTGCCGGAGGATCTTCGCCAAGGGGAAGGACTGTCTTCAATAAAGTTGAGAAATATTAAGACATAATAGCTGTCTGTCAGAGACAAATTGACTTTCTACATTAATGTACAATTTGTGGGACAAACAAGGGCTTACCATAGCCTTCCATGTTTTCATGTTCCAGACAGTTAAGCTTGCAAATCCCAATTTATCCATATAACTCGCGCCATGCCTACAAAGAAAACTAGGTCCTAAGAATGATTCATATTCCAAAAACATAAATAATAAACAAGTATGATGATAACATCTAAAAACATTGATTAAGGATGGGGATTGGTCTGAATTTTTTTTTAAAATTTTTATAACAAGTAGTCAATTAGTAAGTTACATAAAGCCTGCAACTCAATGGACAGAATTTAACCGATTACAATAGTACTTAAAAGGACAAAACTATACAATACAGTGGAGAAATAGATTTAGTTACAAGAAAGATACATTCACCCATACAGTGTCAATCAAAGAATCTCCTGCATTAATTCAAATAAATAGTAGCAAACATGTGCATTGCACTTTTTAATCATTCAAAATCCATCAGTAATTAGGTATATCAGAATGACATAAGGCAACAATTATGATCAGTCAATATATGTAATGTTCTGTATAAGCATTCAACTTAGCAAAGCGATACATTCTCCAACTCAAGCCTTGAAATGACCTCAAACCAAGGTTCTGAAAAGCGGTTGCGCCGCCCAGACGGTGTGGCGTGGCGGGTTGGTGGTGTAAAGGTAAAAGTATAACGGTTTAACTCGAATTTAATTTTTTTTTTTTTTTTTTTTTTTTTAAAAAAACACAAAAAAATATAAATAACATAATTTTTTTCCATAATCATATTTATTGGATTTAAAATAAATATTGATCAATTTTTGTAAATTTTAAGTATGATCCAATATATTTCATATTTTTAAGTCACTATAAAATTGAGTTTTTACATTTTATTTTAATAATTAATGACTTTATATTATACAAAAATCAATCACTAACTATTATATATAAGATAAACAATGACAAAAGTAAAAGAATAAATAAGAGCCTAAATATATATATATATATACATATTTTAACCAAGCCAAATAGATAATAATCACACTTATTATTATTATTATTTTCAAACAATATATAGATAGACACACACAAACAAAATGGTTGAGTGATATAGGCTAAATAGAATAGCATTGGTCTTCTCTCTTTTCAAAAATCAATAATGTTCTTCTTCTTCTTCTTTTTTTCTTTTTTTTTTCTTTTTCCTCATTTCTCTCTTCTCTCCTCTCTCTCCTCTTTCTTTTTTTTTTTTTTTTTTTTTTTTTTTTTTTTTTTTTTTTAAAAAAGATTTTGGTAACCGTTAATAATGGGTGTAATAGTTAGGTTATTGTATTTCATACCTACGCACTTAATCCACGCTGAAACCGGCACTGGCACATCACACACATCATCAAATGCGTGGCGAACCGGTAAACGGCCCACCAAAATGTAAAAACCGTTTTTAAAACCTTTTTTTGTTGTGTGAAAAAACCTTTTTTTTGCCTCAAACATAAATCCCTGAATAAAACTTGATTTAATATTTTAGTTAAAGCAATCAAAGAAAGCTAAATAAACTTCCTCAGGTTCCAAGGGACATAAGCTTTAAGTGGTAATGCCTCAAGGAAGAAGGCAGCTACAAACAAGAGGGGCAAAGGGCAAGGCTAATAATGAAGGAAGAGAAAAAGAGAGCCTTCGATGTATTATTAGTCAAAACCATGAATTTTTTTTTTTTTTTTAGTGAGTAATATTTATGATAGAGATTGTTGATGCAGAAGGCATGCTTTCCTACACAAGCACAGTAAGGAAAACAGAATTTTCTAATAGCATCTATTATGTGTTCACATCTGCCACTCAGTTCTTCAAAATCCATTACTTGAAGTTGCAAAATGGGACAAAAAGTGTACTGTTAAGAATTCAATCCATATCCTCTTCAGCCTTAGTCTCCTTGCACACAGACAAATGATACTTTTTATGTACACTAAGAACCATGAAAAGAATTCCCACTCACAGAAATCAAGAATTCGATATATAATATTGAGTCTACGAAGAATGTACCCTCTGGATGCTGCTGCAAAAACAAAAATTGGTTCCACAGGGCTGCATTTTAGATCCAAGACACTGCAGTACACCAACTGCATGAAGATAAGCAGAAAGCAGAAAGCAGAAAGCAGAAAGCAGAAAGTTAATCACTAAACTTTTTTTTGAGCAGGTCCAAATTATCCAATCATAACCTTGGAAATGCTTCAGTTGTGCTGAGATTGCAAACAACTCTCTTTGCATCAACATTCCATGCTTTAATGCCTCCATCAGCAGTGCCTATGAGAAGCTTTTGGCCACCAAAAAAAGAAAAGTTAAAATTACAACCATGAATTTCTGGTTTCAGACAATCAAACATCATTCCCCAACATGAAAATGAATAAACATGTTCGTATGATGTTGAATTACATACCAAACGGTCTGATTTACAATCCCACTCAAGTGACATGATCTCTGCTCCACAGTAGATGGTCGCATTTCTTGATGCTGGAGTTGATGGGTCATATGTCCATATCCTTTATCATAACAAACAGAACAAGTAAGGCAATTGTGGCCACATGAACTAAACCTTATAGGAGGCCTCATCTAGCATGCGTCCAATAAATGCACCACCCCTAAGGTTTGATGGAATCAAAATGAACCACATTTTAGTACACATCTGTTCCAGCCATATTAATTTGAATTGTCAATCCCAAACCAAACCAAGCCAAGCCTTAAGTCTCATCAAATAGGGTCAGCTACATGAATCCTTCTTCTCCATACGGCTCTATCAAAGGCCATTTCGTTAGTCAAATTAAGTAGATCCATATCTCTATTTATAACGTTAGCCAACGTTAATCTAAGACTACCCCGTCCCCTAGCACTCCCCTCTACCGTTACAGCATCGCATCTCTTCACTACTGCTTCTGTTGGTTTTCGTTGCATGTGACCAAACCAACTCAATCGATTCTCTCTCAACTTATCTTCTATCGGTGCTACTCCTACTCATTCCCGAATACACTCATTCCTAATTCTATCTTGTCTAGTCTTGCCACACATCCACCTTAGCATCCTTATCTCAGCCACACTCATCTTATCTACATGTCGTTTCTTGGTTGCCCAACACTCCATCCCATACAACATTGCTGGTTGCGTCTGGAACTTACCTTTTAGTCTAGTGGGTATTCGCTTATCACACAGCACCCCAGACGCACTTCTCCACTTACACTATCCCACCTTAATCCTATGGGCCATATCCGTATCAATCTCCCCCGCTGTTGTGATAATCGATCCTAAATAACGAAAATGTTCACTCTTAGGCAATTCTTGGTTCTCAATCTGCACTTTTCTTTTGCTTTCATTGTTACTGTTACTAAATTTACACTCTATGTACTCTGTCTTATTTCTGCTTATCCGGAAACCTTTAGATTCAAGAGCTTTTCTCCAAATCTCCAACTTTGTGTTAACTCATTCTCTAGTCTCATCCATTAGCACGATATCGTCTGCAAAAAGCATACACCATGGTACGTCATCCTGAATATTTCTCGTCAACTCATCCATAACTAAAGCAAAAAGATAAGGGCTTAAGGTAGATCCTTAGTGTAACCCAACAGTGATAGGAAATTCATTTGTCTCTCTAGCAGGCGATCTAATAGTGGTCACCACCCTTTCATACATGTTCCTAATCACATCAATGTAATCTTTTGTCACCCTTTTCTTCTCTAGCACCCACTATATTATATTTCGGGACACTCTATCATATGCTTTCTTAAGGTCGATAAACACCATATGAATATCTCTTTTCTTTTCTCTATACTTTTCTATTACTCTCCTCAAAAGATAAATCGCTTTCATCGTTGACCTGCCGAGCATAAACCTAAATTGATTCTCTAACACCTCTGTTATATCTCGCAATCGGCATTCCATCACCCTCTCCCACACTTTCATTATATGGCACATTAGCTTGATTCCTCTATAGTTGTTGCAATTTGGGACATCTCCTTTATTCTTATATATTGGCACTAAAATACTCTTCCTCTACTCATCTGGCATGTTCCTAATCAACAAAATTTTACTAAACAACCTAATCAACCAAGCAACCTCCTTTTTACCCAAGCACTTCCAAGCTTCAATAGGGATATCATCAGGTCCTAAAACCTTATTTGATTTCATCTTCTTAAGTGCAATCTCCACTTCAAAGTTCTTAATCCTGCGATAAAACCTATAGTCTTGGTTTATCGTATTACTAACCATTTCTTCCCCTATTGCCATACCTCCATATTCCTCATTTAATAGTTTCTCAAAATAATTCTTCCATCTTTCCTTAATCTCTTCATCCTTCACCAATACCTTAGAATCCTCACTCTTAATGCACTTAACTTGATTAAAATCTCTTGTTTTCCTCCCCCCGTATCTTAGCAAGTTTGTATACCCTTTTCTCTCCTTCTTTACTATCTAGTCTAGTGTATAGGTCATCATAAGCTTTCAACTTAACCTCTCTCATTACTTATCTGACCTCCTTATTAGCCAATCTATAGCTCTTAAGGTTTTCCTCAGTTCTATCCTTCTGTCACTTTTTAAAGCACTCTTTCTTTGTTTTAACTACCGCTTGAACCTCTTCCCTCCACTACCAAGTTTCCCTAGCGCTAGATCCCGTCCCGTTCGACTCTCCAAGCACTACCCTTGAGATTCTCCTCATACAATTGGCCATCGAGTTTCACATAGTGATAGCATCATCTTCCAAGTCCTAAATATCTTCCTTATCCATTCTATTTTTAAATATTTCTAGTTTATCCCCTTTTAGGTCCCACCGTCTCGTCCTACGACGCCCACCATCCTTTCTAGCTTGGTATTGCCCTCTAAAATATAAATTTAGTACCAAAATCCTATGCTGAGAGGTCAAGCTCTCTCCAGGAATCACCTTACAATCATTGCATTTTAGGTGGTCCACTTTTCTCATTAAGAAGTAATCTACTTGGCTCTTAACTGACCCACTCTTAAAAGTTATCAAATGCTCCTCCCTCTTCTTACACATAGTATTGGCCACGACCAGGTCAGAAGTCAACGCAAAATCTAAGATACTCTCTCCAGCCTCATTTCTGTCACCAAAACCGTATCCAGCATGCACCCTTTCATAGCCTAGTTTATCTATGCCTACATGGCCATTAAAATCTCCACCTATAACCAGGTTCTCTCCTACAGGCATTTCCTGTAAGATCTCATCCATTTGCTCCAAAAAATCCCTCTTAGTCTGATCATCTAACCCTACTTTAGAGGCGTATGCACTAATAACGTTCACTATATTCCTTCCAATAACTAGTTTAACTAACATAATCCTATCCCCTTTCCTAATGGCTGCTACTACATTCTCCACCAGACCCTTGGCAATTATAATTCCTACCACATTCCTGCGTCTGTCCTTACCACTATAATACAGTTTAAAACCTGTATCCTCAATTTCCCTAGCTTTCTCACCCGTCCACTTAGTTTCTTGTACGCGAGCTATACAAACTCTCCTCCTAATCATAACATCTACCAAAGAGTGATATTATGAAAATTCGTTTAACTACCCAGCCAAGTGCAGAACACTTGGAGGCTAACACCTAAAATGTATGGTGTCTAGGTCAATAAATATGAGCAGATTGAAGGAACAAGTTAATAGTAAGGGCACTATTTCTTTCTTTAGAAAATACAACTAGTTTATCAGCCTCCCACATTACTCTGCTGGTATAGGTAATCTCAGCATGTTAACAGCTTTCATCATAAATACCTGACAGTACCATCCACAGAAGCACTGGCAATATTGTTTCCTGATGCAGAAAAGCGGCACCGACTGATTGGACTTGTGTGGCCTAAAAATGTCTCCTATATTATGTTATAGAAAGTTACACAGGCATCAAACATAAATGAACAAACAAACACAGTAAATAAACAAGACAAATATGGACAAGGGGAGAACGAATTTCAGTAGCAAAATTTTAGAGAGTAACACCAAAAGTCATAAATGGTGTTATAAGCCATATAACCTGAAAATCTACTTTCACTTCCAAAAATTCTTCTTCTCCATCCATTTCTCTGCCAGTTTCTGCAACAACACAATCATATTTACATTCAACAGTTATCTAGGTGAATAAGTATTGCATGAAGCTATTTTCCTTGTTATTAGAATAGAAAATTTCCCTATTTTTGTTCAGAAGAAAATCATCTGTGAAGCACAATAATGCTATGCTGCAGAAGACATGTCCAATGCTTGCACAAGTCAAGCAAGCACTGGACACTTTCCAATATAATTTTTAAAAAGGAAAAAAAAAATCCTACAACTAATAAAGAATGAGTAGTAGTATATGTTAAAAACATGTATATGGAACTCTTTCCGATGAAAAGAGCTTTTCAGGGTTCATCTTCCAAGTAATGCAATTTTAATATGGAAACTAGAACAAATCAATCAATTATATATTGGTCTCTTGTGAAATAGAAACATGTATACAAATAGAACTTAAATTCTACATATTGAGGTGTTTTCCCCATGCCCACTTGTTCAAAATTGCTGTGTCCATATCCCGTAAAGTGTTGTGTTTATGTCATGTCTGCATATCCTTGTGACAAATGAGCACTAAGCTATTGCTCGTTTTTATTCATATATAAACGAGAGAATGAATGCAATCATGACTTACCAATATAAAAGTCATCCCGAAACATTTCGAGGGTATCATCTGTCCCACTCTCTCCAAGACAGCAGTCCAATTTAGAACTTGAACCTTGGGCAAACTTCGATGGGATCAATTCTGATGAAACCTCGGCAGGTCCAGCAACAACCCAATCCTTCACCGAATATGCTTCACTTGCAGGTGCACAAGTTTCATGAGAAACCCTGGATGGGAGAACACTCACTTCATGAACACCAGTTGATGGAGTCCCAGTTACAGAGTTCGTTGTGCCGTTTGTCTGAGCCATTCTTACTTCCAATACTGATGAAGCATTACTGTTATAAAGATAATGTGGTAAGCAAAGCATTAACAGTCTAAAGAAAAGTACAAGTATCTCCATGCAGACACTTACCTCCTTGATCGAAATAACTGAGCTTCTTTTTCCTCCAACAAAGCCTGAAGTTCAGACAATCTAACATTAAGTTGCCTAATGTCTTTTTTGAGACGGTTGACAGTATTCTTTTCAGAACTGATCTTCAGTAGGGCAGGGATGCGTAAATTAGCTAAGGAAAATTTCCACGTAATCAAAAAGTATTGTGATAATACAGTATGTGGTCAATGTGATTGCAAAGACATAGCCACATTAGTTTCCTGGTTACTACCAGCAGAAGTATATCAAGGTTAAACCAAGCTCCTACTAATTGGTCGTGTTATGCATGTTGGCATTTTACATAGCACACACCTTTTCTAAATGTTAACAGTTTATCTCAGAATCATAATCTACAAACTCCTAATCAGTTTAACAGAACAACATACGAAAAAAAGAATAACATTAACCTCAAATGGCTCCAAAGAAAATATTGGACATAAGATAAATGGTCAGTTATATGCATTTGTATTGGGGTTGGGGTTGGGGTTGGGGTTGGGGTTGGGAACTATGAAACGAATGCGTGAAAATTTATATTTTAAGGATATGGGTACCATTAAACATCTCGCTTAAGAAGTTCCTAACTGAAAGATGGAGGGCATTAAACCACTCCTGCGAAAAATAAATGCGAAACTGGGGATCCATGCTTGGATTCTTAAGATACAGGATTGCTGCACAGAATACAAAAGGTTAAATAATAAGAAAAATATTTCGAGAGAAAATAAAGCAAATGATAAGGAAGAGAAAAATCCCACCAAACCATGAAGTCCAATCCTTGTCTCTTTGCAACAAATCATTGCCATACATTCCAAAAAACTCTGTAACTTTGTTCTTCCTTCCTGATTGTAATGCATGAACTACATAGTAGCGGAGTATAGAGCCCTCCAATTTTGATAGTGTAGAAATTAATACTAGCTCAGATGCTGAAGAAAAACACTTCTTGAAAAAGCTCAGCACCTCAATTAAATCTTCTGCCCGAAATTGGGGAATGTATACTGAGAAAATTAATTCTAATATCTTATCTACGTGAAATCCTTTGCCTATGTCAGTGCCTAGTTCTCTCTCAAAAGCTTGCAAAGTACTTGTAAACCCTCTGAAGATAAGAAACTCCTTCACAAGCTCCTCAGCATACTGAATATTCTCCATCTTGTCCTGAGAGCCCTAAAAAGAGAGGTATACCTTCAGGATTTGAAAAAGTTGAATAGTACAACTGGCCAACTCATGACAAATTTTCACAACATGCGACTCAACATTCAAATATAACATTCATGAATCTGCAAGCAGACCATTTAATATGGAACTCCTAAGGATGAACTAACTAAATTAAAAAAACAAATTTCTAGAGAATGTTTTATCACTGAAGGGAATTCAGGTAGGATTGATCAATCAGTTGCTTTAAATTTTCTCTGCAAGCAACAAAATAAGCTCTGGCAAGAATGCTGTCCACTATATAACCCCATTGTTGCCGAAAAAAAAAGAGGTAAACATAAATTAACACATAACAACTAGCTCATACATGAAACTTAACATCTGAGTTATTTATTATACTACAACTCAGAAGTATACTATTATCATGCAAAAATCAGTAGAATTAGTAACTTATCATCTATTGCAAGCATAAGGAACACACTAGGAATGGATCTTTCCATAGTAATAAGTTGGCGCAAGTCCAGGGTTTTTTAAAGTTTAGAGAATGCTTAAATCTTCCCTTAAAAAGAATGGGATTACGTTGATTCATTAAAATGGAGGGATAAGGCAACAAAAAGAAGGTAATGAGAATTACATTTCATCCAACGATTCAACATAAAAAGCACAAAAACTACATACAAGCAACAATTTTACATTATTAATGCTCATCTTTACAAGTATAATAAATGTAGAATATCATCAAATTTGTGCAATGGTAAATGGAGTGTTAACATTTACAATGGTAAATGGAGTTTTCCCTTAGAACACTTTTTCACTTGTAACAGACTGACCATATCTACAGTGGTAATTACTGTAATGTGCTAATTATAGATGTCCGTTAAGAGCTTATGCAAGTGCACAAACATAAGGTTGTTTCCAACAACTTAGGTAGAGTTTGATTCATTGGAAAGGAATGGTCATTCCATCAAAATATTTGTTGCTATGTTTGGCTAACTAAAAAAATAATGAAAAATGCATTGCAAATGGAATCGCCATTCACCATTATTAGGGAATGATCATTTCATAAGTGAGCTTAAGGAATGATCATTCCATTCCATTCCATCTCATTCCTATGAACCAAATATTGCATTAATGTCATTCTTTCTTTAATATGATTTTAGAGCTAGTACGTTTTGATATCATATAAATGTAGTTCTAACCCATTCTATGGGAAAAGAATTGGACTGTTTCAGTGCAAACAGAACTCCTTGACTGCTACGTGTAAACTTGCTCAAGTGATTCATTGCTAATGCCCATTGACATCAAAAAGGCCTAAAAACAGAACTGTGGTACGAGTGTCTGATAATATGCAATTAAAGAAATTAAAATGATGGGCAAGTGCCTATCAAAAACAATTCTAAGGAAAAATTTACTCTGACATACAAAGAAAACCACTCAAACGAAATTTTCATTAGACTAAACATTGTCAGCACAACTAGAGCAACCCATTGGAGCAAAAGCTATAAACATTTCATTTACAATAACACTCAAGCACACTAAAACCAAGGGCATTCAATTATTCTGGGATTGATCATTGGATTTCAATGATTGCCATTGTACTAATCTTACTGCTCAAACCAATTACAATGATTAGTCCAGAAACAGTCCAAAAAAGACCTAGTTCATCCATAATACTTCCCTAACCTCCAAGATTTGGATTCAAGTTTGAGTTTTTATCAAATAGATTTTCATGCTCAATGCATTACCAAACAGTTATACTCAAAATCAACCAGCAATGCAAGAAAAAAAAAAATTGGATTACAATAAGAATTAAAAGATTCAAATTCCAAACCCTCGAAGTAATTAATCAGAAGCAAATCGATTACACACAACACACCAAATCCAACAACACAATAATGAACAAAGATTTGTAATTCACCAACCTCATTCAATTGATTTGCGTTCGGTTTCAATTTCACTCTCTCTCTCTCTCTGTAGTTCCTCCGTCTTCGTTCACCTCTCTCTCTCTCTCTCTCTGTCTCTCTCTCTAAAACACTATATTGTTGAAATAATAATTGGCTGCCAACCGGGTCGGAGATACCTCTTCAATTACATGACGTGGCCAAAATTGATTCGCTTTTGGGATGACATTAAAGGACATTTTGGCATTTCCACTCGTGATGATTTGCTATTACAAAAATACCCTTATAATGTCTAGGACTTTTCCAATCAGTCGTTGCCACGTCTGAAGACCAAAAATCTGTACATTTATCTTCTCAGTGCACTTTTGGCAACTTGGCAAAAAGCCAACGTTTTGACTATGACAACAAAAACGGCAGCCATGCAAAAACGCTAAGAAGCCCATTTGGGAAGACCAAAAACATCAGCCATTAATTTTACCAAACTATCTTTGAAATATTTTAATTACTTAATTTAAAATTTAAAAGTGAGAATATTTTGATCATTTTAGAGTGATGTGACACTTTTAAAAAATATTAAATTAAAAAGTCAAAAGTTAACTTTTTTCTAACTTCCTAAATTACTTCTAAAAAAGTCAAAAAAACTTGATAAAAAGTCAAAAATTAATTTTTTACCTGCTTTCCAAAACAGCCAAGTGTAATTTGAAAACGCTCGGAGCTTTTCACAATTTTCTCGTAATTACGTATTGAACCTCATATTTTTATCAAATTTTGCTTTTTTTTTTTATTCTAAAATTTGAAGTACTCAAATTTTCACAACGCTGCTTGGAAAAAATTCAAAATATCTCATCACGCCACTCTCTTTATTTTTTTATATTTTTTTTTATAACCAATTAAAATAATTAATTCTCAATTTTATCTCATTTTTATGAATTTTTATGTGCTTTTAGCACCTATTTATTTATTCTTAATTATAAATGTCAAATTTTTACACATAAGCTATTTGACCTTAACAAGTCTAATGATAATTAAGATTATTTTGAGAACTAGTTATTTTAGTTAATTTTTTAAATTTTTTACAAAAAAACATACAAAAAATTAGAGAAAATTGTTGACTTTTTTATAATGACTTTTTAACATTTTAACTATTTTAAGTAGTTTCCAAACTTGTCTTTAGCATGCGTCATTTGAGACATTTCTTTATGACACAATTAAAAGTATAGGTTAAAATGAAATTTTAGGGAAAATATAAAGGTGTAAATGAAACAAGAATATAATATGTGACATGGTTTTAAATAATGATATTGAGGATGTATATGTATCAGTGATACGGTCATATATTGTTTGTTATCGGACAATACCTAATGGTATATAAGTCAGTGAATGATAATATTACAAGACTAAAATCTAGTTACGTAGTGACTAATACGATACGTAACGGCCAATTTTTAAAGGAAAATAGTACACAAAGCTTACTTTTAGACTTACTTTTTAGATCTAATAACGTGTAAATAAGATGATTAATTAATGATTAAAGAAGATATGAAGAAAAAAATTACACACGAGAATGATTGGTTAATTAATTATTGAACTTAAAAAGTGTGTTTAAGTCAATGTTTTAAAAACCAGACCGGTAAATGAACTGGAAAAAGGATTGGGTGGAGGGGTCACCGGTTCAACCGTCGGGTTGAACCGGAATCGAACCGTGACGTAATAAATATATTAAAATTATATTTAAATAAAAATATAAGTAATAAAATTATAAATTAAAAATATTTAAAATATTAAATTATCTTAAATATTTGTCCTAATATTTTTTTTACTGAAAAATATAATAATATATTTTGAAATATTATTAATTTCAATTTTGGAAGATGAAATCAAATATTTAATATTCCCTCCATATGATTTTAATTCAAATAATTTGATTGAAAGGAGAGCAAAAATTTTGGAGGGATATCAAAATTTCAATATTCCCTCCAATACATTTGATTGAGTCCCATATGAATTTCTTGAGTTTTTTTGAAAGAATTTTTTTTTCTTATAAATAGGTGAAGACTTTCACAATAATTTCATCAAAGCTCTTAATGGAATTCCTCACAAGAGGAGACCCTTAAAAAAGAGTTTCAAATTAAAATTTTCTTATATTCTTATATTTTATAATATATATATATATATATATAATAAGAAAGAAAGAAAGAAAAAAAAGAAAAAAGAGCCGGGGTCAACCGGTTCACCAATTTTCAAAAAATAGGCCGGTTTTTGCAATTGGCCGGTTTAAGAGGGCTAACCGGACCGGAACCCCATCCGGTCACCGGTTGAACCGGCCGGTCCGATCCGGGTTTTAAAACCATGGTTTAAGTAATATTACAGATCATAAAAAAATATCATGAAGTTAATCATGAAAGATTCTTTATATTTAGATTATACATACAATAAAATATCACACACTAATCAAATGATGAAAAAAATTTATGTTACATTTCGTAATATTTTTTTCATAATTTCTAATATTATTCTGGTTTGAATAGCCCTATTCATGTTTAAAATATTTGTGTGACTTAATGCCAATTTTGAAGCTAGATGGACATAATTATGATATTAAAACTTGAATAAAAGAGCAAGGCTGAGGGGGTCGTGCCCCCTCATTTTTTCATTTTCATTTTTTTTTTAACAACTCCACAAATCTAAACAAAAATATCATAAAATAATATAATAATATTATTTTTGTAAATCCAATTCCGTAGGTATGTTTTTATTTTAAAGTGAAAGGTTAACTCACATCATTCTATGTGTAAATTTTTTACGAATTTTTTGTTTGTATATTATTATTTTTGCTAAAATTAGATATTTTGATTTGTGGTTATTTGTGTTAAAATTAAGAAGTTTGATGTGCTGAAATTAAGAACTTTAATTTAGGGTGATTTATGTTAAAATCATAAATTTCTGAAGGGATTTTTGTTTCTTTATTTTTAAACAATAATGAAGAAATAATTTTATTTTTAATTAATATTGTGAAGAACCAAAATCAAATGGGTAATCAAAGAAATGAACAATAGTTTAGTTATATATTGAAAGAGAAATTTTTTTACAGTATTGATAATAGTAATATTATTATGAAAAACTTTCAAAGCATAAAAGTTCAAATTAATTTTTTTTGTAAAGAGTATCTAAGTTTTTATGGTTAAAATTAGCTCAAAATTTTAATATTAACTTTTTACTATTGATTACAAGAAGAAAAAAAATTAACACTGTAATCAATAAGTGTCCTTTCTGAATCAATTTTCTAACTTCGTCATTAATCATGGATCAATCTAGTTATGTTTCTGTCAAATAAAAATTTCTTATATGATAATATAATGATAAGATGGATAGTATGCGCATGCTTGTGTCTACAAAAGCAAAGACATCCCATATAACAATTTTATGAAAGAGTCGCGATTGGGAGCCTGAATCTGGGCTCCCCCGAATGCCCCTAATGTTTTTTTTTTTTTTTTTTTTTTTTTCCAGCAGTAGGAGGAAGAAGAAGACGGTGGAGGGAGGAGGAGGAGGAGAAGAAGAGAAGAACTGGACTGGAGAGGACCATATCAACTGGGCGGAGGCAAGGCGGAGGCGAGGCGGGGGCCGGAGGCGACGATCGCGATGCTGCGACGATCGCGGTGCTCGACGATCGGCGGCAGCAAGGCACAGGAGGGGGCCCTTCTCTCCTCTCCGCCTCTCTCGTTCTCCCTCTCTCCTCCTCCTCTCCCTCTCCCTTTTTGGTTCAATCCAAAAATGGAAGAAGAAGACGGAAAAAAAAAATGCCCAAAACGACATCGTTTTAGGCATTAGGGGCATTCGGGGCGGAGAAATTCGGGCACCAAATCATTTTTCTTTATGAAAAACATATGTTGCACTACTTGCGAAGTATATACTAATCATAAGAGTCTTAAGTACCTTTTTACTCAAAAAGAGTTAAATATGCGGCAGCGGCGGTGGTTGGAACTTCTTAAAGATTATGATCTGCAGATTCATTACCATCCTGGTAAAGTTAACACAGTTGCGGATGCGCTCAGTCGGAAAAGTATGGGGACTTTGGCAAATCTAATTACAGGGCAAAAGGAATTGGCAATTGAATTGGATAAGATGGAAGTAGACTTGGTGCTACATGGACAGGAAACTTTAATGGCAACAGTGATGGCCCAACCAACCTTGCATGAGGAAATTAAATTGCATCAGACAGAAGATGAAACTCTAAAGAAGATATGTGATGAGTTAGGAACGAAATCAAAACCGAGATTCAGTTTGGTGGACTCAGTGCTCAAATTTCAAAACCGAATATGTGTCCCCAATGTGCTAAACATTAAACAAAGGTTGATGGAAGATGCACATACCTCAAGGTTCTCAATGCATCCAGGGAGTACCAAAATGTACCGAGATTTGAAGCGAAATTTTTGGTGGCCAAGTATGAAGAGGGAGATTGCATAATTCATCTCTATGTGTTTGCAGTGCCAGCAAGTAAAGGCGGAGCATCAGAGATCGACAGGTTTGCTATAACCCCTTCCAATCCCAGAATGGAAGTGGGAACATTTGACCATGGATTTTGTTGTGGGGTTACCATGGACTCCTCGAGGTATGAATTCAATATGGGTTATTGTGGATCGGTTGACTAAGTCTGTTCATTTCTTACCTGTGAAGACTCAGTATAATGCTGACAAATTGGCGGAAATATATGTGAATGAAATTGTAAAGCTGCATGGTGTACCGGTTTCAATTGTATCAGATAGGGATCCGAAGTTTGTTTCCAGATTCTGGCAGAGTTTATAACAAGCTATGGGTACGGAGTTAAAATTCAGTACAGCTTTCCACCCTCAGACTGACGGTCAATCCGAAAGAACGATATAAACCCTAGAAGACATGCTCCGAATGTGTATGCTGGATTTTGAAGAAAGTTGGGAAACTCACCTACCGTTGATAGAATTTGCGTACAATAATAGCTACCACTCGAGTATAGACATAGCACCCTATGAAGCTTTGTATGGAAGACCATGTCGTTCTCCTGTGTGTTGGGGTGAAGTTGGAGATAAATCCTTACTAGGGCCTGAAATTGTTCAGCTGACAACTGAGAAAATTCAAGTTATTCGAGAAAGATTGAAAACTGCTCAAAGTAGACAGAAGAGTTATGCGGATAACCGACGGCGGCACTTAGAATTTGAAGTTGATAGTCATGTTTTCGTGAAGGTTACTCCGATGAAAGGACACGCAAGATTTGGAAAGAGGGGTAAGTTAGCACCCCAGTATGTTGGTCCATTTCAGATTCTGGAAAGAGTGGGTCCGGTAGCTTACCAAGTTGCCTTTCCGCCACATATAAGTCAAGTGCATAATGTGTTTCATGTCTCTATGCTTTGTGGATACCTTCCGGATCCGTCACATGTTATTAATTATCATCAAATTGAATTGGACGACAAGTTGATTTACGAAGAAAAACCAATTCGCATTTTGGACCGACAAACGAAACAATTACGAAATCGTGAGATTCCAATGGTAAAAGTTGAATGGCAAGAACATTACGGAACTGATGCAACGTGGGAAAGAGAGAAGGAAATGTAATACCAATACCCACACCTATTTCAATCCTAAGGTAAAACAAGTTTGGATGACCAAACTTCTTTAAGGGGGGGAGAGTGTAATAACCCGACCCTCGCACATGATTTTTGTTCTATTCTTAGCCCTCGATTGGTACTTTTAAATGCTTACTGAAAAAGTCCATGAAAAAAGTTTGATGAAGCAAGTGAAATTCATGTTTATAGATGCCTATCTGTTTCTTAAGAAAACTATCTGTCACCACTAAAACATTGAATTAGAACTTGGAAGCCTTAACAGCTTAATTATCTGAAATTGATAAGATATTCGTGATTAGCATAATTTTTAGGTAATTTTAAGCATGGTTATGAAATTTTAATTTTGGACTGATTAAACGATTCAATTTCGTCTTATATGTTAGTAGTTATGAATGAATATATATATATATATATGTTGTTCTTGAGCTTAAAGCCATAGACTTAGTTCAAAATTCCCCTGGGAAGAGAAAGGAGAAGAGAGGTTAGAAACAAGGGAGACTTGAGAAGGATTGAAGCTAAGGTAAGATGAAATTCCCTAACCCAATCCTCTTACTTAATTTGGCAAAAAGCTCTTGCACTTGAATGATCTAGAGTGGTATGTTGAAGTTTATGATGATTCTATTATTGTGTCTTTTGAATTCAACTCAAAATTATCTAGTAGAAGCTTACATCTTGTTTTTGTTTTTACTCACCAAATTGATATTCATGCTTAAGCCATGTTTTGTGTAAGGTAAGTTATATGTGTGTAAGTTAAGAGCCCCAAGAATGAAATTATGTGTGAGTTTCAATTTTGATCAAATTCATTGAGTTGGGTTCATGGGTAATTCAAGTTAGGTGATGATATGATATACCTTAATTATGTGTTTTTGAACCATGATTTAGTGTTGAAAATATCTAATTTTGAGCTTTGCAAACACTCCCAAAAGAATAGGATTTTGATGCAAAATTCGGACCAAAATAGGGGAATCGCCGCACGTGCGGGAGTCACTGCCGCACGTGCGGCAAATGTTGAAAAATTCTGGGTTGGTTTTGCTTAAAAGGCACGTGCGGGGACATTTTGCCGCACGTGCGGGGCTCACAGCCGCACGTGCGACCCATGCTGAAAAACCCGAATCGCTCCGTTTTGCGTGTAGAACCCTCTAATATTGCCGGAATGTGTATTTGATGTCTTTTTGATATGTATTAATTCATTCGAAATGAAGCAAAATGAAGCGAAACGAAATGTAATTTGAGATGAACTAAGTGTGAGTTTTCAATGTGTGTAGGGCACACTACGGGTGGAACAAGCACGTCATCCCAACACTGTGAGTAGTAATACCTATGCAAATATTATGCACCTATGTTGCTATTTTAGAGGCATGTAAGGCAACCATATTAATGCTACAAGCATGTTATGTATTTATGCTCTTGTTAAGGTATGTTAAACGTTTGTGAAGAAAAGAAACTTTACAAGGGCTTTATGCCATTTTCAAGGGCCTTGTGCCACTTTCCAAGGGCTTTAATGCCAACACGTTTAAAAAGGGCTTCATGCCACTTTCAAGGGCTTTAATGCCAACAAGTTTCAAGGGCCATAGTGCCAACATGTTTACAAGGGTGTTATGCCACATATCCTAGGGCTTCGTGCCACCATTTTCAAGGGCTTATAGCCACCAAGTTATGTTACAAGATTAGGCCTAAGGCCATTATGTACGTGATACGGAATTAGACTAATGTATTGATATGTAACCTGTTCAAGTTAAGCAATGTTTTATCTATGTATTACTATTCACTGAGCCCGTCTCACTCTCAGTTATGTCTGTTTCTGTAGGTCACCCACCAGGTGGGCAATCCTAGCTCAGGATGCCACTTCCTTTGGTCAACCTTTACGTGTCCAGGCACGATGCCAAGCCACTCATTTTTGGTGGAACTGTGAAGATGTTAGTGGACTTATTGAGTGCCATCTAGGGTTGTTATACAGAACTCTCATGTTATTTTTGTATGCGCCCAATCATGGGGCTGGGACTGTAAATGTATGTGTAAGTAACCGATATTCAGGGAATTAGTTTTAAACTTTGTCTGTTTTTGATGAAGTATATGATGTATGAGATCCTGGCATAATAGAAATAGCTCAATGGTGTATGTTGTACCTATGTTATGTTCATTTTTGTTTTATGCTTCCGATAAGGCCCCATTGGTTTGTCTACCAGGTTACATGTCCACTTATGAATAGGTCATGCCCAAACTTTTAGGGGCAGGTTTGGGACGTGACAATTTCTATAGCCTCTTCTTCGTTGAAGATGGGGTTAACAGTTGTTGGATTGCATATATTTCTACGTATATAGTTATGTAACACCATTGACGCACCAACCAACTGAACTTGCACATTCGCAAATCATACCGAGGCATATTTTGAATAAACCCCCATCAATTTTTCCATGCGCCAAAAGTGCATTCCACCACACTCCGTGACGACGCGTGAATTTTGTTAAATAATTCTCTAGGGGTGTTTGCTATCCTATGTCTTTCAGTAACGCGGAATTGTTAGTGGCGGTAATGGCTGCCTTTGAATGGTGCAAGATAACCTATGTGGTTCGAATAGCCACCATCGACAAAATAATATTTGCCTACAAAAATACCATAAATTCAAATTAAAAACCAAATTTAGTAATTTTTTTTCCCTCAAATATTATGTATTGAAAATTTGGAAATGCAATATGATACTTTCTTTAGGATGTGGAAAAAGGACATTATCATTGAAAATGCGACTATTGTACATACTTTCTTCCCATCTAAGCAATACGAAGGTGAAACACATGTTAAAATTGCACATCGTCATGATATTTTGAGTGTGACAGTATTTCCTACCAAAATATGTTGGAGTATCTGGACCCGTAACCCGTGCAATAACATGTGTTCCATCAATGGCTCTGATACAGTCCTGCCAACAACCTAGTTATCTTACTAGTTCTTGGGGTACAGGAAATGGTTTTTGTTCGAATGTTGATGACACCAAAAGCACAATGTTTTTCACATGTCATGTCAAAATTCTTTCCAAACATTTAAATTAACTTAACTGAGTGAGGTTTGAAAATAGCACTTGAAAGGTAGGTATTTCCGTTTAGACCGCACGTATGGATGTATATGATGCTGACTATATGTTGGCCTTCAATGTGCAACAGTGAACTCGTTCATCACCGCTAAAACATTATGCACGTGTTGGGACACAGTCTCTTCCGAATGTTGGAACCGTTCTTGGATATTGCGATTCTGAAACCTCTCAACACGTGGATAAACATTGCAACGCTTTCTTGAACAGCTAAGCCATGTTCACATTGTGGTACTTGTAACTCGAAATCATTTACTAACATGTGACACAAAGACGCAAACACTTCCTTCGGCATGCACACATTTTCCTCAAATCAACCGACATGGCCCGCATATAGTTCGATTATCCATGCATGTCCGGTCAAAATAGAAGTGCGACATGGCGTCTTACACATGTGTTTTTCGTACCACTCTTGGACATACTGGCATGCTTAGAGGAATGTCTAGTTATTTTGTTGTTGAAGCTGTATGGCCATTTGGTTAAGCATTTCCATTACACCGCCATTGTTGCTTCCGTCCCCAATGTTTATCACATCGATTTCAGCGACACCTACAACATTAGGAACGATTGAAATCAGTTTACACGTAATGGACTGGGCTAATGTAATAATAGTTCTAAAATACATTGTTCGACTTTTAAAAAAATTATTTTGCTTGACCATGTCGAACATACCTAATAGACGGATAAAATTACATGTAATAATCTATCAAGTCATAATAAAAATACATTGAACCTGCTAGAACTTGGTAATATACAAACCAAGAAATATTCGATTGCATTACCAACATAACCAACCAAACGGTACAGAAAGCTAACAAAATAAATAAATAAACATGACACGGCAACCCGCTGTTGCGAATCTAATTTCCATAATAAAAACCAGACACATATATTTATTCCATCCTAAAAAACACACACAAACATCGTAATTTTTAGAGCAAAGCAAAAAAAAAAAATAAAAGAGCACACACAACCATCGTGTTCTTTACAAGTCCAACTGTAATAGCCCCGACCCATGATTAACTGCTAAGCCATGATTAAGTATGCCTAATAAGTAATTAAAATGAAATCATGAGTTAATTACGTATGCACTACATTATTTGTGTTTCTATCTATCTCTCGTAGAAATATCTGTTTGTGTTTCTATTTCGATTTGTGAATTGAAGGCCTTATCGACGTCCAATCAAGAAATTGACTTGGTTTATGTGTTATTTAGCATTTTTAGATTTTTATGGTAGATTTAATTGAAATTCAATTCAGAACAAATTAATTAGAATAATTAATAGCCATTGCCTAAACTAATTAAGGTTTAATTAGCCAATTCTTAATCAGCCTATATAAGGCATATGTGACCACTAGGATAGGCTTTACATTCTCATTATCATCATCCTTGAACATCAAACGTGAGAGAAAGAAATAAGGAGAAGACTTGAGCTCAATTGTAAGGTCTTTGCTTGAAGCTTGGAGTAATTGGAAGGAACTTGAAAGATTAAACTTCTATCCTTGAGAATTCAATGTCTAAGGTAAGAATTCAAGCCTTTAGTCTTACCTTTGAGTTGGTGAGTTCATGAATTCAAGAGAATTGAGTGGACTGACATGAGAATTGAACTAGAATGAAGAAATGTAGAACATACCATGCTTGTATATGCATGTCATGAAGTTTGAAGTTGATTTTTGCAAGAATCTTCACATGCATGACCTTCCTTTGGCTATGGTTTCACAATTCAACATGGTTTTGTACTAAACACCTTAATAGATCATGGATTGGTTGGTTGAAGAGTATATCATTGCATGCATGTTATATTTTGGAAAACTTCAAGTTTGATTTGGAATAATTAATATAGCGATCCGAGTTTTTCCCTTCATTTGTATATTGTATTCCGGACTTAAGTTTCATGGAGTTGGTGGTTGTATATCTTGTTGTTATCCTTTAATTTCGTGTGTTTGAGTTTTAGGATGTATTGGGCAGGTTTGAAATAGGTTGGTTGTGCTTTGGAACCAAAAGTTGATGCCCAGAATTTGGCCTTCACGCTCGAGTGAGGCTTTTGACGCTTGAGCGGGCCCTTTATTGTTGCTTCTCCGCTCGAGAAGGCGTTTTGACGCTTGAGCGTGAATTTCCATCTCCCAGTATTTTTCTCTGTAGGTCTTATGACGCTCAAACGGGAGTTTTGACGCTCGAGCATGACCCTTTGATTTTGTCCCTCCGCTCGAGCGGGGAGTTGACGCTCGAGCGATGACTATGTCTGCAAAACTTCTGCAGATGTGCAATCGACTCTCGAGCAGTGCTTTTCACGCTCGAGCGTGAGTCTGTGTCTGACGCTCGAGCGGGGGTTTCTACGCTCGAGTGGGGCGACTTTTATATCACTTCGGGATTTCACTTTTTGGATCACTTTTCAATATCCTTTCTCTCTCTTACTTTTTGAAAACCACCATTTGAGAGCACCTCACTTTAAAAACTCACATTCTCTCTAGGGATTGATCTAGTATCCTTTACCCTTCGGCCTTTGTAAAAAGTGTGGGGATCATTGGGGGCTACATTTTGATCCGAAGATCTTGGAGTTTGGAGCAATTTCATTTTTCTTCATCTCCTTCCTTGGGTTCATCTCTTGAGGTAGGGATTCCTACTCATTTTTATGATTTTTAACCTAAATGTTGAGCTTTTTGTATAAATGGTTTGATTTGGAAAATTAGGGTTTGTAACGTGTTATATTGGAAAAAGGGGTTTTATTATTTTGACTCATAAATATGTAATTTGGGTCTTAAAATGATGGTATTGTTGTTGGTTGTTGATATTTGTGCCTTTGCGCTAAAGTTGAGAAAAATGGAAGAAAACCCTAATTTTTGTTATAAATTAATTTATACAATTAATTTTTGAATGTTATGGAAATATGAAATTGACTCATTATGAGATAGAATGGTGAAGTTGGAAATTATTAATCACTCACTTTGGAAATTGTTGATAATTTATCTGTTGGATGAAATTATTCTCTGTTTAGAAATAATTACTTTGGGCTACCGGTGGAGGGTAGTCTTGATTGTTGCAGACAATGCATGATGATTAGGCAAACTAAAATTAATCAATTGAGTATGCCTTCGAATATGGCGGTTGATATAATACATGAATTTTATGTATTGATTTGATTATGTATATGATATATGTTTATATACATTGTGTTGTGTGGGAGGAGATAGGGGATGTACTTCACGGTTTAGGGGAAGATAGGAGATGTACCTCTAAACTGGATATTATTTGGGAGGAGATAGGGGATGAACTCCATTGATACAGCACCAAAATGTGTATCATTTGTGAAGTATGGAAGTGTTTTGTTTGACATTGATACAATACTAAAATGTGTATCATTTGCGAAGTATGAAAGTATTGTCATGTGTTATTGATACAGCACCAAAATGTGTATCTGTTATGAAGTGTGAAATGTTTAATATGAGTTATTATCTCATCTGAAATAGAAATACTATTGATATGGGATGTGATCTCAATCAAATTGTTTGGCCAGGTTCGGAGCCATAGTTATGAATTGAGAATTGGATAAGAAATGGAAAATAGAATGAAACATGGACATTCTTGTCATGTAAATGAGATGGTTTATGAATTGATTTATGTGAGTTAAACATTTATCAAATGCGAATGTTTTAGTTATTGCTCATATCATGTTTATCATATCTCTACTGGGCGTTGGCTCACCCTTTATGGGACACCATTTTCAGGTATAGGTAGCATGCCACCTCCAAGAAAGTAGCTTGAGAGGCTTAGTGGCTCGGACATCATTTGTGATTATTTCTTTTGTATTACATGTATATCAAGCCAAGGGCTTATTTTGTATAGAGTTAGTACTCTCTTTTTGTAACCAAGTGTTGACTTGGAAAGTTATAAGCCTGTAGGACATTTACTTTTGTTGTCAACATGTAATACATTTTGTAATGAATACTCTGATGGAATGTAATTAAGCTTTATTTTCTTATGTCTCAGCATGTCAATAATGTATGATTTATGGATTTATTTTGAGGGCGTTACAATTAACATGTTTTTGGGCCTTGATTTCATGAAATGACCTTGAATTCTTAATGTTTTCCAAGTTTACAAGAATTTTCTCAAGTTTTTGGCCTATAAGATCATAATTTGTTGCTTTGGGCTGAGTTTGAAGCTTGGATGCAAATATGGAAATTCCAGAATTTTGTTTCTACGCTCAAGCAACGGAACCTACGCTCGAGCGACCATTTTATGATCTTGCACTTCCGCTTGAGCGACCAAAAGTTGGCTCGAGTATGAAATGTAAGCTCCCAGAAGTTCACATGTTTTGCAGACCACTCAAACGACAAAAGTTGCACTTGAGCGAGGACCTGAGTCTCCCACTCGAGCAAGCATCGAGCGGAAAAATCAAGCAACTAGTACTTTTGCAGAATTTACAGAGCGACCAAGTTTGCGCTCAAGCGACCGCTCACATTTTGCATGTCTGCTAAAGCGAAGGAAGTTGTGCTCGAGCGAGACCCTGTTTTTTAGCATGTTTAGCTAAGTGTTTCAAAGTGCAATTTAGCATCCTTATTGCATCCTAGGCATTCCTAGGCCATGATTAAGACACAATAATGAGAATAAGACTTAGAAACACACAAAGAACGAAACGAAATAAGTTAAGTGCTATCCAAGCGTGTGTTTCAATATGTGTGTCTGTTATGTTTGTGTAGGTTACATGCCGTAGGCTATTCGATCTATCTATTTCTAGAACTATCTATAAGTAATAACTTAGTAAAGCTATGTTATTTATTTTCTGTATGATACAAGAGGATCCGTTTATGGAACAATTACGTTATGTATAATGAATGATAGTCTATATATTGAAAAGTATTCGTGGCAATAATTCTGTGGCTCAAGTATGTTATCTGTACCTGGTACTGGAGGTTCTTTTATGGAACTGACAAGTTATCTGTTCCCAATACTTAAGGTTCTTTTATGGAACTGACAAGTTATCCGCTCCTCGATCTGGAGGTTCCTTTATGGAACTGACAAATATGATCCTTAATGCTCTGTATTTGATCTGTTAATGCTAACGATGTAAGATTAAACATGAACTCTGATTTCTATTATGACTCAAACAAGAATGTGAATCTGAATCTGTTTCTGTTTATTGAATTAGTTATGGGACATTATTCATTTAACAATTTACTCTGTTATTATTCATTAGGCTTTCGCTCACTGTTTATATTATGTATGTAGGTGAGCAGGCGTGTGACCAGGCCTAAGCTACTGCTTGGAGAGTTTGGGTCAGCCAGCCACCGTGTCTTCCGGGGAGGTTCCCGTCTAATTTTGTGAACCGTGTTAATGACGTTTTTGTCTCGTTTTATTTTATTTATATCTATTTGTACATTGACCTAAGTCCCTTAAGACACTATCTGTATGACAAGGCATGATGTATAAGAAGTTTGATATCACACATATAAGTTTTAAATTCCTGTCCCATATATGTTAGCATAGCTCAATGGAGTATGTATATCTTGTATACTTGCTTCCGCAGCCCCTAATTATATGTTATTTTGTTCAGAGGCCTTCGGTAAGCCAAGGATTACTGATCGATTACGGCGCTAAACCTATGAGGGGCGGGTTTGGGTCATGATACCAACATCTGCAGTAATTAAAATTTTTTGAAACCAAGAGAAGGGAAGGCCATATTCAGTATCACACCACTATCAAACCCAGCGAGCCCCGAACAGTTCATAAGCAATAGCAAAGATCTTGCATTGCATTGTTTCGGTTAGCCAAACCTATAATGTGGTCGTCATTGGGCTGGCACATCATTACCTCCTGGTAATCTGTGTTGTCCATTAGTGTCGACGCAAAATGGAATAACGGCGTACCGAGAAGGGAATGAATGTTCCTAAGCCGTTGCATGCACTCCGAAATTGTGTACAGTGATTCGTTACCTATGAGATGCCTGACAGTGACTTGCTAATTTTGGCTCCGAACCACATTTGTCAAATTATTCATGCTTTCTGCTATAATTGATGCACCACTTGTTGTCTTCTTCGACTTTACACAACTTGTTGACGGAGTATGTTTTCTTTTCATTGCAGTATCAACTGGTTTTATTGAAGAATCTGAATCCACGTCGTCTGTATGTGTGGGTATCGTATCGACGAATGGCTACATTCCTATATTGTCAATAGAATCGGATGAAACAGCGGCAAGTTCAGCTACATTCTCTCTCAAGGTCTAATGGTTCTTACTTGTAGTAGATGCCCCCTATGAAGACCGTCTCCGTCAACTCGCGATGTTCCAAATTTTTTTTTCCTAAACTTTGCACACACTTTGTTTGTCTAAAAAATTGGACATTGTAAAAAATAAAAAATAAAAAATTTAGTACATGCAATAGGTGAAATTTTTACTAACAACCAAAAAGAAAAAAATTAATTGCTAAAACATGAAACGAAACAAATATGCGGAAATAAAATTTTACTTACTGATTCCATTTTATCCCACCACTCATTCGACGCCTGAAACAAACCAGGTTCAATGTCAAAGCCAATCCCTGAGATTCTTTTGCTAGAATCCATTAATTTCCTCTAATCATTCCATTCTTTTTTTAGACTCATATATGTATTCTTCAACTATTTCAGTCCATGTTTTTTCCCAGTTTTTTTTTTCAAACTTCCTTGCCAACGACTTATACCCAATTTGGCTTAGGACTAGGAATGGGCGATTTCCTTTTGTAATCTCATTGACAATCAGCTGCAAAAAAATCTAGGTTGATTCACTATCCCAGGATGCCTTGGTTGAACTGCTTGTGTGTTTCTTCAACACTGATAGACTTCTCTGTTGCAATGCCTTTGTTTTTCGATGGGGTACGAGGAGAAGTACGTATGGAAGCCATTTGGACTAACCACGCATACATGCCAAGTAATTTACAGACCAAAATTATCACCATCACAAAATTGCATGGGAACACATACATATATAATCATTCCACAGTAATTAAAAACAATTGGTTACTACGTTAACAATATATAACCATTGCATAGTAATTAAAAACAATTGGTTGCTACGTTGACAATGTATAACAATTGCACAGTAATTAAAATAAGAATAGCAATGCATAACATTGATGCAACACAAGTGCACATATGAATACAAACAGTTATTGCATAATTTCGTTGCACTAAAATAGTCATTAATGTCTCCCTCAAACTATTCATGGAACGAAAGGCAAAATTAAAATGATTACAGTCAACATCTTAACAATAGTCATGGATTCGAAATGATATGTTTGTTTACATTCGCAACAACAAAAATGACAATGACAATGCACAGCACGAAGACAATGGTTTTAAGGAGACGCAACAAGTGTTGAATGTATATGACATCACTTCGCAATTACATGACAATGTCGTTTGTAGATGAGGCATAGTTCGTGCTTTGTCTCTTTGGTTCTTTGCACCAATTAATCCAACTGACACAGGGCTGACAAGTGAAAATGACGAAGTTATTAGTCAATTGGTTTGGAATTAAATTCAATTATGACCGTTATTGAATTAGGCACTCATCACAGGGCACGGACAAGCAAAGTACGGACGCCCTAAATTTTTGGTCGATCTAGATATCTTCACAACACATTGGCCATAGCCACAGGCACACATCCGACGTGGCCATGTAGTGGAAGTTACAGTAGAGGTAAAAGAAGCGATGGTTTGTTTTTTGACCGTGTAAAAGACTAAAATACAACAAATACATTAACATATAGGTGCCACATCATTCAAAGTTTAGGAATTATTTATGTACAAAATGAGAAATGTCCCCATTTGTTAATAAAAAATGGGGTTTTACAAAAGAAAAAAATGTCTACCAATTGATTCCCAATTATCCTAATCAGAAGCTCTCATCATCTAACAAATGCCCAGCACTAATCCCCAATTGGTGCTTGTATAGTTTCTTCCCTCCAATTCCGCCTCTTTAATTCCAATTTCATGCTAGCTCTATGTGTATGTGTGTGTGTTTTACCAACAATGGAATTGTGGATCAATAGAGTAAAGTGGAAGTTGGGCACTTTTAGGCTGTACAATACAACCATGAGTATCTACTGAACCACTTCCAAATACAAGATCAAGTGTAAACATTTATAAAAGTAGGCAAATCTAACATATAGCGATTCCGGTTTTCCCTTCATTTTTTTTAATTGTATTCCGAACTCGGTTCCGTAGATGTGTTGTTGTCTTATTCCCGTTTCCATCATTTACTCTTTGTATATATACAATGTATAGAAGACTAATGATAATACATTGAATGTGATGGATTTATTATGAATGAATCTAAATGAATCTTAGAGATGCATTATGTATCTATTATGAATATGTAAGATACATTAATTTATATAATGAATTCATTAATATAGAGGATGCATTATGTATCATGAATGTATGAGATACATTAATCAATTTAATGAAGTTCATTGAATGAATAACTTGAGAGTTTCTCTCTCTCCCTACACACCTTCTCTCTTGATTTTCATCTCCCTCTAGTGTAAATCTATACTAAGTCCTTTGTAAGAAAGGTAGAGTGGGTTGAGGGCTTCATTTTAATCTGAAAGTTTGGCGATTTGGAGCACTTTGGTTTTTGGCCTTCATCTTCTCCATTTGGTCTCTCCATTTGAGGTAGGGATTTCCTTGTTCTTTTTCAATACTCTGTCTATAGATAGACATGTGGTAGTTTTGTATTGCATGAAAATCATATCCGTGTTGGATTTGTTTGAAAATCATGAGGGGAACCTAAGGTTGGTTGTTTGAGAATGGTTTTGTTATCATTGACTGTGGTTTGGACTAATTAGAGAGTAAAATTAGCATGTTATTGTTGAAAGAAGAGAAAACCCTAAATTATATTTTGATTTGGTAAAATAAAAAGGGTTATGTTGGAAAATTTCTATTGTTAATATGAGTTGTGTAGAAGGTGTTAACAGTTAAGGGATTAATTATGGTATTGGGGTTATTTTGAAATGAACGTATTGAATCAAGTTGGGTTATGGCTTATTATCCATGGAATTGATTTTGTAAAATGAAGAGAATGTAATTGGTTTTGTGAAAAGGGAAAAGTGTTTTTGGAATAAGTGATGGAACATGTTGACTTAAGAAAATTATGAAAGTTGATCTTGAAAATGGTAAATGAAATGTTAACTCTATGTGAGTCTTGGAAAACAAATTTGAGAATTGAACTATTGTATCATGAGTGTCGAATACACACATTTGGGGGTTTTATCCTTACCTATCGTACTAGTGTTGTTGTTGGGTTTAAGGTTTGCTTGAGAGTTGAGTCTCTTTTATTAGGTGTATTGAATACATGCATCTAGAGGTTTTGTCCTTGGTCATCGGTGGAGGATGACATTGTTGTGTTGAATTGTGATGTATGCGTTACACTTGTGTTAGTTAAACATTATTGAATAGTTTATGTGTATGTATTACACTTGTTATTTATGCTTTGTTGTATTGATTGATTATGTATATGAAATTGTTTATATACATTGTGTTGTGTGGGAGGAGATAGGGGATATACTCCACGGTTTAGGGGAAGATAGGGGATGGACCTCTAAACCGGATATTGTTTGGGAGGAGATAGGGGATGGACTCCATTAGCATCACTATTATGTGTGCTTATTGAAGTATAGAAGTGTTTTTGTTTGATATTGATACAACACCAAAATGTGTATCATTTGTGAAGTATGGAAGTGTTTTTGTCTGAGATTGATACAAAACTAAAATGTGTATTTATTATTAGGTATGAAATGTTTAAAATGAGTTATTATCTTGCTTATCGCTTTGGCATATCCTTAGCTTACTGTGCATATAGCCGGTAAAGCAGAGTTTTAATTGTTATCGTCAGTGTATCTGAGTATGTTATGGGTTGCGATGGTTATAGTTTTGAAAGGCTGAGCTACCTTATTTGTGGATTATATACATGTTGATGATTTGTTATTTCCTTTTTATTTAAGGCATGCATGTATTGATATGAATGTGTTGGGAACAAACCAAAATGTCATTTTGAGATTTTAGAAAGTGTGAAGGAAAATGGGATATTTGTGAACATGTTTTCAAAAAAGGTCATTTTGTTGTAAGTACGGAAAATGGGGGAAGAGTAATGGGCTTGGTGAAATTGTTTTTTTTTCTAAAACTATTATAGTCATGAAAGTTTGGAAAAATGGGTAATGAAAAGGAAAGAAAGGTGAACTGCTTATAGCGTTGAATGAAATGGCTATTTTCGAGAAAAGTTCATACTTATGTATATTTTGTATAAACTATCACATTATTATTCTAGTATGAGATTGGGCATTCATGATCATAGCTATCTGTAAGTTGTTATTGTTGAGGATCATGTTGAGATCCCTACTGGACTATATGTTCATCCCACGTTGTTGAATCTTTTTCAGGTGATAGCCAGGATGTGCTACAAGGTTTTGGATCTTCTTATTTGTTGGCCACGGGGCCTCTTTTGTGTTGGCGGAATGCCATTTCTGTAAAAAGGTTATTCCCTTCTTCTTGACTTTTTAATGATGTAAGCCCAAGGGCAATTTATTTAGTGTACTCATGTTGTATTTACTTGCATACGAATGAGAGCAATGTTATTCACTTCTACGAGTTGAATATACGAGTTTATTTTCGCATGTTATCTCTAAAATTGAATTAAGTAAATGAAATTGGTAATACTTCGAGTAATAAAAATTGGGGCGTGACATAACAGTTGCAGATGTAGGATAAACTGAAAAACTCGAAAAAAAAAAATGACAACTCTAACAACAACCATCAAAACAAAAAAAACAAAAAAAAAAAAAAAGAAAACAAAGAGGTACTTCCGCATTTTTAACCCATCAAAATTTAGATAATTTTCCAGATGCTTTCCAGCCTATAAATAGATAAATGTTTTATCTTGCAAAACTCTAAAATTCAGTCCATACACAAGACATATACACAGAATGGCAAAAAAAAAAAAAAAATGAGGACTCATACTAAAAAATCGACATGCAAATGCTGCCTAGAATAAAAAAGATGAGGAAAAAAATGTAAAAAAAAGAGGTTGTAATGACCTTCACACTGCCCTAACTGTGCTCATATGCATTTATATGATTTTTCTCTGTTAAGCTTTCATTTTAAATCTTGACTTGTCTTGCATAAGTGTTACTTGAATGCTATGTTCCTTATTGGTGTGTATGTGTTCAGTCGAGGTCATCTTGAGCCTAGGTCGCTCCTTTGATACTCTTACACTTAGGACCATCTTGGGATGTCTCTGGTTGACCTTCACCCGCACCCTAACATATTGGCCGAGATATCATTATCTAGGCCGAGGTGTTCATCACCAAGGCCGAGATGTGTACTATCTGGGCCGAGATGTTGCCCTTGAACCCAAGTGATCTTGCCCTAGACCTGAGTCGACCTAGGCGAGGTGTGGCACATCTAGGTAGGGTGTGGCAATTTGGGCCAAGTGTTGACCTTTCTAGCCGAAGTCATTGTCCCTTTGCTTGCCGAAGTCTTGTTATTAGCCGATGTCATTACTCGCCGGAGTCCCTTGCCGCTTAGCTTGTTGAACACACTTTGTCATAGTCTTGTATTTTCAATCAGTCACCTTTTCAAGTAGAGCCAACCAACCGTTGCCACGTGTCCGGACTGAGTGTTAAGTTAGCCGGCAAGCCTAGAAATGTATCATTTTGTATCATATCTTTGTTCTTGAGGAGAGAGAAGCTCTAGAAGGAGAAGGAGGAGTTTTAGAGTGAGAGAGTAGATAGCAAGCTTGATCCTTAGGGTTCAAACCGTTAGACTCGAGTGTTGAGGTCAGAATCTTAATCAACTCTTGCTGTTCTTATTGATCATCTAGCTGCATTGCATGATCGAATCTGTTTTGCATGTCATGCGTTGATTTAAAGTTGGTTTTAGAAAGAGAATACGATATTCATTTGTTCTTAAGGAAAAGCCATGATTTGATTCGAAAGCTTACGTTAAAATCCATGCTTTTGTGTTTGTTTCCCCAAGATCTTCTAGTATGGGTACCCAGGTCCATGTTTTCAAACTCATAGCATGAAATCTCAGATTTTATAATAATAAGTTATGATCCTTGCATTCATTTCCTTCATGTTCTTCATGTTCATGTTCTTTATGTTCTTGAGCAGAGGGAAACCCAGATTTTTCCCGACTTCATTTTTCCTTGAATGTGGCCAACGGGACCTCACCCCGGCGAAGGAGTGTGGGACCTCGGCCAAGACCTGGTTGGTGCCCAGCATGTTTTTCCCGAGATGAGAAACAGTGTTTGTTTTACTTTGACTTAGTTTTGGTGAATGCCGAGATCATTGGTATGCATGTGAAGCTTGTTTAAAAGTGCATTCAATAGACTTGCCATGTGTTTGTAGGACTTGGACTCGCCCTGACCCCGACGTTCGAAGAGCTATGTGAGTGGTATTTTAATAAAGTTATGTTACAATGTTTTAATAAATGTCTTGTTTTGCTTTGTTTTGGAAAGTATTTGTAAGCATGAATGATATTCCTATTTGTGTATCAAATATTATATCTTGTTTTGATGACATTCTCGGGAAGTCCGTATGTGCTAGGGGACTATAAGCATTTGTAGCACACAATTTGGAAGTCCGTATGTGCTAGGGGACTCTAAGCATTCGTAGCACAAGTCCTTAGTGTCTGGGGACTATAATGCAACGACACCATTGTTTTGAGATCTCTCTTGTCTTGTCTTGCCTTGCCACTGACGGTTTTACCGCGTGGGTTTGTTTGTCCGGAATGTCATCTCTTGTATTATATTAACGTTAGTAAGCATCCCTTGAAGCTTCGAAAGATTTGATAGATGAACTTGATTTATTCCATGTATTGTATTGTTAAAAGATCTCGGATATCCTTCATGTAAACCCTTTATTACTTATACCATTCACTGAGTATCCAAGCTCACCCTCTATATATATATGTAGGTGATGAGCAGGGCGGCGGCGACGCCTAGATGTGTTTTGCCGATGTGTTTTTGGATTCTTGTTTTGCAACATCTTGAAGATCATGCTTCTTAGTTATTTCGTTGTATTTTGTATTTGATGGCTGAGAAGCTTTTTGGTCAAGATGTAATTTTTATACTCCATTCTGTTGTATTAAAGCTATTATAAGATGTATGTCATTTCATTTAACCTAAGCACTGCTCTTATGGACTACTTAGCTTTTATTTATTGCTTCCGCATTTGTAGGCCCCATATCTTTACTCTGATTCGTGTGGCAATTCTTGTAAGTGGCCTTTGGTAATCTCGAATTACTGGCCATCATGGCACCATTCTACTAGGGGAGGAATGGGGTCGTGATAGAGGTACTTTAGCATTTGTAACCCAACATTCTTCAGATACTTTTCCAGATGCTTTAACATTAACACATAAATGTTTTATCTTTCAAAAATGTAAAATTCAGTCCATATACAGGGAAAAAAATTGAGGACTCATACCCAAAAATCGACATACAAATGCTGTCCAGAATCAAAGAGATAAGGAAAAATATGTAATAGACCATGCCATTTTGCAGAGATGAATTTTGTAAAGAAGACCCAAAGTTTAGATCTATCAAAATTGATAGACCATCTATAATCATACACTGGTTTTCCCACATGACAAATGAACAAAGAACATCCACACAACAAAAAATTAGACGATTACTGAATCACCCAGCAGATCCGGTTGAAGGAGACGACATATACCCAAAACAAAAAAAAAAAAACATTAAAGTACCTGACGATCGGTAGTGGCGAGGACGAGATGAATGTAGTGTTGCCAGCGATGTTCATTCCGGTGGGCTTGGGTGATGGACAACTTTGCTTCTTTGCTGTTGAGCATCTGTGTTTTTTGCCTCATTCTTTCAGTGTCTAACCGTGCCCTAGGTGAGAGAGTGTGTGGTTTGAATTGGTGCTGGTATGAGACAAACAGATTGGCAATAGAGAGTAATTTGGTAATTTTCACAGACACTGAGTTGTTCCCTAGCCACGTGAATGTCTTTTGTCTTGTGGCTAATTTAGCCTATTTTGGACGAATGTGGCTACATTAGCCCAAGACCGGATTGCCAAACCAAGGCTTAGTAACCTTTTTTATTTTTTACGAAAAGATGTGCAGAAAAATAGAGAGAATAATGTGATAGCTTTTAGTAATTTTTTGACTTTTTAACTAAAATATTTAGTTCCCAAACAAGACCTTAAGAAAACTCACATCAAATTATACATTTTCAAATTTTGATAATGCTCTTTCTTCCTTTTCTCTTTCTCCCCCTCTCTCTGATGAAGGGACCAAAACAAATTTTTTTATTTGACATTTTGTAAGAAAAATAGAAAATTAATATCTATACAATTGGAGTATAATTACCAAATTATAACATTTTAACATTATGGCACGCTAAAATTTGGCTTAAAAGCATACAACATAGGACAAACTTTGAGTATCACTAGTTGGCCCCCCACACGCTTCGCGCGTGTGGGTCGCGTTACAGTTTATAAATTTGAGAAGTGATTTGAAAAGGAAAAAAAAAAGTGTGTAAAATATAGATGAAATGTAGTTATATTTTGTACACATTTCACGTATCTTTTTTTTTCTTTATAAATCTCTTCTCAAATCCATAAATAAAATACATTATAAATATAATGCGAATGGGAGTCACGTTACTCTTTCAATCCAAATATTCATAGAAATATATCTTTACATTTGTAGTAAAAAAAATTTTATTTTCTACAACCAAGTCAACAAAAATATAGAGAAAACCACTATACTTATTTAATAATAGAAAAATTATTCATCCACATAATTTCTCCAAATAACATGGCAAGTAAAATTTGAAAACCTAAGTTCAAATATTTCTTCAAACTCTCCTTATATGTATTTTGTCTTATCACGTCATTAGGAGATTGCAAGGGAAAGCAATTTTATAGATATAACACTGTTGTTGATAATAAGTATTCAATAATGTAGTAAATTTATACAGATACCAAAAACGAAAAATAGAAAATTATTCATATTATTTAAGTTGCTCTTATGCATAGCATATGCCACAAGGCATAACACTTGCATAATTTCTCTAATTGAATAGATATTGCAATAATAGCCTTTTTTTCAATGTGATCTCGTCCAAACGTTACATAAAAACACACTAATGTTGATGGTTTGATCATGACATGCATACGGTACACATCTTATAACATAAGTGTTACCAAAAGACAACCTAAGAGGGGGGTGAATTAGGTTTTTACAATTAAAATTAATAATATCCTAATAAAAATTTTGACTAGCACAATAGATAAATATAATTAATAAAATAAAAATAATTAAAATAAGTGTCTTAACAACTATGTCAGTTAATGATTTTAGCACAGTAAAAATGTGAAATATAGCTATGGCAATTTAAAATAAAATAAAGAGACAAGGGAGAAAGAGGCAAACAAATTATAATGGTTCGGCTTCAACTTGGCCTACGTCCACTCCTCAAGCTTCACTTGAGATTTTTCACTATCTTCTAGCTTCATAGGGGTGCTAGCAATCTCTTTACAAATGAAGCAATCCTCCACGGATTTTACACAGACTTCACAAGCCCAAACCCTTGCAAATCTTAGGTGATTCACAATCACTCTCAAGATTTCAAGAACACAGTGTTTGCAACACTTTTACAAGATAAAACAGTATTTTTGCTTTCAAAGAAAGCTTACAATAAATATCTCTCAAAGATAGATATATAAAATGAAGTTTTGATTTTTTTATAAATCTCACACAAGAAAGATGAGCTTAATGCTATAAGGCTTAGTGTATAATTTCTGAGAATAGATGTGAGTGATTATAGATCAAATAATATTTTCAGATTTTTTTGTAACTTGTTTACATTAGAGACTGTGGTATATATAATGAAAATTATAGCCGTTGTATTCATTTGAATTTATAGCCATTATAGTCATTTGAATTTATAGCCGTTTATAGTTATTGTACTTCCATCATTACCAATTTGAATAGCTTCCACTCTATCATTACAAATTTGAATATCTTCCACTTGAACCTTTTGAACCTTTATAGCCGTTGTACTTTCATCATTATTAATTTGAATATCTTCCACTTGAACCTTTTGAACCTTTTGGCCTGCTGCTGTGCTAGGCTGTTTGAACCTTTGTTTTGGGCTGTTTGATCAAATATTAAATACATTCTAACAACATTTAGGATAAATGTTCAGGTGAGAAATAATGTGACAAAATAAATTTTGATTATATTTTTCTCTTTCAAATAAATCATCAAAATAAATTTTGATTAAAATATAATTAAATAAATCATCAAAATAAATAAGTCTAACAATCTCTCCCTTTTTTATGATGGCACACAATGATGTTTTGATTTGATTTGAGAGTAACAAGGCTCCCCCTCAAGTCATGCTCCCTGAATTCATTTCTAAATACATAGGTTAACACATGTGTAATAAATAAGCTTTAATCAATAACATGACATAAAATTAAGATATCAAACTATAAATACATAACATAAGATTAGTTTGAAAATAATACCATAATACATAATACCATATAATTTTCTGCCCCTGTGACATTATCAAAAGGAAATTATGGCTCAGAATCTGGAGGAGGAAGAGGAGGAGAAAAATGATAGTGATAAATGGCATCAAAAAATAGAGAATCAAAACAAATATATACATATATATATAGGATTCGTCCGCATCTCTTTTTTGTTCGTCGAAAATCGCGTCGGACACGCGGCCTCACTTTTGTGTCAGCCGACTGACAAAAGTGAGACGGGTCAATCAGTCAATCAGCTGCCTCGGCTCTCTCTCTCTCTTGTCATCTTCTCCTCCGTTTTCTTCTTAATCACTCTCTTTGCCGACCTCTTCCTCATTCGCTTTGTGAGAGAGATAGAATAGAGAGACTGAGTAGACCAGAAAGGTTGCCAAAAACTACTCTCTTTTCGATTACATCTCTCTCTCCTACTACATGGCCTCGTCTCGTCCCCTTACTCTCTTTCCGAACCTGAATGATCCCGTAAGCATTGCTGGGCCAAGTGCCCTAGTTCCCACTCTTTCCAACCTTCCTATGATGTCAATTGAGCAAATAATGGCAGCTCAATCAGACATTAAAACCAATCATTTCACATTGACGTCCTGTATGGAGACGGTGACTGCAGTTACAGAATTGGTGCATCGACTGCAGAACAGAACGAGTGAGCTCCACCAGGTTAACGCTCAACTCTCTCTACACCAGCGCATGTAGAAGGATGCGTGAGCATATATTTGCGCACTGAAGGCCGAAAATAAGGAGCTTAAACGGAAGACCACTTCCATGGCCCGATTTGGAGCAACGTCGTTCTTGGCCTTTGATAGTCAGCGAGGAGTCGTCACTATCGACGAAAGCACTGCGGCAGGGGCGTCAAGGGTCACCCAAGGTGATAAAAAGAAGAAGAAAACGATGGAAGCGGCGAGTAAGTAAGATCGGCGTATGGCCAGAAAAAAAAAAAAAAGGTTTTTTATTTATTTATTTTTATGTTTATTTTGATTGGCGTACGGCCATAAAAAAAATGAAGGATGTTTTTTCTTTTTATGTAAATATTTGTATTTTAATTTGTTTTTATTTTTATGTTTAAGTACTGAAAAATGAAATTAAAAACGCAAAAAAAAAAAAAAAAAAAGAAAATTAAGTCCAAACAAAAAATAATGATGAGAAAAAAAATAAAAATAAAAGAAATTAAGCCTAATAGCAAAATAAAAAAATAAAATAAATTAAAATAAAATAATACTAGCAGAAATTAAACTTAATGGGACGTTAGTGTTGCTGGAATGGTAATGTAAAAAAAATACCATGAGGGTTTTAAAAAAAATCAATGTATGCAAAGTTAATTTTACCTCAAGATGCAGAACCCAAAGAAAAATTACACAGTTGAGAATAGCAAACTGTTAAGGAAAATAAATCTATGAATGACTTGAGAGCATGCAACTGATATAAATGTTTCCATATCAATGTAGTAATAAACATATATCATTTCAACAAAAATTCAAGTTTTACAGTCATAACAAGACTTTTTAAGTAGAAATCGACATTCCAAGCTCGTCACGAATAAAATTGAAGCGATCCTCGCTTAGGGGTTTTGTGAAAATATCCGCCAATTGCTTGTCGGTGTTTACAAATTCAAGTACAATATCCCATTTTTGAACATGATCTCTTAAAAAATGATGTCGAATTTCAATATGTTTTGTTCGTGAGTGTTGAACCGGATTTTTGCTTAAATTGATGGCACTAGTATTATCAAATTTAATAGGGATATGATCATAATGCAAATCAAAATCCTCCAATTATTATTTCATCCAAGGTTTTGAAAACCGGACCGGACCGGCCGGTTCAACCGGTTGAACCGTCGACCGGGTAAGGTTCCGGTCCGGTCAACCCTCCCAAACCGTTCAAAATCAAAAACCGGTGTATTTAAAGAGAACCGTCTGAACCGCTGGTCAAACCGTCAAACCGTCCGACCCGTTCACGGGTCAATCAAACCGGAACGGTTTTGTTTAAAAAAAAAAAAAAAAAAATCCAAATCTGTCTCGTTTCTCTTCAACGGGAGCAGATCTTCTTCAGCAAAACCTTGCACAGCCGCATCTCTCTCTTCATCAATCATCATCACCATTAACGAATCACTCACCTCAACTCAAGCTCTCAACTCTTGCAATAAAGAAGAAGACACCCACTGCTTGCTTTCCCCCTATTGATTATCAATAAAGAAGAAACACCCACCGCATCTCTCTTTCTTTCCGTGCTGCTGCTTGATCATTGAATGAGGTAGATTTTGATCTCTGTCTCTTGAATGAAAGACCACTCTGAGAACCCATTTTAGAGAACCCATATTTTTGGCCCCTTGTTTTGAGGCTGAACATTGCGTTTTTCATCTTTATAAAAATTGAGAATGAGAGAGAGATGTGTGTGAGTGAAGGGCTTTTTTTATTTTTTTATTTTTGAGAACAGCACACAGCAATATAATATATAACACTACTCAAAATGTCTTACAGCTGAGCATCTTGAACCACTTTCACGGTCCACTTTCTGGAAAACAACAATAATATATTATTTTTTTATTATATTTTGAGTAATGGATTTTCTATTTTTTTAATTTTTATTATTATTAGTATGTGAAGTACTGGATGCTTTTAATTTAATTTTTTTTGTTTAAAAAAACATAATTGAAAATATTTAAGAATTTAAAAAAAAATTGAAAATTTATTATATATTATTAATTTATATTTTTTTAAAAATTATTTATGACGTAATTATGACGTCACGGTTCGATCCGGTTCAACCCGACGGTTGAACCAGTGACCCGTCCACCCAATTCATTTTCCGGTTCGTTCAGCGGTCCGGTTTTTAAAACATTGATTTCATCCAAAGTATTTGAGCACAACAACTTCCGGAAGCTATATATTTAGCTTCAGTCGTTGATAAAGCAACATAATTTTACTTTTTGCTAAACCAAGATACTAATAAGTTACCAAGAAAGTGACAAGTGTCACTAGTACTTTTTCTATCAAGTTTGCATCCGGCAAAGTCGGCATCCGAGTAACTAATTAAATCAAATACAACACCTCTAGGATAAAACAGTCCCAAATTTTAAGTGCCAACAAGATATTTAAAAATTCTTTTAACAGTACTGAGATGTGATTCTTTAGGATTTGATTGATATCTAGCACACATACAAACACTAAACATAATATCAGGTCTACTTGCAGTTAAATAAAGAGGTGAGCCGATCATACCTCAATATTTTGTTTGATCAATGGACTTACCTTTTTCATCATTGTCTAGCTTAATGGATGTGCTCATAGGTGTTCTAACTATTTTTGAGTCATACATACCAAACTTTTTGAGTAGTTCTTTTGTGTACTTAGCTTGGTTGATAAAAATTTCTCCCTTACATTGTTTGATTTGAAGTCCAAGGAAATAATTTAGCTCTCCCATCATACTCATCTCAAACTCACCTTACATACACTTAGCAAATTCCTTACACAAGGTTTCATTAGTAGCACCAAATATAATGTCATCCATATATATTTGCACAATAAGTAAATCATCATTTTTAGTTTTAACAAAAAGTCTTGTGTCAATCGTTCATCTAGAAAAATTATTTTCAATCAAAAATTTACTTAATCATTCATACCATGCACGAGGTGCTTGCTTCAAACCATATAAAGCTTTTGATAGTTTAGAAACATGATTTGGAAAAGCATGACCTTAAAAACCTGGGGGTTATTTAACATAAATTTCCTCATTTATAAAATCATTAAGAAAGACACTTTTTACGTCCATTTGATAAAGTTTGAAATCTCTAAAACATGCAAATGCAAGTAACATGCGAATGGCTTCTAATCTAGCAACCAGAGCAAAGGTTTCACTGAAATCAATACATTTTTTTTGATTGTATCTTTGTGCTACAAGTCTAGCCTTATTTCATATAATTGTGCCGGATTCATCAAGCTTGTTTCGAAAGATCCATTTAGTACCAATAATGGTATGATCTTTAGGTTTTGGCACAAGTTCCCACACTTTGTTTTGCTTAAATTGGTTAAGCTTTTCATGCATAGTTATCATCCAATGTTCATCAAATTTAGCTTCTTGAAAGTTTTTAGGCTCAATCTATGAGAGAAAAGCCAAGTTACTACAATGTTTCTAAGTGAAGAGCGAGTTTCAATACCTTTTGTAGGGTCACCTAGGATTAAATACTTAGGGTGATTATGAACGAACTTCCATGCTCTTAGCAAATCATCATTGTTTCCTCTTTCTTCTTGAGGTGGGAGAATATGTTGTTCAATCTCTTTGTTCAACTTAGATGGTTGGTTCTCTTCTTTGTAGATACTTGAATCTTCCATATTTGGTTCCAAATTTATATTATCACTAACAATTTGCTTTTGAGTAAAGATGTTAGTTTCATCAAATGCCACATGTATAGATTCTTCCACAATAAGAGTTCTTTTATTAAAAACACGATAAGTTTTACTAGTTAAGGAATAGCTAAGAAAAATTGCTTCATCAGATTTTGAATCAAATTTACCTAAGTTATCCTTACCATTATTGTGCACAAAACATTTACAACCAAAAACATGTAAGTGGCTAATGTTGGGCTTTCTATTATGCGAAAGTTCATAAGGAGTCTTTTTGAGAATAGGTCTAATTAATACACGATTTAAAATATAGCATGTGGTGTGAACGGCTTCGACCTAAAAATATTTAGGAAGATTATTTTCGCAAAGCATTGTTCTACTCATCTCTTTTAAAGTTCTATTCTTCCTTTCTACTACACCATTTTGTTGAGAGGTTCTAGGTGTTGGAAAATTATGTCCAATATCGTGCTCATCACAAAATAATTCAAATTTCTCATTTTCAAGTTCTCTACCATGGTCGGTTCAAATATTAGTAATAAGAAAGTCTTTTTCATTTTGAATTCTACTACAGAGTTTTGTGAAAGAAGAAAAGGTTTCATCTTTGTGTGCTAAAAACATAACCCATGTAAATCTTGAATAATCATCAACAATAACAAGACAATAATGTTTACCACCTAGACTAGATGTTCTTGAGGAACCAAATAAATCCATATGCAATAATTGTAAAGGTCTAGTTGTGTAAATATGAGATTTTGATTTAAATGATGTTTTAGTTTGTTTTCCTTGTTGACAAGCACTACAAAGATGATCTTTTTCAAATTTAATTTTTGGAAGTCCAATGACTAAATCCTTTCTCAAAAGTTTAGCAATTAAATCCATATGAGCACGACCAAGTCTTCTATGCCATAACCAACTATTTTCATTGTTAATATATAAACATTTAACATCACTAGCATAGAGATCATTAAGATGAAAAATATAAACATTATCATGGCGATTACCAATGAATAAAGCTTTATGATCATTTGTGCTTTTAATTGTGTAATGTGATTTATCTAAAATAACTCGATTACATTTATCACATAATTGACTAATACTAAGTAAGTTATGCTCAAGTCCATTAACAAGTAAAACATTTTCAATAGAAGGGTTAGGAGAAATACCGATGCTACCAATACCGATGATTTTTCCTTTCTTGTTGTCTCCAAAAGTAACAAATCTTCCATCTTTCGATGATAGTTTAGTAAAGAATGATTTATCTCCGGTCATGTGTTTGGAACATCCACTATCAAGGTACTACTTCTCTTCTTTAGCTTTGGACTTAAAGCAAACCTACAAGATGACAATCAAGTGTTGGTTTTTGGTACCCATAGTTTCTTGGGTCCTTCTTGGTTAGTTTTATTAGATCCCTTAATAATCTAAATCTTTTTAATTCCCATGTTCATATTCTTTTTGAATGGACAATAAGATATACAATGGCCTTTCTTTCTACAATAATGACAAGTAATATGAGGGTGTGTCATGAGAGGTGCCTTTTCAAAAATTGTATTGAGATCTTTTTGTTTCTTAATAGGGTCATATTCAATACCCGCTTTATCAAAAACACATCTTTGATTTCTAAGAAGCATATTATGATTATCTCTACCTTTTACAAAATTTTCAAGTGTTTTTATTAAATCATCAACATTGTTTTTTAAAGTAGTTTTCTCATTAGAGATAGTACCAAAATCATTTTTCAAAATAATTTTTTTCTTTCTTTAATTCTTCTACATTAATAGATAAAGATGCAATAGATTTCTTCAACACATTGTTTTTAGCACAAACTTTTCTAAATTCATTTGATAGTTCATGGAATGCTCTTTCAAGTTCTTCATAAAGAGTAGTTACCTCATCTTGAGTAGAGTCTTCAGATTCAAGAGCCATGAGACATAAGTTGGCTACTTCATTTTCAATTTCATCACTTGAGCTTTGATCTTCACTTTCTTCCCAAGCTGTTACCATAGCCTTTTTGTTTCTTTTGTAACCTTTTCCATGATTCTTCAATTTTAGACAATCCATTTTCTTATGTCCAGGATTTTTACCCTCATAGCAAATAATAGGCTCTTTCTTGTTATCTTTATTGTACTCTTTCTTGAAAGGTTTTCTTCCTCTATAACTGTTTTTCTTGAAGTGCTTTTTGAGATTTCTACTAAACATGGCATAGCTTTCATTCTCACTGGAGTTTTCATGTTCTTCTTCATTTGATGAGGCTTTAAATGCAATTTCACTTTTCTTTTTGTTTTCAACATCCTCATGTCCTTTCATGGTGATCTCATGAGTCATAAAGAAACCCATAAGCTCATCTAATTCAAGTGTGGAGAGATCTTTGGCTTCTATAATGGCGATGACCTTTGCTTCCCAATTCTTTAGTAAACACCTAAGAATTTTTCTTACCAACTCACTGTTAGTATAAGTTTTGCCAAGAGATTTCAAAGAATTTACAATTTCAGTAAATCTAGTAAACATACTTGAAATAGATTCATCAGAGTTGATTTTAAACAATTCATAACTATGAACAAGCATATCAATACAAGATTCATTTACTTGGTTTGTACCTTCAGAAGTTACTTCAAGTTTGTCCCAAATTTCTTTTGCCGAATCACAATTTGAAATTTTATTATACTCCTTAGAGTCTAATCCACAAACAAGAGTGAGTTTGGCGTTAGCATTGGCTTGCAATAATTTGTGATCCCTCTCATCACATTCATCTTCAGTTTTAGATACACTAATATTGTCTACTAATTTGGTATGAATTTTTGGACCTTTGGTGACAATTATCCACATAGCATAATCAGTGGCTTGTAGGTATAGGGTCATCTTATCTTTCCAATGACTATAGTTGTTTCCGTCAAATAATGGTGGCCTATTGGTGGCTTTTCCTTCAATAGTGCTAGTGCTAGCTAAGGTTGCCATGGATCACAACTCTCGGATGGTTAAATCTAAAGCAAGAGTCTAGACTCTAATACCAATTGTTACCCAAAAGACAACCTAAGAGGGGGTGAATTAGGTTTTTACAATTAAAATTAATAATATCCTAATAAAAATTTTGACTAGCACAATAGATAAATATAATTAATAAAATAAAAATAATTAGAACAAGTGTCTTAATAACTATGTCAGTTAATGATTTTAGCACAGTAAAAATGTGAAATATAGGTATGGCAATTTAAAATAAAATAAAAAGATAAGGGAGAGAGAGGCAAACAAATTTATAGTGGTTCTGCTTCAACTCGGCCTACGTCCACTCCTCAAGCTTCACTTGAGATTTTCCACTATCTTCTAGCTTCACAGGGGTGCTAGCAACCTCTTTACAAATGAAGCAATCCTCCACGGATTTTACACAGACTTCACAAGCCCAAACCCTTGCAAATCTTAGGTGATTCACAATCACTCTCAAGATTTCAAGAACACAGTGTTTGCAACACTTTTACAAGATAAAATGGTATTTTTGCTTTCAAAGAAAGCTTATAATAAATATCTCTTAAAGATACGTATATAAAATGAAGTTTTGATTTTTCTGTAAATCTCACACAAGAAAGATGAGCTTAATATTATAAGGCTTAGTGTATAATTTCTGAGAATAGATGTGAGTGATTATAGATCAAAGAATATTTTCAGGTTTTTTTGTAACTTGTTTACATTAGAGGCTTTGGTATATATAACGAAAATTATAGCCGTTTATAGCCGTTGTATTCATTTGAATTTATAGCCGTTTATAGCCGTTGTAGTCATTTGAATTTATAGCCGTTTATAGTCGTTGTACTTCCATCATTAGCAAATTGAATATCTTCTACTCCATCATTACAAATTTGAATATCTTCTACTTGAACCTTTTGAATCTCTATAGCCATTTATAGTCGTTGTACTTCCATCATTACTAATTTGAATATCTTCCACTTGAACCTTTTGAACCTTTTGGCCTGCTACTGTGTTAGGCTGTTTAAACCTTTGTTTTGGGCTGTTTGAACTCCTGATTTAATCAAATATTAAATACATTCTAACAACATTTAAGATAAATATTTAGGTGAGAAATAATGGGACAAAATAAATTTTGATTCTATTTTTCTCTTTCAAATAAATCATCAAAATAAATTTTGATTAAAATATAATTAAATAAATCATCAAAATAAATTTTGGATTCTATTTTTTTCTTCCAAATAAATTAAATTATAATTAAATAAATTATCAAAATAAATAAGTCTAACAATAAGTTTAACAAAAAATTGTGTTTATTATATCACTCCATACAATAGCTTGTTTTTATAAAATTATCAAAATTAGTTTGACACATTGTGCGTGCTTATAATTTAGGAATATAATATTATTCAGCAATGTCGAGCCACTATTTGACAATGCTTACTTGATATTTCAAATTTAAATTTTGAAAAAAAAAAATGAACTTTTCAAAAGTATCACAAAACTTTGAGCTTTCTATTTTCTTTCAGCTGGTGAATCAAGAGTTTTTACAGACAGGCAAACCATGAAGGAGAGTGTAAAGTGAAGGTGTAACAACCCTGGCCTGTGAATAACTGGTAAACCATGATCAAGAATACTTAATAAGTAATTAAGAGGAAATCCTATGTTCATTGCATGTATTATATGTTGGTTGCATTTATATCTGTTCAGGGTAGGATTATTTATCTGTGATTTTGTTTCTTTCTGCAAATTGAGGGCCTTATCAGCATCTGATCACGAAATTGACTTGGTTTATGTGTTATTGCAAATTTTTAGAATTTTATTATAGGTTCAATTTAAATTCGATTTGGAACGAAATAATTAGAATAAATTAATAGCCATTGCTTAGACTAATTAAAGCTTAATTAGCCAACTCTAAACCAAGCCTATATAAGGCCACCTGAACGCCTCTTATACACTTTACACTCATTCTCTCATCGTTTGAGCTCAAACGTAAGAGAGAGAGAGAGAGAGAGAGAGAGAGAGAGAGAGTAGGGAGACTTGAATTCAACTTGAGGAATTGTAGGAAATTAGAAGAACTTGGAGGTTTTAGCTTGGAAACTCAACCAACTAGCCATCTAGGGTGCAATTAAGAAGCTAAGGTAAAATTACGTAATTGCGATAGCTAATGTTAGAATTCAAGTGAATCGGGAGATGAATCATAAGAATTGAGCTAAAATTGAAGAGTTAAAACTCAAACCATGCATGCATGCATATTTCATAGCATTTAGAAGTTGTTTTTACAAGAATTTCCTCATGAATGTTATTATTTCACCTTAGTTTTGGGAATTCATCAAGTTTTATGTCATTTTATGTCATTTGATCATGTTTTGAGAGGTTGAAAGTCATGTGAATTCATGCATGTCTTGTTTCGAAAGTTTCAAGTTGAATTTTGGACAATTGATTTACTTTTGGGCCTTGATTTTACCAAATGATTCTTAATTCTTGTTGTTTTACAAGTTTAGACATGTTTTCTCAAGTTTTGGGGCTCAAAGGTTGTATTTTAAGGTTTTGAATTCGAGTTTTCAGCTTGGGAGCAAATTTGAAAATTCTAGAATTTTGCCTCACTGTTCAAACGATAGAACCTGCACTCAAGTGACCATGTTTTTTTTTGCACTTCTGCTCAAGCAACCAAAAGTTGGCTCGAGCGTAAAATTTATGCTCCCAGAAGTTTACAATTTTGCAGATCGCTTGAGTGACCAAAGTTGCACTCGTGCGAAGATCTCAGTCTCACGCTCGAGCGACCATCGAGCGGCCATCAAGCGAAAAATTCGCATAACTAGTAGTTTTGCAGACCTAAGGGCTCGCTTGAGTGTAGGAAGTGGCGGTCGAGTGAGGTGTTAATTTTTGAAAATTTTGCTAAGTGTTCTAAAGTCCATTTTAGCATCCTCATTGCATCTTAAGCATTCCTAAGCCCTAATTAAGACATAATAATGAGGCTAAGGGTTAGAAACACACCAAGATAAGAAAGAACTAAGTTAAAGAAATTCTGGGTGTGTGTTTCAATGTATATTCGTTTTGTGTTTGTGTAGGTCATGTGCCATAAATCACCTGATTCGTTTACTTTGACTCTTTTGCTATTTGGAGTCATCTGTGAGTAATAACTTAGTAAATCTATGTTCAATTTTATTTATTTTCTGTATGATGAAATAAGATCTGTTTTATGAAATGTTATGTCCCGTATAATGAATGATTGTCTAATTTCTGACAAGTATTCGTGGCATCCTTAGCACATGGCCCTCGTCCGGGGGTAACAATACTGTGGCTTAAGTATGTTATATCTTCCCAGTACCAGAGGTTCCTTTATGGAACTTGTCAAGTATGACCCGTAATGCTCTGTATCTAATCTATTAGCGCTAATGAATGTACCACGTATGATCATCTGTGAAATTGAATAAGTACATGCTTCTAAACTCTGAATAAGAATATGAATTTGTTTTTGATCCGAACTTTGCTTTCCGAATCTGATATGGGACATCATTCATTAAACTCTTTACTCTGTTATTATTCACTGGGCTTTCGCTCACTATTTATATTATGTATGTAGGTGAGCAGGCATGTGACCAGGCCTAAGCTGCTGCCTAGAGAATTTTTGGGTCAACCAGCCACCGTGCCTCCCGATAAGGTTCCTCAATGGAGAAATGGTCAATTTTGTCAACCATGCCACAGATCCTTTTTGTTTTTCTTTTGGTTAAGTTTGTATGTGACTATTGTTTTGTTTGTATATACTTGGATGGTGATGTGGTTTGACACTTTATATATGTAATTAAAGTTTTACATTTACTGTCTCATGTATGTCTGCACAGCTTTATGGACATTGTATTTGTATATTTGCTTCCGCAGCCCCTTATATTATATGATATTCAGGTCAGAGGCCTTTGGTAATCCCAGGATTACTAACTAGTTGCAACACTAAACCTATAGGGGCGGGTTTGGGTTGTTACAGAGTGGTGTCAGAGCACGGGATATACCTCACACACGAGTCCGTATGAGCTATAGGATGTCCTAGATAAGAATTAAGGGCATTCCATCTGTATGTATGGGTGTGTGAACTATTTGAACATACTCGACCTAAAATGACATGACGTGAACATATTGAATTAATATGAAACAAATTGAATTGGAATTGAACACAAAGAACGAGATTATTCTACCTATATTTATTATTGTCCTGTTTACCTATAGCAATGGAAAATACAAGAAGTGATGATATAATTGGATCTTTTGAGACTCGAATGAGCCAGACAGCACAAATGTTAGAAGCTTTAACAGAAATAATAAGACAGCAACAAAGGCAACCACTTGTGCTGTCTCCACCACCTCCAGTGCCAGTTGAGCCGGAAAACACTGACATTATTTCACTAACACAGAAGTTCAACAAAATGAAGTCGCTAATCTTTTTGGGTGGTATTGAGCCATTGAAAACTAAAACATGGCTGCTAGAGACTGAAAAGATATTTGAAGTGTTCCCATGCTCGGCAACTCAAAAAGTTCTTTTGGTCACCTACACTCTAAAGGAAGAAACTAGACGATGGTGGATGCTTATCCAAGATAATAGTTGGACTGTGACATGGAGCCAATTTAAAGTGATATTTTATGAGAAGTATTTTCCCCAATGTTTCAAAGACCGTAGAGTGTCAGAATTCCATGAACTCAAGCAAGGCAAGATGTCCATAGCTGAGTATGAGGCTAAGTTCACTGAGTTAGCCAGATTTGCTTCTCATATAGTCGACATAGATTACAAAAAGGCTCAAAAGTTTGAAGGGGGCCTAGATCTAGATGTGTTTGATCAAGTAGGCATTCTGAAGTTGCCTACATATGTAGATGTACCTGACAGAGTATTGATGGAAAAGGCCAATCTGGCAGCAATGAAACAAGCTAAAACACTAACAACAGAATGGAGAAGTAAAAGATCTGGATCTAATTTTCGGAAGGGCCGTTCATTCTTTGCAAACAAGAAGCAAAATATTGGATTTTCAAGCAGTTCAAGTCAAAGCAGTAAATCTATGCCAGGTTGTTCTAAATGTGGGAGGAAGCACAAATGTACGTGTTACCGTGCATCTAGTGCTTGTTTTCGGTGTGGCAATCCTGGCCACATGATAAAGATTGTCCGATGAGATCTGACAATGCTAATCTTCCTCCGACAAGTTCAATAGGATCCACTTAAGAACAAATGTGAGAACCAATACCGAGAGAGAAACTCTGAGGCAAGGCCAAGTTTTTGTATTAGTATCTGGTGATGTACAGAACACCGAGTCAGTAGTGTCAGGTATGATATTTATTACGCTCAACATGCCTATGTGTTGATAGATTCTGATTTTACGCACTCTTTTGTGTCGCATGCCTTTTCTCGAAAATTAACTAGACCCTTAGAACCTTTGAATTATTTGCTCTATGTATCTACACCATCTGGAGGCTCTATGTTATGTGCTTATGTGTATCCTGCATGTGACATCATGGTTAGTAATATGTTATTATATGCTGATTTGCTACTGTTGGATATTATGTATTTTGATTGTATTCTGGGTATGGATTGGTTGACTAAATACTATGCCACTATTGATTGTGTGAGTAAATCTATTGTGTTTCGACCACCTGGTGTTCCTGAATTTGTATTTGATGGGAATGGGGTAATTTCTCCGTCGTACTTGATTTCGTTTATGAAAGCTAAAAAGTTGTTGAGAAAAGGTTGTCGGGGCTACTTGTATTGTGTATTAACTGTATCTTCAGATAGTGCTAATGTGGAAACTATTCTCGTTGTTTGTGAATTTCCTGACGTATTTCCTACTGACCTACCCGGGAGTTAATTGATAGAGAAATTGAATTCATTATTGATGTAGTATCTGGGACACAACCGATTTCTAAGACCCCTTACCAAATGTCAACTTCTAAACTGAAAGAATTGAAAGTCCAACTCCAAGAATTGCTAGACAAGAAATTCATCCGACTGAGCACTTCATCTTGGGATGCTCCGGTTTTATTTGTCAAAAAGAAGGATGATCTTTGAGATTATGTATTGATTACTGGCAATTAAATAAAGTAACAATCAAGAACAAATACCCACTGCTCCGAATTGATGATCTGTTCGACCAACTCCAAAGAGCACAAGTGTTCTCTAAGATAGACCTTAGATTCGGGTATCACCAACTAAAAAGTTAAGGCAAAAGACATTGAGAAAATTGTTTTTCGGACTAGATACGGACACTATGAATTTTTAGTAATGCCATTTGGGGTAACGAATGCACCTACGGCTTTCATGGACTTAATGAATAAGGTGTTCAAACAATTTCTTGACAAATTTATAGTTGTGTTTATTGATGACATTCTGATTTATTTTAAAAACAAGGAAAGACATGAATACCATCTTCTGAGAGAAAAGAAACTGTATGCAAAACTCTCTAAATGTGAATTCTGGCTTGACAATGTAAGCTTTGTGGGGCATGTAATCAATAAAGATGGCATCTCTGTTGACCCACAGCAAATTGAAGCTATTGTGGACTAGCCAAGACCAACCAATGTGTCAAAAGTTTGAAGTTTTCTAGGGCTTGCAGGCTATTATCGTAGATTTGTGAAAGATTTCTCCAAACTTGCTTTGCCACTCACTCAACTGACATAGAAAAATGTACCATTTGATTGGAGTGATCAACGGGAGTTAGCCTTTCAAGAACTGAAAACTAGGTTGGTAACTATACCAATTTTGACTTTGCCTAATGGTACTGATGGGTTTCAAATTTACAATGACGCTTCGTACAAGGGTTTGGGGTGTGTGTTAATACAAAATGGGAAGGTGATTACTTATGCTTATTGGCAACTCCGCCCACATGAAAAGAACTATCCGACCCATGACCTTGAACTAGCAGCTGTGGTGTTTGCCTTGAAAATTTAGACACTATCTGTATGGTATGACTTGTGAAGTGTACACTGACCACAAAAGCTTGAAATATTACTTCACCCAAAAAGAACAAAATATGAGACAAATGAGATGGTTAGAGTTGATTAAAGATTATGACTTGCAGATTTTGTACCATCAAAGAAAGGCAAATACAGTTGCGGATGCTTTGAGCCAAAAATCTAATGGAAATCTGTCATGTTTACTTACCGGTCAAAAAGAATCGTTACATGATTTGGAAAGAAATGGGATTGAAATTGTGTTATGTGATCAGGGTGGAATCCTAGCTGTCATTTCCGTCCAGCCTGCAATAATTGAAGAAATTAAAGAGAAACAGTTTGACGATGAGTTTTTGAAGAAAATTGTTGATGAACTTGAATTAAAACCAAGGCCAGGGTTTGTATTTGAGAATAATGTGCTAAACTTTCAAGGTAGGCTTTGTGTACCAGATTGTTTTGAACTAAGGAAGTGTGTTATAACCAAAGTCCATAATTCCAAATTTGCTATACACCCAGGAAAGACGAAAATGTACAAGGATTTGAAACAAAATTTCTGGTGGCCTGGAATGAAAAAGTGTATTGCTGACTTTGTAGCTAGATGTTTGCATTGCCAACAAGTTAAAGCCAAACATCAACAACCCACTAGATTGCTTCAACCGCTTCTAATACTAGAATAGAAATGGGAGCATATTACCATAGACTTCATTGTAGGATTTCCTCGCTCTTTTCGAGATATAAAATCTATCTGGGTAATTGTTGATCATTTGACTAAATCCGCACATTTCTTACTTGTCAAAACTCTATATAATGCGAATAAATTGGCTAATATTTTATGTGAATGAGATTGTGAGATTACAGAGTGTGCCAGTATTTATTGTATTTGACAGAGATCCTAAGTTCAGTTCAAGATTCTGGCAGAGTTTGCAACAAGCTTTGGGGACTGAATTGAGATTGAGTAGTACTTACCACCCATAGACAGACGGCCAATCAGAAAGAACGATATAGACTTTGGAAGATATGCTTAGAATGTGTGCCCTAGATTTCCAAGGCAATTGGGAGACTTACTTACCATTGGCCAAATTTGTGTATAACAATAGCTACCTGTAACATGCCCGAAGGATACCCGCGCGCGTTAAACAGTTCGGACTTCCGAGATCTCTTTGATCTCTAGTTTCACGAGTGCAATGTGAAACGTAGATGAGAGTCTAGATTTGGCAACTTTTATTGAAAATCCATTTTATTGCAATTTTGTTAAAAATGGATCAAGGCCATCGAACTCGTGAGTCGCCACCTAATATTTTGGGAAATTAGGAAACCCATGACTCAGTGCCAAGGCCACTGTTTGTCGTAACCAAGGATGCTTGGCTCGGAACCTTAGGTATGAGAGGGGCAGGTCAATAATGAGCACCCCCGTTCACCCGATTAAAAGATCGGCCTCTACTAAACCATGATATGACTTTTATTTTCTTTATATGTTCATGTTCTGATTATTGAATAAATCCTAAATTTTACTATGTGAAGCATATAAGTATAGACTAGTTTGCTCAAATTGGAATAATTCAACTTCATGTTTGTTTTTCGAAAAGGGTTTGAATTTGCCACCTCAAATGGGCTTAGAGTTTGTGAATTTCCCACTACAAAGTGGGCTTAAAACGTACATTATCGAATTATTCCAATTCGAACAACAAGCCTTCATCCACAGGCATTCATACAGTTTATCACTTAAGCAAATAGCCACATGGTAGGATACTAAACATAATAAGAAAATTACACACAAATGGGATGCTAAAGCATAAAAACTCACAGATTGACCGACGTCCCTCGAACAACTACAAAACAAAGTTAGTAAAATATGCATGATCTTATATTCAGAATCCCAATGCAATTCACTCATGAGATACACTAAAGATTTGGCTTCTAGAATATGACATGTGAATCATTTCAAAATATATGATAGCACACAGAATCATAGGATAATCAATTGAAGCATAAAGATGCAAATTTAGCCAAATCTTATGCATGGATCATGGATGTAAAGCAGGAATATGCATGGCATGTTAGATATATACATACACACAGTGAGGGAAAGCGATAAAAGAATGGGATAGAAAGAAGCGGGGTGGGAAAATTATTACAACACTTTGAATATTACAAATCCGAGAGAGGTGAGTGAAAAAATAAAATCCTCACAAACACTCAAAATAAAATAAAATAAAATAAAATCTTCCATCTCACAGACTTGCACAACTCAAACCATGTACTCAATTCATCTTCAATGGAGGGTCCTGTTCAAGTGTATGTTGAGCAAGTTCGGTTGCCGATATCATTACTCCAGCAGCAAAGGAACCCAGTTCAAGGCTTAGACCCAACTTATCACTGCACCAGGCAACCAGCAAGCAGAAAGCCACTGCTGCCAATTGATAAAGTTCATTGGTCTGTGATGATAGGCTAATCATCAGCTTTAGAAACCAAGGTACACAAGTCCGAGATAGTATTGACAAAATGGCCAAAAAAGTAATCAAAACCACCAGCGATTTTGTCATGGATACAACTCCTTGAAGAGCACCAGCAGTACCACCAAGAACTGGAAGCTACGCAAACAGCAAACCAACAGCACAGTCCCCCCTCAGAGACTTCACCACCACATAACGAGGCTGTTACTCCACACAAGCACATAAAGAGAAATATCTGGAGCAAGCCTCCTAATACTGCAACGAGAGAAGAGAGTCCTCCCCTCTTGCTGCCGTGTCTCTGTCAATGGTCCATCCCCTTGTGTTATGCCCGTGTCCCTCCTCTATCTCTTGGCTGTCATGCATGTGTATGAGTAAGGTGTTGGGTGTGTTTTTTTTTGTGAGGTGCCGTGTGTGCTGCTGGGTTGAAGCACTGTGCGTGCATGTGTATCAGTTGAGAGAGGTGTGTGTGTGTGTGATCGGGGAGAGAGACCCGAGAGAGAGAGTGTGGGTCTTGTGTGTGAGAGTCTTGAGTGTGTGTTACTGTGTTTCCTCCTCTAACCCGTATGAGTGTGTGTATGGAGTCTTAGAGAGAGAGAGCTGGGTCTCTCCCTCCATGCATCGTGTGTATGCTCCGTGTGCTGTAGTGAAGCTCCTGTGTGTGTCTCCCTCGTGTGTGTAGTGTGTGGTGTGAAAAAGTTGCAGAGCCGTGAGGGCTGGGGGAAGAGAGAGCTCCCGTGGGTGTGTGTATCAGTGCCCCTGAATCTCCTGGGTGAGTGGCGTGTCTGGTGTGTGCATGCCGTGAGTGGGTATATGGTTTGTGAAGTTGGTGGTGTGTGAATGGTGGGTGTGTTGATGCCCCTCCCCTCTCTACCCGTGTGTCTGTGTGTGTGTGTTTGAGGATGTGTGGATGCCCCTTTCTCTCTGTAAACCCGTCTCTGGTGAAGTGGTGGGTGTCCTCTCAAAACGGTGTCTCTCTGTGTGTATAAAAGAGATCCGGCCCCCCTCCCCTCTCAAGTGTCCAGCTGTGTTCAGTGCATCTCTTGATCATTCCACCACTCCATATTCTTCTTTTGTTTTCTTTTTTTTGTTTATTGTCCACCAGAGCATAATCATTCCACCACTCCACCACACACTCAACATCTTTTCTTTTTTGTTTTTTGTTTTTATTTTATTTTCTAAACCACCCCACCCTCTTCTGTTGAGTCCCTTTGTCCCCATTTTTTATTTCTTTTTATTGATTTTCAATTTTTTTATGTTTTATTTCTATTTTTCCTTTTTTTTTGTGTTTTTATCATTTTTTTATATTATATGCTAATTTATATAAACACACTTAAAAAATTGTACAAACACACAAAATTATATAAAATTATAAAGTCAAAATAAAAATATTTTAATTTGATCAAAATGGGTAAGTTTTGGGATTAAAATTTCAAGTTAATTTTTTTTTGGTGAGGGTGGTCAAAATAAAGTGCCCAAGTCTTAGGGCCGGTCAAAATAGGGTGTCTACAGTTGCCCCTCTTTGACAGAGCTCGAAGTCATGAAATGACGTGAGTGAATGTCAAAGCCCGAAGACGACCCTTTTGACAAGGCCGTAAGACTAGGGCAAACAAAGCAGGTGTGGGCAAACAAAGGAGGTGTAACGTAAGTACAAACCGGATGTAATGCTAGTGGTTGAACCCGAAGGTTGCCTACGTATCCCTTTGCAAGGAATCAAACCAGCATAGTTCAGGGGCAAGATGCAAATGATATACTTAAAAAGTAGTTTGAAAGTTAGACTTACACGCTTCGCGAAACCGGTTTGTTTGAAAATTCATGATTTATGCAAGAGAGGAAAGACCTCAACCAAGAGAAATCAACATCCTAACACGTCTCACGCGAAATGAGGAAATATGGTGTAAACAACAAACGCACCTGATGTTTTTAACCGAGTGAATCAACAACCTAACGCATCTCACGCGAGAGGAGAAGGGGTGGTGTAAACAGACAGGCGCACCTGCTGTTTTTAACCGAGTGAATCAACATCCTAACGCGTCTCACGCGAGAGGAGAAGAGGTGGTGTAAACAGACAGGCGCACCTGCTATTATTAACCAATTGGGTGGTGTGAACAGATAGGCGCACCTGCTGTTTTTAACCGATTTGGGTGGCCACGGATGCCGCTTTTCTGATCATATTTACAACTTTCCCTATTCTCCAACGGGGTGACAGACTAGGTTGGTTCAGTATCCAAAATTGAGGTGCATACAAGCTACCTCAACCTATGGGGCTGCCATACAGATTTCAAGCCGGGGATACACCCCTGGGTATTTAAACCAGACTTTAGTCTCGGAAATCCTAAACCTTTTGCGTTCTAGGTCTCAGCTATTCGAACTCTAGTTTCCACCGTCGCAGTTGGTCTCCTAGGAACTCATTGCAATCACAGGCAGATGACTATACCAGACCACCTAAAGTCGTTCGGGCACGACAAACACCAAAGGAATTGCACCTTTAGAGGATTTAAGGTCTCCTAGACCATAAAAGAAGAGGGTACGTCGCCTACAAATGTGCATACCACACAAATGAGAGAAAAGTGCATCGCATTCAAATGTGCATACCACACAAATGAGAAGGGTTGCATCGCATTCAAGTGTGCATACCACACAAATGAGAGAGGGGGGTGCATCGCATTCAAATGTGCATACCACACAAATGAGAGAGGGGGGGTGCATCGCATTCAAATGTGCATACCACACAAATGAGAGAGGGGGTTGCATCGCATTCAAATGTGCATACCACACAAATGAGAGAGGGGGTTGCATCGCATTCAAATGTGCATACCACACAAATGAGAAGGGGGTTGCATCGCATTCAAATGTGCATACCACACAAATGAGAGAGGGGGTGCATCGCATTCAAATGTGCATACCACACAAATGAGAAGGGGGTTGCATCGCATTCAAATATGCATACCACACAAATGAGAAGGGGGTTGCATCCCATTCAAATGTACATACCACACAATTGAGAGAGGGGGTTGCATCGCATTCAAATGTGCATACCACACAAATGAGAAGGGGTTTGCATCGCATTCAAATGTGCATACCACACAAATGAGAAGGGGGTTGCATCGTATTCAAATGTGCATACCACACAAATAAGAGAGGGGGTGCATCGCATTCAAATGTGCATACCACACAAATGAGAAGGGGGTTGCATCGCATTCAAATGTGCATACCACACAAATGAGAAGGAGGTTGCATCGCATTCAAATGTGCTTACCACACAAATGAGAGAGGGGGTGCATCGCATTCAAATGTGCATACCACACAAATGAGAAGGGGGTTGCATCGCATTCAAATGTGCATACCACACAAATAAGAAGGGGGTTGCATCGCATTCAAATGTGCATACCGCACAAATGAGAGAGGGGATTGCATCGCATTCAAATGTGCATACCACACAAATGAGAAGGGGGTGAACTCGGGATCCAAATGCGTCTCACGCGAGAGGAGGAATAGTGGTGTAACCAACAGACGTATCTCAACGTATTTCATACGGAGAGAGGGAAGGTTTTAACCGGGTGAATAACAATGGTGTAACCAACAGACGTATCTCAACGTATTTCATACGGAGAGAGGGAAGGTTTTAACCGAGGAGCAAAACAATGGTGTAACCAACAGACGTATCTCAACATATTTCATACGGAGAGAGGGAAGGTTTTAACCGGGGAGAAAAACAATGGTGTAACCAACAGACGTATCTCAACGTATTTCATACGAAGAGAGGGAAGGTTTTAACCGAGGAGAAAAACAATGGTGTAACCAACAGACGTATCTCAACGTATTTCATACGGAGAGAGGGAAGGTTTTAACCGGGGAGAAAAACAATGGTGTAACCAACAGACGTATCTCAACGTATTTCATACGAAGAGAGGGAAGGTTTTAACCGAGTGAACGCCACGTCCGAACATGTTTTCACGTGAAATGAGCAAAGGTAGATTCGAAGTCCAAACGCGTCTCACGCGAATGAAGAATGATTTCTTGCTGATAAGGGGTAATCTCTACACATATGTCCCTTTTTTTCCTGATGATAATCACAACTTTCCCTATTTTCCAACGGGGTGACAGACTAGGTTGGTTTAGTATCCAGAATTGAGGCGCATACACGCTACCTCAACCTATGGGGCTGCCATACAGATTTCAAGCCGGGGATACACCCCTGGGTATTTAAACCAGACTTTAGTCTTGGAAATTCCAAACCTTTTGTGTTCTAGGCATCGGCCATTCGAACTCTAGTTTTCACCGTCACAGTTGGTCTCCTAGGAACTCATTACAAACACAACCAAGATAATACACAAATATTTACATATAAATACACACAGATACGTACATATGGTATACACATATGCATATATAGACAACATACAGACAGATATATACAGATATATACACAGACATATACAGTATATATACAGGTATATACGACACAGACATATACGGACCTATACACAAACATATACGGATATATACAGGTAGGGAATATTCTGTTTGCAACCGTCAGTTGGAATATGCCGTTACTGAGAAGGCATATTCCATTTGCTGACGTCAGCACACGCACACAAAACACGCATAAAGAAAAGAAAATCACAAAATGCATAGATACGGGGTGTCGAACCCCTGACCTCAAGCTTGGCCTCTGAGTATTCAACCACTGAGCCACTCTACTCTTATGACTATGACAAGATATGCAAACAAATATATATATATACTATACAAGACATATATATACATAAAACCAAAACAAACCAAAAGAAACACTCAATGTGGGGTTCAAACCCCTGACCTCAAGCTCAGTCTCTCACTCTTCAACCACTGGGCCAAACCATTGAACCCAAGCCACTCGCATGACCAAATGTTCAAACAAATATATATATCTATATAGGTGGACAAAACATATATTTATCAAAACCAAAGCAAAAACAAAACAAAGAAAGACTTGATGTGGGGTTCGAACCCCTGCCCTCGGACTCAGCCTTTCAATCCTTAACTCACTAGGCCAAACCACTGAACCCAAGCCACACCTGTGACTCAAATGTTCAAACAAATATATAAGACATATTTATACATAAAATGAAAACAAAACAAAAGAAACACTCAATGTGGGGTTCGAACCCCTGACCTCGAGCTTAGGCTTTCCAACCCCGAACCCATTGGGCCAAACCATCAACCCAAGCCATACCGGACACAAATGTTCAAACCAATACCTATATTACATAGCTATACAATATATATACATATATGCATACACAACTCTCCCCGTCTCTTGTCAAGCTTGACACGCTGCGCTTGCCACATCGTCGACAAAAGCAGCCTCGAACGACACTCGCCTCGCTTCTCTTTCTCTTTGTCTTTCTCTCTCGCTTCTTTCTTCTTCAAGATTCCGCTTCTTCTTCTTAACCATTCTTTTTTCTTCTCCATCTTCTATCGTTCTTCCATCGCCCTCCTCCTCCTTCTTTTTCTTCTATTTTCGCCATTCTTCTCAGGTTCCGCCTTTCTTTCGCCATTTCTTTCTTCTTCTCTTATACATGGCTTCGCTCGCCTCTCTCTTTTTCTCGATCTTAATGATCCATCAAGCTCCTTCCGGCCAAGTGCCCTCGCTCACTCATCCCGCTTTTCCCACACTAACAATTGAGCAAGTGATGGTCGCCAAACCGATATTGATGCTAACCACCTCACGTTGAAGTCGTATGGAAACAAAGGGTCATGTCACTAATTTGTCCCACCGTCTGCCAAAAAGGACGAGTGAGCTACATCGGGTTAATGCCCAACTCAATCTGCTTCAGCAGATGTATAAGGATGCACGAGCGGAGGTTTGTGCACTGAAGGCAGAGAACAAAGAACTGAAACGGAAGACTACCTCCATGGAGAGTAGAGAGGTAAAACGACAGGCCACTTGTCTGGACCAGTTCGGAGCGCCAGCGTATTTTTCCTTTGATGGTCGGCGAAAAGTCAACTCTTTTGCCGGAAACATTGAGGCAAGGCCTTCGAAGGCCGATGACAAAAAGAGGAAGAGCTCGGCGACGGAAGAGCCAAGTAAATGAAGCTGGCATGTGGTCGGCATCTGCAAAGACGAAGAAGAAGAACAAGATCTGTTTTTTTTTTTTTATTTCTTTTTCTGGACTTTGTATTTTTTTTTCTAGGCTTGGTTTTTGTATTTCTGGTTTTTTTTTTTTTTTTGGTTTTTTGTTCGGAGTCTCTGTAATCGGGGATGTCCTCCCTTGACTGTAATAAAAAATTTTGATTTTGTATCTCAATGGTGTGACTAGCATATCACTTTGAGTTGGAAAATACTTTTGTTTGATTGATTTTGAGATTGATTGAAATTTGAACTCTGAATTGGACATTGATCCACACTGACCTGAAACATAAAACTGAAAACGAAGCCAAAAATAATCCAAACACACTTCTATACGCTGACTGGTAGGAATACCCTAACTGGTATAAAATACACTAACTGGTATGAATACACAGTGACATACACTGATTGGTATGAATACTCTGACTGGTATGGATACATACTTCGATACACTGACTGGTATGAATACCCTGACTGGTATACATACACTGACTGATATGACTTATATACATTGACGAGTTGACTCGAGTGGGGGAGAAGATAGAATCACTGACTCGACTATGCCCCTAATTCATTACCTTGAAATTTTGACTTCTTTTTTTTTTTTTTTTTTTTTTTTGTAAAAATGTTTTGATCAACATGAGAATTAGATTAGCATACTTATTCCATTTTCTGTTTCAAATCATGTAAGCTAAATTGTGAGCACTGAAAATTTTTCCTTTTCAAATCCAAAGAATGGTCCAAGTTTTGCAAAAATGGAACAATTTTCGAGAAAAATTAGTCAGCTTCATTCAAATTAATCAAAACCTATTTTTGCAAATGGCCACTACCCAACCAACATGGAATCAATCATTGAAGTGCATAGTCCCAAACCAGATAATCAAAGGTGATATCTGAACCAAGCCAATCGAACCAAGCCAATCCGAACCGAATAAAGTCGAGCAAAACTGGACCGGACCGAACCGAACCGCCAAACCGAATGGAACCGAACTGAACCAAGTTAAATTGAACCAATTGAACTGAACAGAACAAAGATACACCAATGAAACACGGATAAGACAACCAAGTCGACTAAAGATACACCAATCAAACATGGACAAAATGAATGAGTTGAAAATTATTGGAGCCGAACTTCAAGATGAAGCTACCTACGTATCCCAAAGATAGGAATTAGGCCATCGTAGTTCGGGCAAAGGTTCACTCGGGTATTGACACTCTCCTTTTGTGCTCTAACTTTTGCCAAAGCCGTCCTTTTGGGTTTTCAACCTTGCGAGCTTTTCATTTTTCTATTTTTTTTTCCTTTTCATTTTGATTTTCATTTTGTTCATTTCATTTTTTTTTTATTTCTTTTGAGTTTCCTTTTTTTTTTTTTCTGCTCTAACTTTTGCCTGGGTCACCCTTCCAGGTTTTCAACCCAGCAAGCCTCTCAAGGGTTACTTTCAGTTTAACTTTGTCCATGTTGATTGGGGAATCTCTAAACCAACTATAAGAACAACTGCTACACTTGACCGGTAGATATGATGATGTAGGGACTAGGCTACTTGGGTCTGATGTTGCCTCTAGTGTTGTGGATAAGAACTCGACTGTCCTTCAATAATACAATTCATTCTCTCAAATTCTGGGTTTGGCTTTTTTAGGCGGTCTTCATTGGGAAATGGTTCAATTTTAACTCTTTGATCACATCCAACCTTTTGCCCCTAGTTCAAGGGCTGCTTCAAATCTAAATCACATCCAACCTTCTTGTCCCTAATTCAAGGATTGCTTCCGATCTGAATCACAGGCCCTACATAGTTTTGGCTATAGTTCACTCGGGTATTGACACTCTCCTTTTATGCTCTAACTTTTGCCAAAGCCGTCCTTTCAAGTTTTCAACCTTGCGAGCTTTTCATTTTTCCTCTTTTTTTTTTTTCCTTCTTTTTTTTTATTTATTTATTATTATTATTTTTTGGTGCTCTAACTTTTGCCTGGATCGCCCTTCCGGGTTTTCGACCCAGCGAGCCTTTCAAGGGTGGTACCTTATTGCCCCTAGTTCAAGGGCTGCCTCCATTTTAACTATGCAAGCCTCACACTTTTGCCCCTAGTTTAAGGGTTGTTTCAAATCGAAATCGCATTCTCTCTTATTGCCCCTAGTTGAAAGGCTGCCTTCATTTGAATCATATTATGGCCCTTAGTTCAAGGGCTATTTCCAATCTGGATCACATCGTTGCCCCTAGTTCAAGGGCTATTTCCATTCATATTTGACCTTATTGCTCCTAGTTGAAGGGCTGCCTCCATTTGAATCACATCATTGCCCCTAGTTCAAGGGCTATTTCCATTCATATTTGACCTTGTTGCCCCTAGTTGAAGGGCTGCCTCCATTTGAATCACATCATTGCCCCTAGTTCAAGGGTTGTTTTCATTTGAATCATATTCGACCTTTATTGCCCATTTGAATCACATCATGGCCCCTAGTTCAAGGGCTATTTCCAATTCGGCTATGCCAGCTTGCCTTACACTTTGATTGATCATGGGATACTTCAAACCATGGTGTAAAAGCTAAGGAACTAAGGAGGTTGGACCACGAGTCAAGAGGGATCCTATGCTGTATAATCAATTCCAAGTATGTTTTCGTAGGACCACGCAAAAACAGTTTTTGAAATCTTTTCACAAAGTGACTAATCACTCGTACTTTTCGAAGATAAGATAGAACCAATTTGGACCAAGCCAGGATCCTTCTCAATATCCACATTAACAAAAATGATTTTATTCATAAAAGGCTTAGCACACCTCTCTTCCTCTCAGTTGATCAAAATTTGAAAATCTCGAGGAAATTCTTCCTCTTCGTTTTTATCAGAGTTTTGGAAAAAGTTTTGAAAAATTTTGGTCAATGCAATGATTTAAAGGCACAGAAAAGTAGACAGACTCTATGGCATTTTTTTTTTATATTTTATTTTTTAAATTTTTTTTTTTTTTGAAAAGAGACTATGACTCAGCAATGACACAGACTCAAAAGAAAATGACAAAGAAGACCTAGACAAGATAGAAATGTTTAGGTTAGCACTCTCAAAATCAACAGACTCTGACTTACTAGAATGACTCGAGTCTGATCCCAACTCTACAAACTTGGTGGAATCAAACTTAGACTCAATATTCAATTTAGAACTCAGAATAAAACCATTCTCAAATTGCCAATCAACGTGTGGGCCATCCGTAATATTCAAAATAAAACTCGTCCAATCAACAGGTGGTTACTCCCCAATCACAAAGATGGTCGGATACCCTACAAGTTCTATTTATTTACAAATGGTCGACTTTGTGGGATATCGGCATTTATTTTATTTTATTTTATTTTTACAAAAAAATTTTTGATTTTATGTTTTTGTTATTTTTTTTTTGTTTTTGAAGTAATGGTGCTAAGTTGAACTACCTGAACCACTCATTCGAATTTGAGAACCCCTGTATAGATCCAATACATACATTGCACATAACACATAGTAGGAAAGAGAACAAACACCCCTATGGAGGGTAGGGTTATCCTGTCCTAGCTTGAAATGATCTAGGGTTTCACTATTCAAACAAGCGGTATCACATATCCTAACAATGGGAAAGCATCATGTCCTAATTTGAAAGGTACTATAGCTCACTATATGTACAAGGTTGGCTTTACTCTAAGGGTTGAAGTCAATGTGACATTACCAAAGAGTCCTTTGGGTCATAACCAATAAAGATCCCAGGAAATCAGAAGAGTCAAATAGCCTCTCTTCGGAGTCTGAGAACCTTAGATAGCAGAGCTAGATAGCAAAGCTACCCTTTTGACAAATCTCAAAAGGTTACAACACAAGACCTCCAAAGTAACATAAAAATAGGTGTAGTGTCACAAAAAGCTTGCCTGTGCTCCCACCAGTATCTAGTGAACACAGGAACTTTAAGTGCACCAATGCATGCAATGCAATAAACATATAATTGAAAATAAAAGTCATATCATGGAGTTCGAGTCAAGGTTTCATAAAATCCCCAGTCGAGTCGCCAGAAACTGTAACATGCCCGGGGTACCAAGCTAAACAGCGGACTCGAGATCTCTTTGATCTCTAGTTTCACGAGTGCAATGTGAAACGTAGATGAGAGTCCAAATTTGGCATTTTTTATTGAAAATCCATTTTATTGCAATTTTGTTAAAAATGGATCAAGGCCATCGAACTCGTAGTCGCCACCTAATATTTTGGGAAATTAGGAAACCCATGACTCAAAGGCCAAGGCCATCGCTCGTCAGAACCAAGGATGCTTGGCTGGGAACCTTAGATATGAGAGGGGAAGGTCAATAATGAGCACCCCCGCTCACCCGATCAAAAGATCGGCCTCTACTAAACCATGATATGACTTTTATTTAGAGTTTGTGAATTTGCCACTACAAAGTGGGCTTAAAACGTACATTTATCGAATTATTCCAATTCGAACAACAAGCCTTCATCCACAGGCATTCATACAGTTTATCACTTAAGCAAATAGCCACATGGTAGGATGCTAAACATAATAAGAAAATCACACACAAATGGGATGCTAAAGCATAAAAACTCACAGATTGATCGACGTCCCTCGAACAACTACAAAACAAAGTTAGTAAAATATGCATGATCTTATATACAGAATCCTAATGCAATTCACTCATGAGATGCACTAAAGATTTGGCTTCTAGAATATGGCATGTGAATCATCTCAAAATATACGATAGCACACAGAATCATAGGATAATCAATTGAAGCATAAAGATGCAAATTTAGCCAAATCTTATGCATGGATCATGGATGTAAAGCAGGGATATGCATGGCATGTTAGATATATACATACACACAGTGAGGGAAAGCGATAAAAGAATGGGATAGAAAGAAGCGGGGTGGGGAAATTATTACAACACTTTGAATATTACAAATCCGAGGGAGGTGAGTGAAAAAATAAAATCCTCACAAACACTCAAAATAAAATAAAGGAAAAAGTTAGGGATCATGAAAATTTTGTCATAAAAATGATCATGAAAAATTTATGATCCTTGGATTACCTTGGTTAGTGTGTGGTGCTTTATTCTAAGTGTAATCCAAAAGTCACAAAACTTTCATGATTATTTTCATGAAAAGTTTTTCATGATACCTAGCATTACTGTAAAATAAAATAAAATAAAATCTTCCATCCCACAGACTTGCACACCTCAACCCATGTACTCAATTCATCTTCAATGGAGGGCCCTGTTCAAGTGTATGTTGAGCAAGTTCGGTTGTCGATATCATTACTCCAGCAGCAAAGGAACCCAGTTCAAGGCTTAGACCCAACTTATCACTACACCAGGCAACCAGCAAGCAGAAAGCCACTGCTGCCAATTGATAAAGTTCATTGGTCTGTGACGATAGGCTAATCATCAGCTTTAGAAACCAAGGTACACAAGTCCGAGATAGTATTGACAAAATGGCCAAAAAAGTAATCAAAACCACCAGCGATTTTGTCATGGATACAACTCCTTGAAGAGCACCAGCAGTACCACCAAGAACTGGAAGCAACGCAAACAGCAAACCAACAGCACAGTCCCCCTCAGAGACTTCACCACCACATAACGAGGCTGTTACTCCACACAAGCACATAAAGAGAAATATCTGGAGCAAGCCTCCTAACACTGCAACGAGAGAAGAGAGTCCTCCCCTCTTGCTGCCGTGTCTCTGTCAATGGTCCATCCCCTTGTGTTATGCCCGTGTCCCTCCTCTATCTCTTGGCTGTCATGCATGTGTATGAGTATGGTGTTGGGTGTGTTTTTTTTTGTGAGGTGCCGTGTGTGCTGCTGGGTTGAAGCACTGTGCGTGCATGTGTATCAGTTGAGAGAGGTGTGTGTGTGTGATCGGGGAGAGAGACCCGAGAGAGAGAGTGTGGGTCTTGTGTGTGAGAGTCTTGAGTGTGTGTTACTGTGTTTCCTCCTCTAACCCGTATGAGTGTGTGTATGGAGTCTTAGAGAGAGAGAGCTGGGTCTCTCCCTCCATGCATCGTGTGTATGCTCCGTGTGCTGTAGTGAAGCTCCTGTGTGTGTCTCCCTCGTGTGTGTAGTGTGTGGTGTGAAAAAGTTGCAGAGCCGTGAGGGCCGGGGGGAGAGAGAGCTCCCGTGGGTGTGTGTATCAGTGCCCCTGAATCTCCTGGGTGAGTGGCGTGTCTGGTGTGTGCATGCCGTGAGTGGGTATATGGTTTGTGAAGTTGGTGGTGTGTGAATGGTGGGTGTGTTGATGCCCCTCCCCTCTCTACCCGTGTGTCTGTGTGTGTGTGTTTGAGGATGTGTGGATGCCCCTCTCTCTCTGTAAACCCGTGTCTCTGGTGAAGTGGTGGGTGTCCTCTCAAAACGGTGTCTCTCTGTGTGTATAAAAGAGATCCGGCCCCCCTCCCCTCTCAAGTGTCCAGCTGTGTTCAGTGCATCTCTTGATCATTCCACCACTCCATATTCTTCTTTTGTTTTCTTTTTTTTTGTTTATTGTCCACCAGAGCATAATCATTCCACCACTCCACCACACACTCAACATCTTTTCTTTTTTGTTTTTTGTTTTTATTTTATTTTCTAAACCACCCCACCCTCTTCTGTTGAGTCCCTTTGTCCCCATTTTTTATTTCTTTTTATTGATTTTCAATTTTTTTATGTTTTATTTCTATTTTTCCTTTTTTTTTGTGTTTTTATCATTTTTTTATATTATATGCTAATTTATATAAACACACTTAAAAAATTGTACAAACACACAAAATTATATAAAATTATAAAGTCAAAATAAAAATATTTTAATTTGATCAAAATGGGTAAGTTTTGGGATTAAAATTTCAAGTTAATTTTTTTTTGGTGAGGGTGGTCAAAATAAAGTGCCCAAGTCTTAGGGCCGGTCAAAATGGGGTGTCTACAGTTCCCTCTTTGACAGAGCTCGAAGTCATGAAATGACGTGAGTGAATGTCAAAACCCGAAGACGACCCTTTTGACAAGGCCGTAAGACTTGGGCAAACAAAGCAGGTGTGGTCAAACAAAGGAGGTGTAACGTAAGTACAAACCGGATGTAATGCTAGTGGTTGAACCCGAAGGTTGCCTACGTATTCCTTTGCAAGGAATCAAACCAGCGTAGTTCAGGGGCAAGATGCAAATGATATGCTTAAAAAGTAGTTTGAAAGTTGGATTTACACGCTTCGCGAAGCCGGTTTGTTTGAAAATTCATGATTTATGCAAGAGAGGAAAGACCTCAACCAAGAGAAATCAACATCCTAACACGTCTCACGCGAAAGGAGGAAATATGGTGTAAACAACAGACGCACCTGATGTTTTTAACCGAGTGAATCAACAACATAACGCATCTCACGCGAGAGGAGAAGGGGTGGTGTAAACAGACAGGCGCACCTGTTGTTTTTAACCGAGTGAATCAACATCCTAACGCGTCTTATGCGAGAGGAGAATGGGTGGTGTAAACAGACAGGCGCACCTGCTATTATTAACCAATTGGGTGGTGTGAACAGATAGGCGCACCTGCTGTTTTTAACCGATTTGGGTGGCCACGGATGCCGCTTTTCTGATCATATTTACAACTTTCCCTATTCTCCAATGGAGTGACAGACTAGGTTGGTTCAGTATCCAAAATTGAGGCGCATACAGGCTACCTCAACCTATGGGGCTGCCATAAAGATTTCAAGCCGGGGATACACCCCTGGGTATTTAAACCAGACTTTAGTCTCGGAAATCCTAAACCTTTTGCGTTCTTGGTCTCGGCCATTCGAACTCTAGTTTCCACCGTCGCAGTTGGTCTCCTAGGAACTCATTGCAATCACAGGCAGGTGACTATACCAGACCACCTAAAATCGTTCGGGCACGACAAACACCAAAGGAATTGCACCTTTAGAGGATTTAAGGTCTCCTAGACCATAAAAGAAGAGGGTACGTCGCCTACAAATGTGCATACCACACAAATGAGAGAAAAGTGCATCGCATTCAAATGTGCATACCACACAAATGAGAAGGATTGCATCGCATTCAAGTGTGCATACCACACAAATGAGAGAGGGAGGGTGCATCGCATTCAAATGTACCAGACCTTTGTTGGGATTGGAACTTGTACAAGAAACAACTGAAAACGTGAAATTGATTCAACAGATATTGAAAACTGCATAAAGCCACCAAAAGAGTTATACAGATGTCCGAAGAAGAGATCGAGAATATGAAGTCGGGGATCATGTGTTTATCAAAGTGACTCCTATGAAAGGGCAAACATAGTTCGGAGTGAAAGGCAAATTAGCATCGAGATATGTTGGACCATATGAGATCCTTGAGAAAATCAATCCAGTGACGTATCGAGTATCCTAACCGCCGGTCATGGAACATATGCATAACGTTTTTCACGTATCCATGCTTCGGGACTATCTACGAGATCTATTACATGTCATTGAACCAACACATGTGCTTTTGAAAGATGACTATACATACGAAGAGAGGCCAATTCGGATTGTGAATTGCCAAATCAAAAGATTAAGGAACAAAGAATTCCATTAGTGAAAGTGGAACAGGGGGACATATGCAACATAAAAGATAGAAGATGATATGATGAAGAGATACCCTAACTTGTTCCCTTTGGATCCAATATTCTTCCAAAATGAAAGTAATTCGAATTTGGAGGAGCAAACTCTTTAATGCTGTGTTTGGTTGGGGGATTTGAGGAGGGACTCAGAAAGGGAAATGGAAAAGGAAGGTGAAATATGAATAAAACATACCTACATTTCACCTAGTTTCACACACCTTTTCCCTTTCCCTTTTCGAATCGCTCCCTAAATCCCCCAACCAAACACAACATAAGAGGGAAAGATTGTAACAACCTTGACTTGTACATAACTAGTAAACCATGATTAAGAATGCTTAATAAGTAATTAAGAGGAAACCCTATGTTCATTGCATGTATTCTATGTTGTTTGCATTTATATCTATCTAGGTAGGATTATCTGTTTGTGATTTTGTTTCTTTCTACAAATTGAGGGCCTTATCGGCATCTGATTACGAAATTGACTTGGTTTATATGTTGTTGGAAATTTTTAGAATTTTATAGTAGGTTCAATTTAAATTTGATTATGTCACGACTCGCTCTCCGTACCCAAGGGTTAAGCATCATGATGGTTAGTAACTGAAGTTACCTTCTGGCAATTCTTAAACAATTACTAAATGCGAGCGAAAAAATATTTAAATGAGGGTATTAAAATAATCATTGGAGCTTTTACTTGTATAACAAAAACTTATTGACCAAAAGGCCGATATTTACATATGAAGAAGAAAATTATAAATACTATAAAAGTGCTCTGTGTGTCTATTCCACATCCCCACTCCTAAGGCTTTCCAAAAATTATTTCTGAATTGCATTGTTTTCTGAAAATTGGTAAACAACTATAAGCACATGGCAGAGTAAGAAATATTATACTAAGAGCATAAAGGCATAAAATTCACCATGGATAATTATTAGCTAAACAAAGCTTGATATTAAAATACAGAGTATATAATACAGAGATCATTTGACATATAATACAGAAATCATATAAACAAAATAATCATAACCACGGTACAGAACAGAACAGAACAGATGTATTGACTCAAGAGATGGCTCGTACGAACTCTAGAGGTGGCTCCCACCATAGCGTAGCACTTAGCTCCGTACAGCACTTTGCTCCACACCAAAAATTATAACCATGGTACATAACAGAACAAATGTATGGACTTAAGAGGTGGCTTATACGAACTCTAAAGGTGGCTCCCACAATAATGTAGTACTTAGCTCCGTACAACACTTTGCTCTATACTGTAACACCTGACTTTCTTTGCGCGCCCCCCTTTCGGAGAGGCGCGAATTGGTCATTCTACAGTTCAGACTCCTGTCACGGTTCTGAATCTAATCTCACAAAATGCAATGTAAGACTGATAAATCACCAAAGAGTCCAATCCGGCAAATCATTTTGGAAAATCAGATTTTAAATCAAATATTGCCAAAACTAGACTGCTTTGCCAGATTACAAAGTCGCCAACTAAATATTTTATTTTTGGGAAAATTTAGGAAACCCTGACTCGTGCCAAAGTTCACGTGTCCGTCATCACCAAAGTTGTCTCGGCTTCGAAACTTGGGTACGAGAGGGGAAGGTCATAACATGAGCACCCCCGCTCGTCCGATCAAAGATTGGCATCTACTAACATGATATGTTGTTTGATAAACATATGTATTCTTATTCCGGTTATTTAGCTAATTTACTATGTGATGCGCACAGCATACAAGTATAGACTCAATCACGAGAATTGGAACAAAACAACTCATGTATGTTTTTGAAAATGGTTTGAAAGTGCTACTCGCAAGTAGGCTAAAGCGCGGATTTGCCACCCTTTAGTGGGCTTTAAAACATGATTTTGCCACTTCGCAAAGTGGGCTTAAAACTCACAATCATCGGGTTGTTCCAATTCAGGCAATCAAGCCTTCACCCACAGGCACCCATGTAGTTAATCACTTAAGCAAATAGACTCATGGCAAGCATACTATCATAACAACACTCACACTCATGCAAGTATGCTAAAGCATAAACACTTATAGAGTACTCCAAGCCAAAACAGGAAACTAGTTAGAAATCATGCATGATCCTAATTATACAAGATGCCTACTACAACACATGTAATAATGCAACTAATAGGCTGGCTATATAAGATAGCATATGAATGCAACACTTGATAATATGCTTTGAAACACATATTCAAGTAGGTATTGAAGTACAATGTAGTTTGAATGATGCGCTAAGCCCGGTACATGCAAGGCAAATGAATGATGCACGCATGCAAGCATAAGGTATGCTAATTGAAAATGCCCTAAAACTAACCATCGAAAGCGATTAAGTAAAAGAGAGAAAGAAGTGGGGTTGGAAGACATGCACACACACACGCACCCTTATTACAACATTGTGCCCTCTTGAAGGAGGGTTCGAATGAATACTAGCTAAGCTAATCGAACTAATCTAATTAAGCTAATTAGACTAATTATTACACAACAAATTGAATAACTAATAAACTACTTACTAATTATTACAACACTTTAACTAATCAACAAATTAATTAATTAAATTACAGAACCAAGCTAACTAACAAATAAATCAGGTAAAATATGTAAGCTAGGCTGCCTCAGCTCCGCCTTGAGGATTGAAGAATGCATGCTCTCGGTTGCCGCCACGAAACGCCTTCCAGTTTGCTCTTTAGAGGCTCTGTTTGCAGGGTGTCTCTCAGAACTTTTGCCGAAACTTACCAAAACAATCTTTGGAGTGCACCAAGGTGGCATCTTTGCCATGAGAAGTCATTGTCGACCATCTCATGCCAAGAGTGGGCCTCTTTCGGCCAACAATGAAAGGGTGTCGGCCAACAATGAAGAACTGCCGGCCACTGGTGTGCTGTGACACCAAACTGCAATAGAACACAAAACAAAGAAAAATGAAGGGTCTCCCAAGGGTATGTTTGTACTGTGCCACTCCTTATCATCTCAAAACATCAAAGGGGAGGCACCATTGGATCCAAAACCATCAATCAAGATTCATAATGCATAATGGCCAAAGATCCAACTTGCACATATTTAATAAATGCAAGACAAACAAGACTCTAGGACCATTACCTCATCATGGATAATCAAAGGCAATGGAGACCAAGGGAATTGGCTCATTTTCATCACTTTGAGTATGAAATGGGCCAATCCACCTTGTGTTCAATATAACGTCCAATTGAACACAATGCAATGCAAACAACATGCTTATCTTGACATGTTTTACTTGATCAATTCTTGTTTACACATTTTAGCTTACCAAGCCATTCATTAATTGATTTGTCCAATTGTGAAAGTCCTCTAATGAAGGGAAGGTCAATCAAAATGATGGTTTAAAGCATGGGAGAAACCATGCCTTTGACTAGAAGGAACCCTCAAAAGAGGGTTAAAGCCATTTAAGCATAAGCCTCAATCCTAAGCATTAAACACATCCCCAAGACTAACCAATCCTCAAAACAAATGAAAAGATGAAGAAGGGAGGGAGGTGGCAGAATTTCAGTGCTGAAATGGCATGAAACACAAGACTCTAATATGCAAACAACTCATGTACAACATGTTAGACACTTAAGCATTAAAACTAGTGAAGAGTTTTACACTAGAATCATGTAATATCGAACTCAAACAGCCAAATTAGCTCTGGACAGAGCTCAAAAATGTCAAAATAAAGGCCAAAACATGCTGAGATGGAAGTTTATGAGGTAATAAAACCATGCTCAAGTATTGGCTCACAAACAAGGCATAAGACACAACTCACAAAAGCTATGAAAGAGTGGAATATGTGAGAATGTGACTATGCTATATGCACTGAAATCGTGTGAGAAATGAGGCTAAGGCATGCAAACAACTCAAGCAAAGCATGCTAGGGACTTTGAAACTCAAAGCTAGTCAAGGGCCTTCACACTACAACCATGCACAACAAGTCTCACATGGCCAAGACCACTCAAAACAGAGCTAAAGCATACTAAAATAATGACAAAAACATGCTGAGGTAGAGCTAACACAAGCTAGGATGATAGGCTAAAGCATGAAGCATGTTAGGCCAATAAGCATTGATTGCACTACAAGTATCAAAAGCAAACAAGAGGTGACCCAAACACCCAAAAATAGAGTTAAAGCATGTCAAAACAAAACCAAAAACATGCTTGAACTAAGTCACAAAAGAGTAGAAAAGCATGCTCAAGTATGAGGCCATCAACACAAGCAAATAAGATACAAGGAGAGGGGATCACCCCCTCTTATTTTGAGCCTCAAAACCAACTTTCTACCACTGAAATACCTCTGAGTTTCAGTGGTAGAAAGGCCAAACAAAGGATGTTACAAAAGCTTAGAAAGGTGGCTCAAGAGGCTTTACAAGCCAAAGAGCAAAAGAGGAGAACCACCCTCCTAACCACACAAAGCTCAAACCAACATTTTTAAGCCTTAAAAACAGAACTTTTTTGAGACTAAAACCAGCTTCAAAGTTGCATACAAAGATGGCAAAGCAATGAACTAGCACAAAGCTTAAAAGGGTGAAACTCTTACCCTTGAAGCATAGTAAGAAAACAGCAAGCTTCTAAGCCAAAACCAAGCCAAAACCACTCTAAGGAACTCAAACAAGGCCTCCAAGATCCTCAACACTAAGGTGAAGGTGTTTAGCTAGGTGTTTTAGGGCAAATACGTGAAGAAAACACACTTTCAAGCACAAAATATAAAGAGAGAGAGAGAGAGAGAGAGAGAGAGAGAGAGAGAGAGAGTATTCTAGAGAGAGAGAAAGGAAGAAATATCTCAGCCAAAATTTTCTAACCCCTTGCATGCATATAGATGAGCTCTATATATAGAAGATAAAAAAGGGCCTTGAAGAGATCCAGCCATCCACGTAGGTGCAGATGGGCTTATCTGTGCAAGCAGTTGTCAAAAATATCTACTGAACAATTGGTGGTGGCCGCCATCGGATGATAATATGAGGTCTCATTGATGGCCAGCAGGGCCTATTGATGGCCGGCAGGGCAAAGCCCATGGCCGGAAGCCCTCAATCATGGCTGGCATGCCATCAAGAACACCACTATGTAAAGACCATGACATGGTCCAAATATGAGACAGAATGGAAATAGGTTTTGAAAGGATCAAACCTGGAGCATTTCGTCGCGAAAGTTGAGTACTTGACGAGCAATCAAACTTGTTGCTGGATGTACCTACAAGAATATCCAAGTCTTGAGGATAGTCAAAAATAGGGTGTCTACACATACCAGAAATCAAAGTGTTAGTGGATCCATGACAGACAGAGGGTCACAAAGTGACTAATCAGAGGGCCAATGGTTTATTTAACTCCTTCAAGGCATGAGACTCCCGTAATAGTATTTATAGAAAACAATTGCTTATAAAATCATTATCAAATAATTAATAAAATTTAAACAAACATGTCCATGGGTTTCAATTTAAGCAAATAGAGTTCAGGAAATAATCAACGTAATCGAAATATTAATCTAATTTATAAAACACATTATGGTAACTCAAAACATATGTAAAATATATTATGATGACTCAAGGTATAATATAACTCACTTTAATGTTAATTTCAACTTTTACCCTTCGCTCACTGCGACTCACTAAACACTTCAAACTAAACTCAAAGTTTTATATATAAAAAAGGCCAAAGAACAGAGAGAGAGAATAAGTGAATTGGTGATAAGGATGCCTTTTTCCATTTGATGATGGATGACTTTATATATATAGGCAAGTGGCGTGCAGAGCAAGCGAGGCAACTTGGGGCGCAAGTCAGTTGTTGTACAGAAAATGATATATATTAGTTGTGGGAGCTGAATATTGGGAGACGTAAAGAGGTCGAATAATTGGACCTGGAGAGTCGAAATATATACATCGCATTCGGCCCCATCTTATACATACAAATCCAGAAGTACCCTATTCGGCCAAATAACCAGTTGAGCAAGGGGCCGAATGAAGAGCGGTTTGCAACAAAAGGAGCCGAGTAAATAGTTATACGGCGAATTGAAGATGGGCCCAGCCCTAAGCCCTAAGAAAGAAAATATATAAATAGAAGAACATCAGCCAGAGAGAGGTATGTGAGAATTAGTATGCTTAACTTAAGATATAAGCAATCAAGAAAGTATATACTGACTTATCCGTCGGAGTGCTAATTCCGGCACCTCTGACCAGAGTGTTCATTCTTTTTCAGGTTATTAGCTGAGGATCTCAAGCGTCTCATTGGATCCAAAGAGTATTTCCAAACCACTTGTCCACAATTGGCGCCGTCTGTGGGAATACTCAACTACATCCATGGCGGGCGTAACGGAAAATCCTCCGATAGTCACTGATGAAACCACAAAGAGAGATGACCTCACTCCAACAAACATGCTTGGACCGGAAACTATTGCCGCAAGACGTGCCTTGAACTTCGACTCACTTGCCCAGAACTCACTCTCGACCTCAACACATGAGACAATGCAAGCGATCAGGGAACAGGCGAAGCAAAACAAACAGAGGCTGGAAAACATGATTGCTAAGAACGAGCGCCTCCGTCAGGATTTGGCCTTGGAAGTAGCAAAGTCCAAGCAAGCTGCACGCCAAGATCCCAGACGACCTCTGAGAGAAGATGGTCGACAACCTCGAGTTCGAAGGCAAGAAACTGATAGTGATTCTGACTCATTATCACCAGAACCCAAAAGGAAGGGACAAGTAGAACCCACTAGTTCCTCCAAAGAGAGTCCGCGTGCACGCTATAAGCGAAGACGAAATGATTCAGGCGACGAGGACCAGCATAATTGTCATGACCCCATCCCGCCCCTAGTAGAATGGTGCCATGATGGCCAGTAATCCGAGATTACCAAAGGCCAACTTACAAGATTCACACGCAATCAAAGTATACATATGGAGCTTACATGTGCGGAAGCAATATACATACAAATCTAATTAGTCTATGAGAGCTGTGCATAAGTCAAATGGAATGGCATACATCTTTTCATAGCTTTACAACTTGAATACAAACAAAATGAAGTACAAAAATACATCTTGATCAAAAGGCTTCTCAAGCTATCATATACAAAACACAATGAAATGCAAGCTAAGAAGCATGATCTTCAAGATGCTACAAAATGCGAATCCAAAACAAGTTACAAAGCACATCTAGGCGTCGCCGCCGTTCTGCTCATCACCTACATATATATAGAAAGGGTGAGCTTGGATACTCAGTGAATAGTACAAGTAATAAAGGATTTGCATACATGATATCCGAGATCCTTAACGAAATAATACATAATCATAGCTTGTAATAAAACATGGGATGAATCAAGTTCATCTAACAAATCTTTCAAGCTTCATCAATCGAAGTCTTTCAAGGCTTCCAAGTTTCAAGGGATGATATTAACAAAGGTGCTACAAAAGCTTAGAGTCCTCTAGCACGTAAGGACTTGTGCTACAAATGCTTATAGTCCCCTAGCACGTACGGACTTTCAAAGGTTGTTATCAAAACCAAAGCTAATACTTGATACACAAAATAGGGATAGTCATTCATGCTTAACAAATACTTTTCCAAAACAAGCAAGGCAAAGCTTTGTCAAAACTTTATAACATAACTTTATTAAAAATACCACTCACATAGTTCTTCAAACGTCGAGGTTACAAGCAAGGATCCAAGGCCTACAATCACATAACTATTCCCATTGAATGCATTTCAACAAGGCAAGGGGAGATGCTCAAAGATGGACATGAAATGCATCCTTAAAACAAGCTTTACATGAATACAAATGATCTCGGCATTCCTTCAAAACTAAGTCGGACCAGAACAAAACACTATTTCTCATCTCGGAAAAGCATAATGGGCACCAACCAGGTCTTGGCCGAGGTCCCACACCTTCTTGCCGAGGTGTGGTCCCGATGGCTACATTCAAGGAAATGAAGTCGGGAAAACCTGGGTTTCCCTCTGCTGAAGAACATGAAAAATATGAATGCTCAACCACAACTTGTTATTACGAAAATCTGGGATTTCATGAGATGAGTTCGAAAACATGGACCTGGGTACCCATACTTGAAGATCTTATGAAAACAAACACAAGAACATGAATCTTAATGCAAACTTTCGGATCAAACGAGGCTTTTTCTTCAAGAACACATGAATGCCACTTTCTCTTTCTAAACCCAACTTTAAATAGATGCATGGCTTGCAAATCAGGTCGGATCATGCAATGCAGCTAGATGATCAATAAGAACAACAAGAGTAGATTAAGATTCTAACCTCAAAACTCGAATCTAACAGTTCAAGCACCCAAAGATCAAGCTTGGAAATCTATTCCTTCTCTAAGAACTTCTCTTCCTCTCCTAGAGCTTCTCTCTCCTCAAGAACAAAGACATATAGCAAAATAATACATTCTTAGGTCTGTCGGCTGACTTAACACTCAGCTGGGACACGTGGCATCGGCTGGTTGGCTCTTCTCAAAAAGGTGACTGAGTGAAAAGACAAGACTATGACAAAGTGTGTTCAACAAGCAAGATGGCATAGGCACTCTGGTAGGTAATGACATCGGCTAATAACAAAGCTTCGGCAAGTAAGGTTTCAATGATCTCAGCTATGAAGGACAACACTTGACCTAGTTGTGCCACACCTCGGCCTAGATGTGCCACACCTTGGTCTAGGTCGCACCCATCTAGGAACGAGATCATTCAGGCGCAAAGGTAACATCTCGGCCCAGATAATACACATCTCGGCCTTGGTGATACACACCTTGGCCTAGATGATGACATCTCAGCCAACATATTAGGGCAGAGGTGGAGGTCAACCGGAAATGGTTCCAAGATGATCCTAGGTGCAAGAGATTTAAAGGTGTAACCTAGGCTTAAGATGACCTCGGCTAAACACACACCAAACAAGGAACAAAACATGCAAGTAACACTTATGCAAGACAAATCAAGGTTTGCAAATACAACATATCAAGACAAGGTCATGTGATATATGCAAGCATGACTAGAGTAAAGTGAGGGTTATTACAATAATCCCTTTGTGCGACGGTTCGCAAAGGCGGTACTACCCAAAAAGTTTAAAACCCCATCGTTCACCCTGTACGACGGGAAATCAGATCCCACTGATCACATCCGACATTACAAGTAAGCTATGACGTTGCATGCGGACGACGAGGCCCTCATGTGCCGAATATTTCCGAGAAGTTTGGGATCGTTGGTCGTCAGATAGTATTATAAATTGGAACCGACATCGATTAAGAGCCTCCATCAACTCCAAAAATCCTTCAGGGCAAGGTTCATCACCAATGAGGTCCAGCCAAAGCAGGCTGACTCTCTTTGGGCAATGCAAATCCAGTCAGGGAAAACATTACGGGCGTATTCGGCGCGCTATTGGGAATGCTTTAATCTTGTGGATGACGCCTGCAACGACTCCATGGCCATCACCGCCTTTAAGATGGGGTTGTATCCTGATAGTGCCCTCCGTAGTTCCTTGACTAAAAGGCCCCCAAAATAGTCTGGTCGTTGATGAAGAAAGTCGAGGAATATTGCAAAGTTGAAGATGACGCACTGCAGGTCAAAGCCGGGCAAAAGGCCATCAAGACGGCCTCGTCTGAAATTATTCAGCCGATAAGTTCTGTACCACAACGGAGCCCTGAACCACGGGGCCGGGTTAAACGAGACAAGAGAAATTCACGCCGATCAAACGACCAATTCCCCCACCGAGCCAATGAACAACTTCAAGTGGATAACAAGCGTGCAAGGCGTGCGGAAAAGAAGTATACAGAGTTGTCAGAGCTGATCAACACGGTTATGACTAAAATTCAACATCTGTCGTTCTTCAAGTGGCCACCCAAGATGGTGGAACCTCCCGACACAAGGAGACGAGATAGGCGGTGTGAATATCACAAAGATCACGGTCATGATACCGACAGTTGCTATGCCTTGAAAGACCACCTTGAGGAGTTGGTACAAGACGGTCGGCTCCAGCAACACGTCTGAAAGAATAACTCAATCAAAACAGTTGCCCTAAGGCAGGATTCACCTCCGCTCGGCGTAATCCATATGATATATAGCCTGCCGACAGCCCCCACCGTGCATTCAATTCAGTCTCATCCTGGCCCCCAAAAGCAAATCACACCAGCAAAGTGGCCCTGCGAAGCTTCAAGTATTACCTTCAACGATTCTAATTTGATCGGCGTGACACTCCCCTACATTGACCCATTGGTCATTAAACTACACGTAAATCGATTCACCGTTGAACGCGTTCTTATAGACCAGGAGAGTACTTCGGAGGTTATGTATTACAAGACCTTCATCAAACTCAGGTTCACTGAGTTGGACCTGTCTCCGGCTCCCTATCTGTTATTCGGCTTCAATGCTAATCCAGAATACCCGCTGGGCAAAATCACACTACTAGTTCGAGCGGGCTCCCGAACAGTAGATGTGGAATTCTTGGTCGTCAAGCTGCCTTCGCCGTATAGTCTTATCATGGGACGAACTTGGCTACATACCATGTATGCCATGCATGCCGTGCCTAGCACCTATCACCAACTACTCCGCTTCCCGACTGAACGAGGCATTGAACAAATCCGTGGTTTCCAGAAATCGGCACGAGCATGTTATCTTCTCGCCGTAAAGACACTAAGAGAGCTGGAGGTGAACTCTATTAAGGTGCCGGATCACGAGAGCCTGGACGATGTTGGACAGCTTCCAAGTGAAAAGGCCACGGAAGCCCTAAACCAAGTTAAAATTAACGGGGATCCTGACAGGTTCTTCATGGCCGGCGCCTCCCCGAATAAAACGAACAGACAGCAGCTAATTACCTTCCTGCTCGGAAACCTTGATGTATTCGCATGGTCGCCGTATGAGATACTGGGCATAGATCCATCTGTTTCTAAGCACCGTTTAAATGTTGACCCCAAATGTAAGCCGATCATTCAGAGAAAGCTGGCGGTCAGCTACAGAGCACACTGCTACCATCGTTGAAGAAATTGGCCAGTTGCTTGATACCGGGGCAATCCAGGAAGTGACCTATTATATATGGCTGCCGAATACTGTGGTGGTAAAGAAGAAAAATGGAACTTGGCGTGTCTGTGTGGATTTCACGGATTTAAATAAAGCTTGCCCCAAGGACTGTTTTCCTCTCCCCAGAATTGATTAACTCGTAGACGCCACGGCACGTCATCAACGTATGAGCTTCCTCGATGCCTACAGAGGCTACCATCAAATCGCCATGCATCCGGAGGACCAAGACAAAACTGCATTCCTCACCCTAAGAGGAACCTATTGTTATAAGGTTATGCCTTTTGGGCTGAAGAATGCAGGGGCAACTTACCAAAGACTAGTTACTGCCATGTTCAAAGAGCAACTCGGCCGTACTATGGAAGTGTACATTGATGATATAGTGATGAAATCAAAGGAAGAGTAAACTCATCTGGCCAACCTGGAAGAGACATTCGGTATTTTACGCAAGTACAAAATGAAGCTGAACGCTTCCAAGTGCGCATTTGGGATTGGATCCAGCAAATTCCTTAGCTACATTGTCAATCACCGAGGCATTGAAGCTAACTCGAGGCAAATCACAACAATCCTGGAACTCGGCTCCCTTCGATTGATGAGGGAGGTTCAAAAGTTGATGGGGATGGCCACCGTACTCAATAGGTTCATCACCGTTCTCTACGCATCACGACAATTCTTTCATACCCTACGGTAGGGCAAGGCTTTTGAATGGACCTTTGAGTGTGAAACCGCTTTCAACGGTCTGAAGACCTACCTCCGATCAGTACCACTCTTGACAACATCTTCGGCAGGTGACCTGCTCATTCTATATCTGGCAATTTTCAACCGGGCCGTCAGCGCCGTACTGTTAAAGGAAGAGCTTGGGGAGCGGCGGCCAGTGTATTACATGAGCAAGACAATGGTTGACGCCGAAACACGATGCATTCCGCTGGAAAAACTCATCCTAGCCCTCGTCATGGCAGCAAGAAAGCTGATGCATTACTTTCAGGGGCATACCATTGGGGTACTAACGGACCACCCCCTTCGATCAGTACTCCGTAGTGCAGAAGCGTCAGGGCACGTTTCAAAATGGGCACTTGAACTCGGCTAGTACGATATTCAGTTTCTGCCTAGAACCTCAATCAAGGGGCAAGTGCTTGCCAACTTTGTGACTGAATTCACTAGGGGTCTTGCCGACTTCAAGCTTGATGAAATTCAACCTAAGCCGGACTGGAGAATTTATGTTGGGGATATTTGGCAATTGTACTGTGATGGATCGTCCAATCAATGTGGCAGCGGGGCTGGAGTAGTGATCATGGCTCCCGACGGAGCAATAATTGAGTAGGCTATCAAACTCGGCTTCAAAGCATCAAACAACGAGGCCAAATACAAAGCCCTGCGAATTGGCTTGCGAGATGCACATCTCCTGGGTGCTCGGCGTCTACTTATATTTTGCGATTCGAAACTGGTGATCAATCAACTAAATGGGGAGTACGCGGCCAAAAATGACCGTATGGCCGCTTACATGAAAACGGAAAATTCCTTGCTGGCAAAATTTGACCATCATGAGCTGAACCAAATAACTCGTGATCAGAACACACATGCAGACACCCTAGCTTGCCTAGCCTCCGCCATTAACTCAGAGATTAAACAAACAATCGAAGTGGGTTTCATCCCTAAACCAAGCATTGGCCCTTCAGAGGAAGTCTAGATCAATGTCATAGAGTCAGGTCCGAGTTGGATGGACTCCATTGCTGCATTCCTATCTTCCGAACAGCTCTCATCGGATAAGAAAGAAGCACACAAGCTGCGAAACAAAGCCCTGCGATACTATTTGGATCCGCAAGAAAAACTTTACAAAAAATCCCTTTCTGGCCCATACCTAGAGTACGTTCATCCGGATAAAGTTGAGAGACTCCTAACTGAAATACATGAAGGTAGCTGTGGTGCCCATTCTGGCGGGCGCTCTTTGGCCCATCGAGCTGTGACACAAGGGTATTAGTGGCCGACAATGAGAGCTGATGCCGAATGTTACATGAAAAAATGTGAACAGTGCCAGAAGTTTTCTCCCTTAACTCGTCTGCCTGCTGAGGAGTTAAGCTCTATAACCAGTCCTTGGCCGTTCGCCCGATGGGGACTTGATATCGTCGGACCGCTGCCTCGCACCCCGGGCAACAAGCGATTTTATATTGTCGCAGCAGATTATTTCACAAAATGGGTAGAAGCGGAAACACTAACGCACATTCGCGACACTGATGTGAAGCGTTTTGTATGGAGAAATATCATAATGCGATTCGGCATTCCAAGAGCACTAATCTCAGATAACGGCACCCAGTTTGATTGTGGTGTCTACAGAGAACTGTGCAACAAGTATGGTATTCGGCCCTATTTCTCCACCCCAGTTTATCCACAGAGTAACAACCAAGTTGAAGCCTCCAACAAAGTCATTCTAGACGGCATCAAGAAGAGGCTGGAGAAAGCTAAAGGCAGATGGGTCAAAGAATTACCGAGTGCATTATGGGCTCATTGCACTACTCCAAGACGGTCCACTGGGGAAACGCCGTTCGCTTTGTGCTTCGAAAATCAAGCCATCATCTCCTTGGAAATCGGCCTCCCAACCTTGAAATCGAAAGTTTTTGATATGGGCCGAAAACGACATGATGTTGGCCTTGGATTTAACTCTGATTGAAGAACGAAGAGACCGTGCCCTTGTATCTATGGCACGATACCAGCAGCAGCTCGCTAAGTCGTATAATCAACGCGTTCAACTGCGCCGCTATGTTCCAGGCGAATTAGTCCTGAAGAAAGTGCTTCCAGCTGCCAGGAATCCGGCTGATGGAAAATTGGGTCCTAACTGGGACGGCCCTATCAAATCGACTCAATCGCGAGAACAGGGGCATATCGGCTCAAAGACATGTCTGGAAGAAGTCTGCCACGTCCTTGGAATTCCTCGCATTTGCGTAAATTCTATCATTTAACCTGACCTGTGGGGCAAGATATTTGTTTTGAATGATTCACTATGTACACATTTCATTTTCGCAATGCAAAGTCTCTTATTTCTTCACTGTGAAATTCAACTCGTTACAACTCTTAAGCCTCCGTATTCGGAGCCGATTAAGCCTCCGGATTCGGAGCGCCCTTCGTGGATATCACGATTGGCCAAGATAAGTCTTTGAATTCGGAGCCCCATCAGCGCAAGACGCTTTTGGACCGATTAAGCCTCCGGATTCGGAGCGTCCTTCGTGGATATCACGATTGGCCAAGATCAGTCTCTGAATTCAAAGCCCCATCAACGCAAGATGCTTTTGGGCCGATTAAGCCTCCGGATTCAGAGCACCCTTCGTGGATATCATGATTGGCCAAGATAAGTCTCCGAATTCAAAGCCCCATCAGCGCAATATGCTTTTGGGCTGATTAAGCCTCTGTATTCGGAGTCGATTAAGCCTTCGGAATCGGAGTGTCCTTTGTGGATATCACGATTGGCCAAGATAAGTCTCCGAATTCGGAGCCCCATCAATGCAAGACGCTTTTGGGCCGATTAAGCCTCCTGATTCGGAGCACCCTTCGTGGATATCACGATTGGCCAAGATAAGTCTCCAAATTCGAAGCCCCATCAGCACAAAATGCTTTTGGGCCAATTAAGCCTCCAGATTCGGAGCGCCCTTCGTGGATAACACGATTGGCCAAGATAAGTCTCCGAATTCGGAGCCCCATCAGCGCAAGATGCTTTTGGGCCGATTAAGGCTCCGTATTCGAAGCCGATTAAGCCTCCGGATTCGGAGCGCCCACCGTGGATATCCCGATTGGCCAAGATAAGTCTCCGAATTTGGAGCTCCATCAGCGCAAGACGCTTTTGGGCTGATTAAGCCTCCGGATTCGGAGCGCCCATCGTGGATATCATGATTGGCCAAGATAAGTCTCCGAATTCGGAGCCCTATCAGCGCAAGACGCTTTTGGGTCAATTAAGCCTCCGGATTCGGAGCGCCTTTCGTGAATATCATGATTATCCAAGATAAGTCTCTGAATTCAAAGCCCCATCAGCGCAAGATGCTTTTGGGCCGATTAAGCCTTCGGATTCAGAGCGCCCTTCGTAGATATCACGATCGGCCAAGATAAGTCTCCGAATTCGGAGCCCCATTAGCGCAAAACACTTTTTGGCCGATTAAGCCTCCGGATTCGGAGTACCCATCGTGGATATCACAATTGGCCAAGATAAGTCTCCGAATTCGGAGCCCCATCAGCGCAAGACACTTTTGGGCTGATTAAGCCTCCAGATTCGGAGTGCCCTTCGTGGATATCACGATTGACCAAGATAAGTCTCCGAATTCATAACCCCATTAGCGCTAGACACTTTTGGGCTGAGTAAGACTTCGGATTTGGAGCCCCATCCGTGCAGGTCGCGCTTAGGCCGAATAAATACTCCGGATTTGGAACGCCTTTCAAGGATACCATAATACACTGCGAAAATGGAAGCATGCAAGCATCCAAGATAAAATGTTTCATTAAGTTGAACTGGCACAAACCGTATAAACATTAGCTGAAACATGCAAGCATTTAAAATGAAATGTTTCTTTAAATTGGTCGATTGGCAAAAAGTGTATTAACATAAGTTGAAGAATGCAAACATTTAAAACAGAGCATTTTATTAAATTAGCCAATAAATACATAGTTAACGCCCAATCTGCGTTAGAGTATTTACAATATGTTCAATTTTATTCGGCGTCACCCTCATTGTCACTCTTTTCGATTTCGAAAGTGCCAAAAGGAAAATGATGACGTTGGTATAATGGCAACACCGATTCAACGTCTGCTTCTTGGAGAGCCTCTACGGCTTTGAGAGCCTTAATCCACCCGTGCCTAAAATCCCGATTCTCGTATCGACATACTTTTTCGGTGAGTTTCTCCTTGGTCTTGTCTATCCCGACTCTCTAGCCGTCATGAAAGCCTTTTTCATAACCCATGGACCTTGCAGTCTCTAATACAAACATGCTTGACGTATCTTGATCGGCAATCGCATGACTTATCAGCCGTTAGGTCACTCTTTCCTCCACGACTGGGTTAGATTGTCTGGCCGTACGTGGCTCGACAGTTTGGGCCTTCCTTAGCTCACGGTCGGCCTTCTCCGTACGAGCCTCCAAGTTTCGAATTTGTTCGTTCTTTTACTCTATTTCCCGCCGCGCGGCACGTAAACGCATGCCGACTTCATAGGCAGTATACAGCCCTTTTACTGCCCATGGATGCCCTCTCGAAACACTTCGAAGTCTTGTCGACCAATCTTCAACTGCTAGACTTCCGGTGGAAAAATCTGTCGAGCGAACTTAACTGCTACACCTGGGTAGTGAACAATAGAATCCGCCTCTGTCATCGGTTTATTCCCCACAAAAACCACAAAACTCAACGGTCGTGGTGTCGCATCGGATTCACTTCTTCGTCGTGGTCGAGGTGAGCTGCCCCATTGCTGTTTTTTCCTTCTAGGTGATCTACTTCGACGACTTGGGGGTTGACGTTTTTCCCGTTCCCTCGACGTCCTACTTCCCGTGCGTGTTGGCTCGCCGCCACGATTCATTATAGTGTCAAGCTCAACCAATGTCCGCCTCTCTCCTTTGCTGTTAAAGAATAGTCTATTTGACATTCGCACTTATCTAACCTTCTGCAACAAACTGGTTTAAATTGAGTCTTATCACAATAAGTGGATTTACGGGTGCGAAGAACTCCTAACGCATACAGTGCCCCTAAGGCGATTTCATTAATGCTAAACTTCAAAAGCCCGATGTCGATCGACGTGTGCCGCAACTACTCCACGAACTAATGATATTCGGCCTTTGGAGTTCATACATTAGCTGGGGCAGGGGGCAGATTTATTAATCTGGTAGGCCAAATATCTAGGCCCGATGCCGATTGACGTATGCCGCAGCCACTCCATGAACTAATGATATTCGGCCTTTGGAGTTCATAAATTGGCTGGGCAAAGGCATATTTATTAATCTAATCAGCCAAATATCTAGGCCCGAGCCCGACTGACGTATGCCGCAGCCATTCCATGAACTAATGATATTCGGCCTTTGGAGTTCATACATTGGCTGGGGCAGGGGTAGATTTATTAATCTGGTCGGCCAAATATCTAGGCCTGATGTCGATCGACGTGTGCCGTAGCCACTCCATGAACTAATGATATTTGGCCTTTGGAGTTCATACATTGGCTGGGGCAAGGGTAGATTTATTAATCTGGTTGGCCAAATATCTAGGCCCGATGCCGATCGACGTGTGCCGCAGCCACTCCATGAACTAATGATATTCGGCCTTTGGAGTTCATACATTGGCTGGGGCAGGGGCAGATTTATTAATCTGATCGGCCAAATATCTAGGCCCGATGCCAATCGACATGTGGCGCAACCACCCCATGAACCAAGGGTAGATTTATGAAGCTAATCGGCTATTTAATGAGGCCCTAAGCCGTTGCACTTATTCGGATAAATTGAAGGATAAATTACTAAATTGCCTAGTTATCTAATCAGCAAGTGTACACGGATGTTTTATCCCAAGTAGCAAAAAGCAATACTATTCATCAATAGCAAAATTAAGCACAAATAATAGCAAAGTACAAAGGAAATTTTTATTAGTAAATTGGGTACAGACAGTAGCCATTTTGCATATGAAAACTACTAAACAAAAAGCTACAACTTTGCATGGAAGATGCCTAGCAAAAACTTAAAAAAAAATAGTAGCCATTTTACACATAAAAACTACTAAACGAAAAGTTACAACAATGCATTCAAAATCCTTAACAAAAATAACTAAAGTGTTGTCCTAATCAATCTCCTCGGGGTCAGACTCCAGCAGCTCAACATCCACTTGCTCGTATGGAATCGGCATAGCCAATGTCACATTTACAGCAGCAAGGGCTTTGAGCCAGCCATGTTTGAATCCTCGATTCTCAAATTTGGGGACTTCTTCCACATAATTTGCAAGGGCGGCGCATTGCCCATCCTCGAACGCCTTGGAAGCCTTGGAGTCGGCTATTTCCTTCGCCTTCTTCGATTCATCCAAGTCGGCCTCCAGTTTGGCAATCACCTCTTGGGCTAACTTGAACGCACCTTCGCTTGCGTTTGCCCTTTCCTCGGCGGCCAATCTGAGCTGGTCCAAATTTCTCAGCCTCGGCCCTTGCACTTTCCATCATCGCTCTCGTCGCTTCGAACTCGGCCCTGCTCCTCTCGCCCTCAACTTCTAACTTTAAACAGCCAATTCGTTCGATGGCGTCATGCTGGCGCCGGCCTCTCTCGGCTATCCTTCCGACCGTCTACAAAATAGGGAATTAAAACCAAAATAATATACGCATAAAAGTGAAAGACATGATCAAGTTATATACCAGAAGAGCCGATTGAGTGGCTAATGCTATTGCCAACAGATTCGGCTCCGCCCGGAAAGCCGCCTTGTCAGTTGGTAATGAGACCAACGAAGCCATGCTCAATGCCGCTGCTGGGTCTTTCATAGCCGACGCGTCAGAGGAGATCGGTATGTTTTTTATCTTTGGTTGAACGACAAAAGGCACAACCACATCCGACTCCTCTAAGCGCGGCCGTTTGTCAGCGGGGTTTTCTTCGGAGTCGGCCTCGACCTCGGCAGGACGTTTTCCCCCTCGCTCAGCCTCCTAATTCGCCTGCTCTACCGGCTCCAACTTGGCATTCTGGGTTTGAGCCGTCTCTACTTCGATAACAGACAGGGAGGGCTCAACATCGGTGGTGGGTGGCACTTCTAATCGAACGGCCTCTGGCACTTCCGATCGAATGGCCTCTGCTCTCCGCCGCGTGGCCATTCTTTCAGCGATTTTCTTTTTGGCGAGTTGTATGAGTGACAACCCGGCCATGTCATCAGGGTACACACCAGGAAAGTCTTCTAGTCCAGTAAAGATGTCGTTGAAGGAAATGTCCCCTCAGCCCGAAGTGGACGGGGGGTTGGCTGAATTAAGGCCGGCTTCCTCAAAGGCCAACTTCAAAGCCTCATCTACTCCAACTTCGGATTGGTTTGACTCTTCAGTGACCTCTTCAGCTACCTCCGCCTGCTCCAAGTCGGATTCGTCCAAACCAACTTGCCGCAAGTTTTTGAAGTTGGTTAAAACAAGAGCCGTAAAAGACTCTTCGCCCCTCGAAATTGGGATGTTTTTTGCCGCCAAAAACGTCGTATACATCGACTTGTATCAAAGAAGAATGTGGGCCGCCCTCTCTTGTTTCTGAAGGCTTGGACGGCCGAAGTATTTGAGCGCGACTTTAATTTCCGCAAGAACGGCGTCATCGGTTGAATCAGAACTTTCTTCAAATCGTTTCCTGCACAAGAAAAACCATGAGATCGCAAAAATAAAGCCTTGTAAATATAAGAAAAATAAACGCAAAGAGCAATATGGCCACCTGGTTCGCCCCTCCGTCTAGGCATAGGATCTAGGCGGTCCTCGCCTTCACCGAATTCCCAGTTACCTCGGACAACGACCATGACATCATCGACTCGCTTGCCAGAGCTGGAAAACATAGTCACCAATTAATGGTCAGTGTCCTTAGCCCTAAGGAAATAACGCCTATGCCAGCCAGAAGACTTGGCCAAGGCATAACAATGCCGAATAGCAGGTATGCCGAGATTAATCCTAAGGTGACGGTTTAACTCTATAATTCCCATTACAATTCGAAAAAAGTTTACATTAGGTTGGGAAGGGATTAGACCCCAATGGCGAAGGATAGCCCTAAGGAATGGGTGAAGGGGGAAACAGACTCTGCCCTCTGCAATTGATAAGAGAGGGAAAATGATTGTGCTTTCATCAGCCCTCTCCATATCAAGGGTGCTGTCTGTCACAAGTGACAGACAGACACCATCAGGGATAGAAAAATGGCATCGAAAGCCAGAGACTCGATCCACAGAGAGGAGGTCTTTCAAATGTTTTGCCATTTTCGTCAACCTATAGGAGTACGCTAAACTAAAAACAAACCAGGAAAAGGGATTCAAAGCAGAGAGGAAGAGAACTTACAAGAGATGGAGAGGACAATGAAGGGTAAGAGGAAGTTGCAGAGGTGCGTCGGAAGGCACTCCAAGAGCTTCAAGTGTCCAAAAATGTGTATGTATTCAAAAGGACGACAAAATTTTAAATCACAATAAATGGAAGAAGCGTACGAATGGGTGAAAAGTTGTAATGACGACTAAAAGGTATGAGCTCTGACATCCGCATTGGAATGAGGTTAACTGCCGAATTGCGGCTCTGACTTTTCGAGTTTGAACCTTGTAACAACCCTCGATGATTCATTAATAAACCAAATTATTATCTATCTCTTGCTACTAATAGAACCGAGAATGATATATGAGAACTGGATGAACTGAAACAGACTGAATGGAAAAAAAAGTGAAATTGAAGAAGTTTATCTATTTAATTGCATTTCTTTTTTTGTGATTGATTGATTGTGTGTTTGTTTTTTATGTTTAAATTGCTAATTGAAGGCTTATTATGCGCCGATTTTGTTGCCGTTTGAAGTTTTAGGAATATTTGTTTATGATATTTTTGATGATATATTTATAAAAATGATAGAATGATTTAATTATTTTATTTTATTTTTTAAAATTGATTAGGAGGAATAAATTACCAATTTTTAGCCCTTAGTGGCCCTTTATTCAAATTTATAATATATATTTTATTATACAAAACATTAAAAAATCCTCCTCCTTTTAATGACCCCTCCCCATAGAGAGAGGAGAGAGAGAGAGAGGAGAGTTGAGTTGAGTCTTGAGAGTTTTTGGGAGATTTGCTTGATTGTTGGCTATCTCATTGTGATTTAACCTCCTCCTCTTGTAATCATTCACTTTGTGGTGGTTGAACCTTTTGTGTTGTTTTGTGTTCTGCTCTTGTCATGCATGCTTGATTGCGCATTTATGAATGTTGAATGTCTTGTTTGTTTGTTGTGTTGTTTGTTTTGTGTTGATTTGATTTTGAATTGTTTTTGTTTTTGGGTGTATATCTGTTACATATATGAGTCCATGTTTCATATTTATCCATTATTTTTTTTGTTTGTTTTGAATTTTTTGAGCTCATTTGGTTTTGTTTTGGAAGCTTGGATTTGAGAAATGTTTTGTTTTGAAGTGTTCTGAAGTTTAAAGATTGAGTGAAATTGAAATTTTTCTTGATTGAGATTTAAAACAAAAATTCTTTTGATTGAAGTTTTTGCTGTGTTTTGAAAAAGTTTTCCGAATTTTTCCAAAAAAAAGCGATGAAAAAAATGGAGGAGAAATTGATTTTTGATTTGGAATGAGGATGATTTTCCTTTTTTTTGTTTTGGGCGGTCCGATCCGAAGAATTTTACATGTTCGAAAGAAAATTCATCTCTCGAGTTTTTTCTTTTTCAATTACAAATTTTTTCCGCAGTTTTTTTAAATTCGCTGAAAAAATTTTTTTTTGTTCATCTTGCGACGAAATGAAGCATCCGCCGAAAGTCGGCCTTTTGTTGGCCGGTCGGATTTGTTGGGAGGCTTGCCGAGTTGGGAAAGGGCGAAGGGGCATCCCGCCTCTCGGTTAAATTTCCCTGATTTTTCATCCCATCCTTTCATTTATCTTAGGCGGCATAGCACGAGATTTACTTTTAGAAGTTTAGACAGACTTAATTAGGATTTGAATTTAAATAATCTTAATGTTGTTTAGGAATCCTTGATTTTGGCGTGTTAGTTTAGCTATTAGGGTTGTTTCTTTTTATTATATTTGTTAGCATTAGCCCAATCTCACAAAGATATTGAATCTGATTTATGTCTGTTAATGGTTATGATATAATATGATGAATGAATTATGAATTGTGATTGAATATTATTATTGATATTGAATTGTTTATATGTATTGGGTAATTCCTTGTATTATCTATATTGATTACATGTATGGCATCCTTCATTCTTATATTGGTTGACGAGCATGTGGATGTCCTGATTTCATTGGTTGTTGATTCTTTCAATGATTGGGTCTCATATGGGTTGTTCTTGAGTATATTAATTTTGATTGGAATTAAGGCAATATATTTTATAGGAATTGAAATGATAATACATAAATTCTTTTCTTGAAATATGATATTATTATCAATCTTTAAGATTATTCTTTCTTTTTATTCATTTTTTAGCTTTGATGTTATTTATATCATTTTTTTCTTTTTCTTAGATGCTTTATTCCTTAGTTCTTAGCTTCCTTTATATATATATATCAAGCAACCTTTGTGTCCTATGTGGTGGTGAGCCGTATTTTATGGGCTTGGTTGTGGATTTACCTTCCCCTGTCGTCGATTTATTGTGCTTGTGTTGTATTTACTGCTCTGTCGTTGTGTACCCCTATGTTGATCCTGTGTAAATGATTCTTTAATTTTATCTAGTGTCTAGATGTAAAATGATTTGATAGATAAATTGACTCATCTTTTATGAATGAAATGATTGTATTTACACATTCTGTTTATCAGATATTTCACGTTTTTATGTTTTTGATTTACTTTACGTACACCTCCACTAATCTTACTTTTAATTCTGTTTATAGCCTTTTGGTACTGAACACTTGTATTTTTGTAAACCTATGAAGGCCTTTAGGGTCAGTATAAACCTAAACACACCGGCTAACTGTTGTTAGTGGAGTGTTTGGGGAGGCAATTGTGGGGATCGAATATTTGGAGACGTAAAGAGGTCGAATAATTGGACCTGGAGAGTCAAAATATATACATCGCATTCGGCCCCGTCTTATACATACAAATCCAGAAGTACCCTATTCGGCCAAATAACCAGTTGAGTAAGGGGCCGAATGAAGAGCGGTTTGCAACAAAAGGAGCCGAGTAAATAGTTATACGGCGAATTGAAGATGGGCCCAGCCTTGAGCCCCAAGAAAGAAAAGATATAAATAGAAGAATATTAGCCAAAGAGAGGTATGTGAGAATTAGTATGCTTAACTTAAGATACAAGTAATCAAGAGAGTATATACTGACTTATCCGTCGGAGTGCTAATTCTGGCACTCCCGACCGGAGTGTTCATTCCTTTTTAGGTTATTAGCTGAGGATCTCGAGTGTCCCATTGGATCGAAAGAGTATTTCCAAACCACTTCCCCACATTAGTGTATTTTGGTCTAGGAAAAAAATAGAAAAAAAAAATATAATAAAAATACCATAATACTCAGAAAATAATTTTGAATAATAATATAAAGTTAAAATTATTTTTTTGAACATAATTAAATAATATTAATATAAAATTTAAGGGACAACTTAAATTTTCGGGTTGTTATAGATTCGGAACGAAATAATTAGAAAATTGATGGCCATTGCTTAGACTAATTAAAGCTTAATTAGCCAACTCTAAACCAAGCCTATATAAGGCCACCCCCAACACCTCTTATATACTTTACACTCTCGTTCCCTCATCGTTTGAGCTCAAACGTAAGAGAGAGAGAGAGAGAGAGAATGAGAGAGAGAGAGAAGACTTGAATTCAACTTGAGGAATTGTAGGAAATTAGAAGAACTTGGAGGTTTTGGCTTGGAAACTCAACCAACTAGCCATCTAGGGTGCAATTGAGAAGCTAAGGTAAAAACTCAACCCTTTAGTTATGTAATTGAGATAGCTAATGTTAGAATTCAAGTGAATTAGGACATGAATCATAAGACTTGAGCTAAAATTGAAGAGTTGAAACTCAAGTCATACATGCATGCATATTCATAGCATTTAGAAGTTGTTTTCCTAAGAATTTCCTCATACATGTTATTATTTCGCCTTAGTTTTGGGAATTCATCAAGTTTCATGTCATTTTATGTCATTTGATCATGTTTTGAGAGGTTGAAAGTCATGTGAATTCATGCATGTCTTATTTCAAAAGTTTCAAGCTGAATTTTGGACAATTGATTTACTTTTAGGCCTTGATTTACCAAATGATCCTTAATTCTTGATGTTTTACAAGTTTAGACATGTTTTCTCAAGTTTTGGAGCCCAAAGGTTGTTTTTTAAGTTTTTGAATTTGAGTTTTGAGCTTGGGAGCAAATATGGAAATTCTAAAATTTTGCCTCACTACTCGAGCTACAAAACCTACGCTCGAGCAACCATGCTTTGTTTTGCACTTCTGCTCGAGCGACCGAAAGTTGGCTCGAGCATAAAATTCATACTCCCAGAAGTTTACAATTTTGCAGACCGCTCGAGTGACCAGAATTGCGCTTAAGCGAAGACCTCAATCTCATGTTCAAGCCACCATCGAGTGAAAAATTCACATAACTAGTAGTTTTGTAGACCTAAGGGCTCGCTCGAGCGTAGAAAGTGGCGGTCGAGCGAGGTGTCCTATTTTCGAAAATTTTGCTAAGTGTTCTAAAGTGCATTTTAGCATCCTCATTGCATCTTAGGCATTTCTAAGCCCTAATTAAGATATAATAATGAGGCTAAGGGTTAGAAACACACCAAGATAAGAAAGAACTAAGTTAAAGAAATTCTGGGTGTGTGTTTCAATGTGTATCCGTTCTATATTTGTATAGGTCACGCGCCATAAATCGTCTGATTTGTCTGCTTTGATTCTTTTGCTATTTGGAGCCATCTGTGAGTAATAACTTAGTAAATCTATGTTCAACTTTATTTATTTTCTGTATGATAAAATAAGATTTGTTTTATGAAATGTTATGTTCTGTATAATGAATGATTGTCTAATTTCTTACAAGTATTCGTGGCATCCTTAGCACATGGCCCTTGCTCGGGGGTAACAATACCATGGTTTATGAGCACAAGACCCTTGCCTAGGGATAATAATACCGTGGTCTCATGACCCTCACCCCAGGGTAACAATACCTTGGCTTAAGTATGTTATATCTTCCCGGTACCGGAGGTTCCTTTATTGACCTTGTCAAGTATGACCCTTAATGCTTTGTATCTGATCTGTTAGCGCTAATGAATGTACCATATATGATCATCTGTGAAATTGAATAAGTACATGCTTCTGAACTCTGAATAAGAATATGAATCTGTTTCTGATCTGAACTCTGCTTTCCAAATCTGATATGGGACATCATTTATTAAACTCTTTACTCTGTTATTATTCACTGGGCTTTTGCTCACTATTTATATTATGTATGTAGGTGAGCAGGCACGTGACCAGGCCTAAGCTGCTGCTTGGAGAGTTTTTGGGTCAGCCAGCCACCGTGCCTTCGAAGGAGGTTCGTTAATGGAGAAGTGGTCAATTTTGTGAACCATGCCAAAGATCTTTTTTGTTTTTCTTTTGGTTAAGTTTGTATGTGACCTTCGTTTTGTTTGTATATACTTGGATGGTGACGTGGTTTGATGCTTTATATATGTAATTAAAGTTTTACATTTACTGTTCCATGTATATCTGCACAGCACTATGGACATTGTATTTGTATATTTGCTTCCGTAGCCCCTTATATTATATGATATTCAGGTCAGAGGCCTTTGGTAATCCCAAGATTACTGGCCAGTTGCAACACTAAACCTATAGGGCGGGTTTGAGTTATGACAAAAAGGCACAAGTATAGAAAAGGTGCAAGTTTCTTGTAATTTAAAATTAGAAGAAGACAACGGAAAAAATAATCATAGAAAAAAGTGCTCAAGAGAGGAAGAAGTATGCTTACTATCATTATTTATATGTTATAGGCCCCAAGAAGTTGTAATTATAGCTTTATGTTGCAACACCAAAAAGTTCTACAATTTTTTTCCAAGTTCATGATGTTTTAAGGGCCGTTACTTTTAGAACAATAATTTAAATTGTGTCTTCGTACATTACTTATATGTTTCATTGGGTTTACCATAAAAAAATTAACATAAAATGAGTGAAGGAAACTCGTTATTATGAGAATCTCCAAAAGAATTAGATAGTACCTTGGGTATACATAAAGGATTTTTTGCAGCATATTCACACAGTTTTCCAATCTTTCTGTCAATTGGTTCTTCTTCTTCCTATAAAAAAAACAAACAAACAAATTGCAATATGCTATCACTACGGTGCTACATGCTGCAAGAAGTAATGTCTTAAAAGTTCAAATAAATTACAGTAATCATATAACAGAACCTAGTTTATATAACAAAAAGGATTATCCATATCAAACATATCATGCCTGGCAGGTACATGTAATCCAAAATAAAATAATATTGTTGAATAATTACACTAAAATAATAACAACGATCATACATTTTAAACATATCCTTTGTTTCTTTATAGTTTTTTGGTCATTCGAGGGTGTTGCTGAATGAATGGTGAAATAATTCCTATATGCAAATGTGAACAACATGACTTAACTAAGCCGTACAAGTAAAAACGATAGCAAATTAGTGAATTTTGTGACGACCTGCATTAATTGCTGAATGTATACAAGGAAAGTGCAATAGCCAACGACCTAAAAAATGGTACATGGTCATGAACTAAAAAGCTACAGTATTAAATTTAAACCAAATAGGAAATCAATTTCTAACATTTTGTTAAAATGAAGTCTAATAATTACCAAAATAATCAGGAGGGGGGAAGAAACTAGTTGTAGTTTTTCTTTTTTTGGTTGTTCACCAAAATAATAATAATAATAATCTAGAGAAGGACAATGAAGGATCACTATTAACTTTTTTACTTCTCTATTATGATCTAACAAAGTTATGTTAAGATTGAAGGAAATGGTAAGGAAGGATTTACACAGAAAATCACAATTACTCTGAGAATGACTTTGTCTAGTTGAATTTTGAAAAAGTACAACATTGGAAAAGTTATGTTTTTATGAAAACCAACAATGGATGCAATATATATTAAAAAGTAGAATTGAGGATTTTTTTTTCCCAACTATTAACTTTGCATTAACTACTTGTCTATATTTCAAGAAATATGGAAACATCTAAATTCTAAGCACTACTAAAACTTTGAAGAAGTTTCACTAATATGAATATCTATTTTTGACAACGTGATTCATATATATTTTTTGACATACAGAAATTCAGGGATGTATTGCCAAAGCACACCACATAAAATAAAAACAAAAGCAAAACATCAGTACACATAATCAATGAAAGACCTATACAAAAATGATAGTAAAAAGTAGAATTAGAAGTTAAGTTAATCATAGAACTCTCCTACTCAATAAAAATTACCCTAATCAAATTGCCCAAACCAAGTTATTATACTTTTTTGTTTGTTTAGACATATTCACAAACACATAGTATGAATAAACACAGAGGAAGGTACAAGAATGAACATAACATGGTTGGATATTATACAACATAAATAATTGTATTTAATATATTCTATTGTGAAATTTCAACCAGGGAAAACAAGCAAACAAATTAATTCCATTGTCTTTTTCCAACCAGTGAATAGGAATGCAAGACTAAAAAGATGATTTTCATGTCTTTATTGGGCATATTGTCAAACACAAGGTGAGCCAAATATAAATTGTAGTGGTTCAATCAAACACCAACAAGACAAAAACACATCAAGAAATAAGGAAGGTTTAACAGAAATAAAAAGTAACATATTATAGTAAAGGAGTTAAAAAATAACATACCAGGTTATTTAGTTGTCAAAAATGACCGTGATAACATCCACGATATTGAAATTGCCAAAGCATATGAAATATTTTGAATTTTTAGAATCTGAAATCTAATAACTATTGAAAAGAATTCTCTAGACGGCATACATGAAGTCTGTTGGTTGGCTTCCCCTTCGGTTGTATAGCGGCAGTGATGGAAAGAACAGTGTAATAGCAATTCCATCCAAAAGCCATATATATCTAGTGAGAAATTACATGTTTGTTGCAGAAACATATGGCATGAAAAACAAAATCCAACCATCATCATGAGTGCAAGTTGGTCCTGTGGATTAATGAGGCCTGTTCTTCGAAGCGGCAAAATTTGTTTTCTTTTTCATGGTATTGGAAATGAAGCAAACAGTAGCGAAAAAAATATCTGCATGAAACCTTGGGAAAATTTGTAGTAGCAGCAGGAAAGAATTAGGAATTTGTAAGAAGAATGATGGAATTTGTTTTCTTCTACCGTCGTGTGTGTGGCTAATTTGAAGGCCACGTGGCCAGCCCAAATCTGTAAGGGAAGCAACGGAGTTACATGAAGAAGCAGCAATGTTATACCATGCTTACATTCTTTTTATATAGGTTATAGATTGTACATATATATGGTTGCATAACCTTTTTATTTTTATTGAACCTTTTAGAACTTACAATCATCAAATGATGAGTCTAGAGCATTAGTAGTGGACATGCTAGTCCACCAATTAGTGTCAACTGCTAAATTACAGCCAACCATTTTCACTCATGCGCTTCACAGTGGAGCTGCTAAATGCTTCATTAGTGGTGTTCATTAGTGTCAAATGCTAATTTCCTTGTTAACTGCAGCCAACGTTTTAGCCAACGAAGGGAGAAAGAGGGAAGCGTCGTGGGAAAGTCTTCCCAGATGTCTAGACCCAACAAGGAAAAAAAAAAATTACACTTGACCGATTGACTAGCCGAACATCCAGCCAGTCAATTGTATTATTTTTTATTTTTATTTTTCTTGTTGAGCTTTTTTTTTTTTTGGGCTTGAAATTTTTGATTAAATTAAATTATTTATTTATTTTATTTATTATATATATATATATATTTTAACACACACCTTAATATACCCTTAACACATCTATTGCACTACCACTTACTCTCTAAAAACCACTCATTCTCTAAAATGAACAAATTCTTAACACACATTATATAGATCACGGATTCTATTTATACCTTCATATTTTTATTTATTCTCACTTATTTGCAATTCCTCCAAAAAGTGAGCTGCCCAGGAGCTTTGTTTTATTTATACCTTCATATTTTTATCTATTCTCACTTATTTGTAATTCCTCCAAAAAGTTTTACAGAATTAATAAACTTCTAACCAAAAAAATTTACAGGATTTTTATTATGATTTAAATCTAGCATTTCCTTGCACAAGGAAAAGAGACAGAAAAAAACTAATTAGAGGACGATATCCAAAATAAAAAATTATTCAATTATAATTGTAGAAAGACTGATCAACATTCAAACAAAGATCGTTCAAAAAAAAAAAATGATTCTAACATAGATTAGGGTCATTGGAAATTAAATCGAAACTAGAGAAAGGAAAAGAGAAAGAGAAGCAAGAATAAACCAAATCAAACAAAGCCTTAAGTCCCATCAAATAGAGTCGGCTACATGAATCCTTCTTCTCCACACAGCCCTATCAAAGGCCATTTCATTAGTCAAATTAAGTAGATTCATATCTCTATTTATAACGCTAGCCAATGTTAATCTAGGCCTACCCCATCCCCTACCACTTCCATCTACCGTTACAGTATCGCATCTCTTCACTACTGCCTCTGTTGGTCTCTATTGAATATGACCAAACCATCTCAATCAATTTTCTCTCAACTTATCTTCCATTGGTGCTACTCCTACCCATTCCCGAAAAACTCTTTCCTAATTCTGTCTTGTCTAGTCTTACCATACATCCACCTTAGCATCCTCTTCTCAGTCACACTCATCTTATCTACATGTTGTTTCTTGGTTGCCCAACATTCCGTCCCATACAACATAGCTGGTCTAATAGTCGTTCTATAGAACTTACTCTTTAGTCTAGTGGGTAATCGTTTATCGCACAATACCCCAGACGCACTTCTTCACTTACACCATCTCGCCTTAATCTTATGGGCCACATCTGCATCAATCTCTCCCGTTATTGTGATAATCGACCCTAAATAAAGAAAATGTTCACTCTTAAGTAGTTCTTGGTTCTCAATCTTCACTTCTCATCTGCTTTCATTATTACTATTACTAAATTTACACTTCATGTACTCTATCTTAGTTCTGCTTATCCGAAATCCTTTAGATTCAAGAGTTGTTCTCCAAATCTCCAACTTTGTGTTAACTCCTTCTCTAGTCTCATCCACTAGCACAATATTGTCTGCAAAAAGCATACACCATGGCACGTCATCCTGAATATTTCTCATCAACTCATCCATAACTAAAGCAAAAAGATAAGAACTTAAGGTAGATCCTTGGTGTAACCCTACAGTGATAGAAAATTCATTTGTCTCTCCAGCTGACGATCTAATAGTGGTCACCACCCCTTCATACATGTCCCTAATCACGTCAATGTAACCTTTTGTCATCCCTTTCTTCTCTAACACCTACCATATTATATCCCGATGCACTCTATCATATGCTTTTTCAAGGTCGATAAACACCATATGAATATCTCTTTTCTTTTCTTTATACTTTTCTATTACTCTCCTCAAAAGATAAATCGCTTCCATTGTTGACCTACCAAGCATAAACCCAAATTGATTCTCTGACACCTCTGTTATTTCTCGCAATCGGCGTTCCATCACCCTCTTCCACACTTTCATTATATGACACATTAGCTTGATTCCTCTATAATTGTTGCAATTCTGGACATCACCTTTATTTTTATAGATTGGCACTAAAATACTCTTCCTCTACGCATCTAGCATGTTCCTAGTCAACAAAATTTTGCTAAACAACCTAGTCAACCAAGCAACTCCTTTTTTACCCAAACACTTTCAAGCTTTAATAGGGATATCACCGAGTCCTAAAGCCTGATTGGATTTCATATTCTTAAGTGTAATCTCCACTTCAAAATTCCTAATTATGCGATAGAACCTATAATCTTGGTTTATCGTGTTACTGGCTATTTCTTCCCCTATTGTCGTACCTCTATGTTCCTCATTTAATAGTTTCTCAAAATAATTCTTCCATCTTTCCTTAATCTCTTTATCATTCACCAATACCTTAAAATCCTCACTCTTGATGCACTTTACTTGATTAAAATCTCTTGTTTTCCTCTCCCATATTTTAGCAAGTTTGTATACCTCTTCTCTCACTCCTTACTATCTAATCTAGTGTATAGGCCATCATAAGCTTTCAACTTAGTCTCTCTTACTACTTTCTTGACCTCATTGTTAGCCAACTATAACTCTTAAGATTTTCCTTAGTTCTATCCTTCTGCCACTTTTTAAAACTATTTTTTTGCCTTAACTACTGCTTGAACATCTTCCCTCTACCACCAAGTTTCCCTAGAATTGGGTCTCGTTCCTTTCGACTCTCCAAGCACTTCCCTTGAGATTCTCCTCATACAATTGGCCATCGAGTTCCACATAGTGTTAGCATCACCTTCTAAGTCCCAAGTACCTTCCTTATCCATTCGATTCTTAAATATTTATAGTTTATCCCCTTTTAGGTCTCACCATTTCGTCCTACGACGCCCACCATCCTTTCTAGTTTGGTACTTCCCTCTAAAACATAAATCTAGTACCAAAATCCTATGTTGAGAGACCAAGCTTTCTCTAGAAATCATCTTACAATCAATGCATTTTAGGCGGTTCATTTTTCTCATTAAGAAATAATCTATTTGGCTCTTAACTAATCCCCTCTTAAAGGTTATCAAATGCTTTTTCTTTTTCTTATACATAGTATTGGCCACTACTAGGTCAGAAGCCAACGCAAAATCTAAGATACTCTCTCCAGTCTCATTTCTGTCACCAAAACCGCATCCACCATGCACCCTTTCGTTGCCTAGTTTATCTATGCCCACATGGCCATTAAAATCTCCACATATAACTAGATTTTCTCCTACAGGTATCTCGTATAAGATCTCATCCATTTGCTCTCAAAAATCCCTCTCAGTTTGATCATCTAATCCTATTTGAGGGGCGTATACGCTAATAATATTCACTATATTTCCTCCAATAACTAGTTTAACTAGCATAATCCTATCTCCTTTCCTAGTAATCGCCACTACACTTTCCACAAGACTCTTGGCAATTATGATTCCTACCACATTCCTGCGTCTATCCTTACCACGATAATATAGTTTAAAATCGGTGTCCTCAATTTTCCTAACTTTCTCTCCCGTTCACTTAGTTTCTTATATACAAACTATATTAACTCTTCTCCTAATTATAACATCTACCAATTCCATTTTCTTACTAGTTAAGGTTTATATGTTCTAAGTGGCTACCCTAAACCTATAATCATGGACTATTTTCTTACCCGCGCTCACCCAGAAAAACACGAAAACATTTACCTATTTTTCACCGCACCTAAGCGTCAATGCAGCGCCTCTTGCTCACTTTTCGAAACACCCGGAAGCAAGCACAACGCGTCACTCGAGGAAAGCGACCTAGCATTTAAACGATTCAAAGTAGAATTCATTTTTATAAAAAATTCAATAGACTTTTTTTATATATTGACTATCGACTACTTAACACATCACCTTCTTCCTTAACTTAGGCTTGAGATTGACCGAATTATTAATAACCCCGGCGGAGGAGCTAAAGAGAAGCAAGTGTCTTCCGTTAAAAAAAACATCGTAGCACTAATTTTAATATTTTAATAGATAATTAATGACATGAAAAAGAAAAAAATAAAATAAATAAGCAAACAAATAAAATAAACTAACATCAAAACATCACATTACAATAGGTAAAATCCATTAATAAGCTGATTTTAAAGATCAGGAATTATTTTTCATTACAAAAATTCAAACAGAAATTGAACGAAAACAACAACCAGCAACTCCATCCACGGAATGCTCTTCCTCATCCTCCAGGCAGTGGAGACTGATCCGAAACCCTAACTTCGAACATCGAATCGGCATCGCAGAGAATCGATCTACAAGCGATCAACATCACAACTTCGAATGCAATCAAAGCAAATATCGCAAATCCGATACAGAATATACGCTTCAACAACTGAACAACATCAGGCTTCAACACCTCGTACTTCATTCGATCGCCATCGCCAACCTTCACGGAGCAAGAATGTCGCGCACTGTGAATCTGAGCGTAGAGTTTTTGCTGCTTGATGTGATTCAGATCCAAATGGTACTGAAATCGGTATAAACTAGTCGCTGCATCTAAGAAAGAGAAGGAAAAAAGTGTGAAGGCGAGGAGAGAGAGAGCGAATGGAATCCACCAGTTTTTGCATTGGATTGTGGTTGTGGTTGTGGTTGTGGTGGTGGCGGTGGCGGAGATAGAGTGGTAAATTAGGGCTTGGAAGATGAAATTCGAGACAGTCAAGAACACAGCTCTTGTGGATTGGTATCGAACTCGCTTCTCTTGCTTCTCGTTATTTTTGCCGAGTTCTTCCAAGTTCTTGTTCAAATCATCGAGCTCCATATTGCAGAGTGGTACTCATCATCATCGATTGTTTATTTTATATGAAAAATGTTACTCATTTCCACGATGGTGCGAATAATGGCCTTTTTGTGAATTTCCATAGTAAGTCCCAAAAAACAAAAAAATATGTCAATTTAAGAAAGCCGTCACGCGTTTTAAGCCCACACAAGGTCCGTTTGGTTTGGACTATTTGAACCCTATGGTAGGCGTAAGGTAACTACGGTTCAATGTAAGTTTTTTTTTGAACCCCAAAAAAAAAAAAAATGTCAATTTAAGAAAAGCGTCACGCGTTTTAAGCCCAGAAAGTACGCGTTTTCAATAAGTAGGTTCGTTTGGTTTCGACTATTTGAACCCTATGGTAGGCGTAAGGTAACTGCAGTTCAATGTAAGTTTCTTATTTGAACACCCAAAAAAAAAAAAAAAAATGTCAATTTAAGAAAGGCGTCACGCGTTTCAAGCCCAAAAAGTACGCGTTTTCAATAAGTAGGTTCGTTTGGTTTGGACTATTTGAACCCTATGGCAGGTGTAAGGTAACTGCAGTTCAATGTAAGGTCATGTTTGTTTGGATGGGATTGAAATGATAATTAATAAATATAGTCAAATAAAATTGTTAATCGATGTTTTGGTTAACAATTTGAAGTATGGACTAATTATTTTAAACTTGACTATTAGTTAAGATATATATATATAATCAGATTATTAGTTAAATACTATTTACATGTTATCAGATGAATCACTAATCCAAAACAAACAAAAACCCTAAGTTCATTTGGAATACTTTGAAACAAGGTGCGCGTTTTAGTAAGGTCAATTTAGAATTATCAAACCAAACAGCATGTCTCACTTCAATCAATTTGTTTAATTTAAATTTAGATAAATTATAAATATATCTACTCAACTCGGTATAAAATACAAATTGCCTTGCCATATGTTCCTTTAAATTTATAATTACATAACAAATAATATTTTTATTAATAAATTATAAAATCACTTAATAAATAATTTTATTATTATATAAAAAAGCAGTTAGTTATTTAATTTTTTTTATTAATTCTATTAAACATAAAATTCTGACAACAAATATTTATAATTTCAAAATTATAAGGGCAATTATATTTTATTTTTAAGCAAATCTTGTAAGATGTATTTGTAATTTACCCTTTAATTTAATTTTAAATTTAAATAAAAAATTTGATTTATAGGAATTATTCTAATTTTTTCATTAATTTTTTTTATTAAAAAAAATAATTCTAAATTTTATTTTTAATCAAATTTAATAAAAAAACATTTTCAATATAAAAAATACTTACGATCCCAAATATTTTACCAAACATTCATATGAGTGTAGGTCTTACATGATGTAGGTCTCATATCTATGCGAATGTTTGGTAGAATTTTTGATAAAATATCTTTTAAATTTTATCAAATTCAAATTTGATAATAAAAATAAAAAATTTGATGAGTTTTAATTTAATAAAAAAATTACTCAATCTAATTTTATGATAATTGATTAAATGATTGGAAATGATTTTTATGTATTTTTTAACCCAAAAAAAAATAATCAAATCAATAATAAAGTTTAAACATTAAAAATCAAGTTGCCTTTTAGCAACTTGGTTTGTGATTAAAAAAGTACTAAAAAAACAAAATAAATTAAATAAGATAAAATATCACATTTAAATCATAATCATTTCACTTATTCGTTCATAACTATTACATCGATATCAAAAAAATCCAAAAATTCTTTACAAATGAAACTATTTAGTGAGGCTACATTAAAAAAAAGAAAAAAAATTAAAAAATCAGACTAAAATTAACTCTTTCCAAACAAACCCTAAATCTATATATGTTCACCAAAAATTTCACAAAAAATGTTTTAGAGCTATAAAAGAGCTCTAATAACATGATACTCCACTATGATTTGTCTTTTTCTTTATGAGTTATATTGAAGTGATAGTGTGAAGAAAAAAAAAAAAAAAATTGTTTGTGAGTGTTCTAAATAAATATATTTTTTGACTTTTTGGATTAAAAAGTAGAGAAAAAAATATGATTATTTGGGATAATTTTTTGACTTTTTACGAAAAAATGTGTATTAAAATATTGTATAAAATAACAAAATTACTATATTACTCCTACATATATAAATGTTTACTGACAGTGATGGTACCGTTATGCATACGGTGGGCAGCTAGGATGAGATTACTTACGGTGCTGTTCGGATTGGATGATGCTATTCGGCCCGTGGGGGCCCACCACGGGTCCCGTTTTGATAATCGAAACCTTAAATGTGTAAAACTTGTCGAGTACTATATTGCTATTAAAAATCATGTTGATCGGATGTCGATAGTTATCTGATCGAATTAGTTTTTTGTCAACCGTTACTTTGTACATCGTCTATTTTTTTAACAAAACTGATTTAATCATATAGTTATCGATATCCGATTAATGTGATTTTTTACAGACATATAATTATCGACGAATTCTACATATTGAACAGTTCCGATTGTTAAAACGTTATTCATGGTGAGCTCTCACTAGCCTAACAAATACTCGTGATACCTCAACCTATATACATATATGTTCTGACAGAACCAGATAACACCATCATTGCCATGTCAAAACTTGACTTGTACTTTTTTTTAAACTTGTTTATATATATATATTTAATTAAATAATATTTTAACTTTTTATTTATTTTTTTATTGTAAGTAACAAACCAGCCCTTAGATGTATAATTTCCAATTTTTAATTCAAGGGATTGGACAGATGAACACATTTGGCAATGACCGCCTTAAGTCGTGCTGACCAATTCAATATTGCAAATTTATCACTTGCTTCGAAACTTCGACGGACAGAGACTTTTTAATTTTAAGGAAAATTGTGAATATATTTTTTATAGTGTTAAAAATTATATTTCATTCTTCCTGTTTCTAATCAGATAATAAATTATTTATTTTATTAATAAATTAATTAATTAATTTTAATAAATGTCATAAATATATTTTAATTTACATTCTTATAATTTTATTGTTTTACAAAAAATAGTTAGGAATTTTATTTATTTTTTGTTAATTATGTTAAATAAAAAATTCTAATAATGGAGTAGTTGTAATTTTCATAATCACAAGTAAGGGGAAGCATGGTCCGCATTGAGGTAAAACTAAGACCAATTTGTTATCTACGGTTCCTGAAAAATTGGAATCAATCCAATCTGTTTAAATTATGAAACCAATTCGAATAAATCCATTTAAATATGGATTGGATCGGTTTAGGATTATGAATTCACATAATTAAATAACAAAAAAAAAAAAATATAGAACATTTTAATTTTATAAAAATATAAACATAGTATCATATTAATTCCATAATAGCAACATGTCCTTCTACAATAATGACATACTATTCTAGAATTTAAACAACTATAAAAAAACTAGTTCCACCATAAGTATTTGTTGGAAATGGTTGGGAAAATTCTGGGTAAAACCAGAATTTTTTCCTAACTTTGGTCTATTATTTAGGTAGGACCTGTGCATCGATTTTCGCAGGTTAAAGTGGTAACGCGTTCTATGCCGCGTTGTGTTTCACGTGGTATATTTGGTTGCTCAAAACTATTACCGAGTGAATAGGAAATTGAAACCAAAGTATACTTCATGGAAATGGAGTTTTTGTGAAAAATCCTTAAAGGTTTGAATAAGGCTTGTCCTACATTGATTAGTAGGAAGTTTTGAATGGGTTTATAAGGCTTGGGATTGAAACTTGGGGTGTGCTCCAAGAGATACCCAAGTATTTTAGAGAGGGAGGTTATGGGCAAAATGGGCTAGACTCATTGGACCCAAAAATCATCACACGCGCGCCGTCGCTGTCCGGTTAGGTTGGACCTGGGCTTGGGTGCGTGGTGTGAGGTTGGACTTGTCCGGCCCAATACCTATCTTTTTGGGTCAAAAACATTTGAATTTAATTTTATTTTTTGGTAAAATAAAATCCAGAATTCAAATTAATTCCGGAAATAAACTGGTCCGATTTTACTGTACACCCAAACAAGGCCCTTCCTATTTTTATCTGTTTAAATTGTAAACCCAACAGATTAAAATCTGTTTAAATTCAAAACCAAATAGGTTTGCACCTGTTTAATTCAAAAACATGTAGCCACCAATACATCTATAAATAGGACAGCCCTTATTTGATGAAAAACATTCAGAAAATTCATACTTCACCTCTGCAAATTTATTCTTCATTTTGCTGCATTTAATTTTTGAGAAAAAGAGTATAAACACTTAGTGTGTTCGTTAGGCAAACAATTTGTGGTGCTGCTATTGTTTGTAGTTGATCATTTCATCCTGGGAGATAGACATCCACATTTTGAAAACACCGTTGAGAGAACGAATCTGTCTTAAGGACACAGTGTCAAACACTGGACTTGATCAGATATTTATTAGAAGAAATTAATCAAGTAAGTTATTTAATTTATTATTCTGTTTTACTTATTTATTAAATCAGATTTTAATTTTGTTTTTGTAACAAAATAAAATCTGTTTTTATTTATTTATTTATTTATTTCTAGTTTGATTTTTGTAATCAAACAAATTCTCTCATTTCCTTTATTTCTTTATATTCTTGTTGTTGTTTAGTACACAACAAGAATTTAATCTATTTAAATACAGTGAAGATTGTCCAACAATCTTAAGACATAACTGTTTTTGGTATCTTCATTATATTGAATTTTCTGATTTCATAAAGATATATTCTGGTTGGAAAAACAAATAGTGATTTATGCTATTTGGCAGATAGTAGTAATATACTGTCTCTTTTCTTTGACAATTAGTAGTAATATACTGGTGTCATTAACAATTGCAGAATATTAATTTGTGTTACAAAAAATTATTGTGATGTTTTATTTTTCTAGTTTTAGTAACAAGGAAAATAAAATTATTTTGTGTAATAATTTATTTTCTGGTTTTAGTAACTAGAAAATTAATTTGTGTTTTAATTTTTCTGATTTTTGTAATCAGAGATTATGGCTACTGCAACTGGAAGTGGCACTCCGATTGTTACATCAACACCGGTCCCTATCCAGAACCATGTTCATGTACCAATAAATCATGGAGAAAAATCGAAAAAATTTAACGATACTGAGTTTAAAAGATGGCTGCAGAAGATGCTGTTCTATCTTATAACTCTTAATTTGGCTCGGTTTCTCCATGAAGAGGCTCCAGCACTTAAAGAGGGTGAAACTGATCGGCAAGTTGTTGCCGCTGTAGATGCTTGGAAACGTTCAGATTTCCTGTGCAGAAACTACATCCTCAATGGCCTTGACAACATACTGTATAATGTTTACAATCCTTTGAAGACAGTAAAAGAATTGTGGGATTTTTTGGAGAAGAAATACATGACAGAGGATGCCGGCATGAAGAAATTTGTTGTCGGTAAATTTCTGGACTTCGTTATGGTAGACTCCCAAACGGTAATTTCTCAAGTTCAAAATTTTCAAATAATTTTGCATGATATTCATTCAAAAGGTATGTCTCTTAGCGAGTCATTCCAAGTCGCTACTTTAGTGGAAAAGTTACCACCGATTTGGAAAGATTTCAAAAATTATTTAAAACACAAACGCAAAGAAATGACCATGGATGAATTGATTATAAGATTAAGAATTGAGGAAGATAACCGAAAGGTTGAAAAGAGGAACGGAAAAAATCCCATTGAGTCCAAGGCTAATGTGGTTGAACAAGTTCATAAATCACATAACAAAAAGAGGAAGTTTATTGGAGATGGTCCTAAACAAGGCGACAATAATGGCAACAAGAAGTTCAAAGGGAAATGCTATAATTGTGGCAAGACTGGACATCGAGCTTCTAACTGCCCCCGCCCTAAGAAGGATCATGGAAGTACAAGTAAGAAGACTACTAATCAGGGCAATGTAACTGAACTAGATTACATCTCTGACGGAATGAATGACATCAACCTCTTTGCTGTAGTGTCTAAGGCTAACTTGGTTGGAAATCCCAAAGAGTGGTTGGTTGACATAGGAGAAACTCGTTACATATGTGCGGACAAGAAGATGTTCACTACCTACATTGAGGCTGCAAATGGTGAACAACTTTTCATGGAAAATTCTTCAACTTCTACTGTGGCTGGACAAGGGAAAGTGATCTTGAAGATGACATCAGGGAAAGAACTGACCCTCAACAACGTACTGCATATACCTGACATCTGGAAGAATTTAGTTTCTGGTTCTTTGTTAAGTAAAAATGGTTTTAGGCTTGTTTTTTAGTCTGATAAATTTGTATTAACAAAGAGTTGTATGTATGTTGGTAAGGGATACATGAGTGATGGTCTCTTTAAGTTGAATGTAATGACAGTTGTACCGAAAGTTGCTATGAATAAGAATAACACATATTTTGCTTGTATTCTTGAGTCGAATTTATGGCATGGTAGATTAGGACATGTAAATTATGATACTTTGCGTTGATTCATTGGTTTGGATTATATACCAAAGTTTGAAATTAATCCTAATCATAAATGTGAAGTTTGTGTAGAAGCAAAACTAACTAAGGCTACATTTAAATCGGTTGAAAGGAAAACCGAACCTCTAGAATTAATTCATACTGATGTATGTGATTTAAAATTTGTTCAAACTAGAGGAGGCAAAAAGTATTTCATAATATTGATCGATGATTGCACAAGATATTGTTATGTTTATTTACTTAAAAGTAAAGATGAAGCCTTAGAAATGTTTAAACTCTACAAAACAGAAGTTGAAAAACAACTTGGTAAAACCATTAAAATGGTTAGAAGTGATAGAAGTGGTGAATATGATGCACCTTTAAATGAATTTTGTGCACAACATGGCATTATTCACCAAACTACAGCACCCTATTCTCTTCAGCAAAATGGAATTGCTGAAAGAAAGAATAGAACCCTAAAAGAAATGATAAATGCCATGTTACTAAGTTCAGGCTTACCACAGAACTTGTGGGGGGGGGGGGGGGAAGCAATATTGTCTGCTAATTATGTTCTTAATAGAATACCTCACAATAAAACTAACAACACTCCTTATGAATTGTGGAAAGGTCGACCGCCTTCCTACAAATACTTAAAAGTGTAGGGGTGTTTAGCAAAAGTTAAAGTTCCTGTTCCTAAAAAGACTAATATTTGACCAAAACCTGTGTCAGCTATTTGCATTCATTGTGATAGTCAATCTACAATAGGTAGGGCACAGAATCATATGTATAACGGTAAGTCACAACATATTCGTCGTCGACATAATACCGTAAGGCAATTGTTGTCAAATGGAATAATCTCAATAGATTATATAAAATCTAAAGAGAATATTGCAGATCCGTTAACAAAAGGTTTGACAAATGAGCTAGTGTATAGTTCATCGAAGGGGATGGGATTAAAGCCTATTACATAAGAGTTGTCATAATGGTAATCCTACTTATAGGACTGGAGATCCCAAGAACTAAGTTCAAAGGGACAACTAAGTTATGTATGGCTCGCCAGAAATCACCAAGGGATTAAAATTCCCTACCCATTCCTATGGTGAGAGTGATATCTGCAACATTTGTTATATGCAGGGGTATAAGGATAAGCTTTGTTTTTAATGATTACTTATATCTTGATTTAGGTATAAAAATCAAGACAAGTATAAAGAGATACTTACAATAAGAATTACCTATATGAGTGTCGAACTGGGGCTGGTTCTATAAGAATGAAAAAGGCTAAATTCTCTAGAAACACTCATGAAATCAGGAGCGTTCAAGGCCAAAATGAACACAACAGTGAGAACCACGATGTGTTAGAAGATATTTTGTGTGAAATCTATTGTCTTGGCTTACACAAACGGTTGAACAATTCAAGGCATCGCGTCCATTGGTTAGCTAGTAAGTCCGATAGGTTATCATTAGGGAGGTTCAAGGCCGAAAGCTACCTATCCTAATACAAGATATTTTCGATTTATACTCTTTCGATAAAGTCAACATATTGTTGCATTTCCGTTGTCATCAAATTCCATTCATGTGGGGGATTGTTGGAAATGGTTGGGAAAATTTTGGGTAAAATCAGAATTTTTTCCTAACTTTGGTTTATTATTTAGGTGGGACCCGTGTGTCGATTTTCGAGGGTCAAAGTGGTAACGCGTTCTATGCCGCGTTGTGTTTCACGTGGTATATTTGGTTGCTCAAAATCATTACCGAGTGAATGAGAAATTGAAGCCAAAGTATATTCTATGGAAATAGAGTTTTGGTGGAAAATCCTTAAAGGTTTGAATAAGGCTTGTCCCACATTGATTTGGTGGGAAGTTTTGAATGGGTTTACAAGGCATGGGATTGGAACTTGGGGTGTACCCCAAGGGGTATCCAAGTGTTTTAGAGAGGGAGGTTATGGGCAAAATGGACTAGACCCATTGGACCCAAAAATCACCACATACGCGCGCGCGCGCCGCCGCTGCCGTCTGTCCGGTCGGTCGGGCGCCCAGGTTGGGTCTGGGCCTGGGCTTGGGCGTAGGGGTGTGGTGTGAAGTTGGGTTAGGCTTGTCCGGCCCAATACCTATCTTTTTTGGTAAAAAAACATTTGAATTTAATTTTATTTTTTGGTACAATAAAATCCAGAATTCAAATTAATTCTGGAAATAAACTGGTCCAGTTTTACTGTACACCCAAACAGGGCCCTTCTCGTTTTTATCTGTTTGAATTGTGAACCCAATAGATTCAAATCTGTTTAAATTCAAAACCAAACAGGTTTCATACCTGTTCAAACAGGTTTGCACTTGTTTAATTCAAAACCTGCAGCCACCAATACATGTATAAATAGGACATCCCTCATTTGATGAAAAACATTCAGAAAATTCGTACTTCACCTCTGCAAATTTATTCTTCATTTTGCTGCATTTAATTTTTGAGAGAAAGAGTATAAACACTTAGTGTGTTCGTTAGGCAAACAATTTGTGGTGCTGCTATTGTTTGTAGTTGATCATTTCATCCTGGGAGATAGACGTCCACATTACAGAAATGCAGTGGAGAGGATGAATGCATCTTAAGGACACAGTGTCAAACACTGGACTTGATCAGATATTTATTAGAAGAAATTAATCAAGTAAGTTGTTTAATTTATTATTCTGTTTTATTTGTTTATTAAATCAGATTTTAATTTTGTTTTTGTAACAAAATAAAATCTATTTTTATTTATTTATTTGTAGTTTGATTTTTGTAATTAAACAAATTCTCTCATTTCCTTTATTTCTTTATATTCTTCTTGTTGTTTAGTACACAACAAGAATTTAATCTATTTAAATACAGTGAAGATTGTCCAACAATTTGAACCATAAAGAAACGGTTGCTGGCGTGAGTATGTTGAATTAGGGTTGAGTTTAGATTTTATATGGAATAAGAGAAGATACTATGCGAGATGGTGTATAATATAAATATAGGCTATTTGTATATAGTCTGGATCGGTTCCAATCAGGAACCGTGGGGTTCAATCTTGAATCGATTCGTGGATTACAGATTTTTAATTTTTCAATCCGAAATCGAACAACGGATTCAAAAAACCAATCTAAGCCTGCCAGATTGGACTGGACCGGATTGGATTACGGATTTTATGAATTCCTTACTCAGCCCTAGGCATAAGGACCAATTTATGTTTTAAGCAAACCTCAATGGTAGTATTTGTAATTTATCTATATTTTATTTATGAGTTAATTACACTTGGTACCCTTACACTTTCGCATGTAATTTTATTCTAGTTTTTTACTTTCAATTGTGACAATCAACTCCTCAATATAATATTATCCTTTTGTTCATTTACTATTAATGAGGTTGACAAAAAGTTAAAATGAAGTAACCAAAGTGAGATTTTAGTGCAAGTGTAAGGACTAAAGTGAAATTTTGATAAAGAGATAAGGGTTGGTAATGACATAAAAATGTCACGTTTAACTCACGTGACAAGTTCCGTTAGTTTTATTAACGATAGATGAATAGAAAAATGACATTGTAACTAGACTTAAAATATAAAAGGTTAACTATTATAATTAAAAGTGAGGGGACCAAAGTAAAATTACCAATATATATATATATATTATAAAGGTACTAAGTGTAATTAATTAATTATTTATTTATAATGTCATGTATTATGATAACAACTGTGAGTATTTGAAAGTTATTCAACTAATACAATAATGAATGAGATGATATTTTGTTTGTTTTACAATTCAATATTGTTCACTACAACAAAAAGCGCTTTTGGCGACTAAAACTTCAATTTTCGTCGCTGAAACTAGAAGAAATGGTGACTAAAATGGAATTAGTCGCCAAAATTGATAACTTTTCCCGACTAAAACAGTGTAGTCGCCAAATGTAAGTGTTTTAGCGACTAAAAGGCAGTTTAGTCGCCGAATGTAGGCTTTTTAGCGACTAAAGGTTGTTTAGTAGCCAAAACTCACAGTTTTTGGCGACTAAAATGATTTAGTAGCCAAATGTGACGGATTTGGCGACTAAATCTGAATTTCGTCGCCGATTACAGGTGTTTTGCCGACTAAAAACTGTTTTGTCGCCCAAAGATCAAGAATTGGCAAGTAAAATTTAGTTTCGTCGCCCAAAGTAGAGGTTTTGGCGACTAAAATTTAGTTTAGTCGCCAAAAGTGCTATCCTTAGGCGGAATTGAATTCTTTTAGCGACAGGAAACAAATTAGTAGCCAAAAAATGAAGAATTGGCGACTAAAATTCAGATTTAGTCGCTGAAAGTATTATCATATTTTTTTTAGTAACTAATTTATTTTTTACATAAATAATATTAAATAAAAATAATTATTTTTATATATATAATTTTCAATTAATACCAGTAAAAATAGTATATAAATAATATATGTTGCAATAATAATCATGTGATATGGTAGTGGCATAGTGGGGGACGAAGTGTTGGTACAGGTTCAGCGTGTTGGGACTGGGACATTGCGGGTTCGATACTTGGGAGCAGAGGCAATTCTTTTTTTTTTTTTTTTTGAAAAATGGTTTTGGCGACTAAAGAGTTTAGTCGCCGAAAGGTATGCGTTTTGGCAACGAAAAGTTTAGTTGTGGAAAGGTGTAAATAATAAAAAAAAAAATTCACTATTGGCGACTAAAAGTTTAGTCGCTAAATGTAAAGTTTCCAAAAATGGAATTGCATTTGGCGACAAATTGTTTCGTCGCTGAAGACATATATATTGGCGACTAACAGTTTTTTAGTTGCCAAAGGAATCCGCGACCATATATTGGCGACAAGACGGGCGACTAAAATTTTTAGTCGGGAAAAGTGAAATTTCGACATTTGGCGACTAAAATAGGACCTTTGGCAACTAAAAATTTGGTCGCCAATGGTGTTTTTTTTTGTAGTGGTTAGAGATCCCTATTTTTTAACTAAAATTTCTACCAAACGCTCACGTGGGTGTAAATCATATAACTATTTTAGTGTTTAGTATAAATTTTGATAAAAAAAATTATATCTCTAGTTTTGCTCTTTATAATGGAGATTTTTTTTTAGGATCCCTGGTATTAAGATTTTGTAACATAAATGACATCCAATATTTTCATAATATCTAAAGTCCTTCACACATCGATCCAGAGAAATTTCTATCTAGATAAATTTCAATTTAGAAAATTACTTTTGATTCTCCAAATTTCTCTGGAAATTTTCTTCAAATTTCTTTGGTTTGCACAAATTTCTTTGATTTGTAAATTTCTCTGGTTTTCTCTAGACTTTCCAGAGAAATTCTCTCAAAACTAGAGAAATTTTCTTTGTTTAAAATAATTACCAGATTCAACACAATCATATCCATGCGAATGTTTGGTAGAATTTTTGATAAAATATCTTTTAAATTTTATCAAATTCAAATTTGATAAAAAAAAAAAAAAAAAATTTCATGAGTTTTGAATTTAATAAAAAAAATGACTCAATCTAATTTTATGGATAGTTGATTAAATGATTGGAAATGATTTTTACAACTCAGTGTATTTTTGCACCAAAAAAAATAAAAAATAAAATCAATAATAAAGTTTAAACATTAATAATTAAGTTGCCTTTAGCAACTTGGTTTGTGATTAAAAAAGTACTAAAAAAACAAAATAAGTTAAATAAGGTAAAATATCACATTCAAATCATAATCATTTCACTTATTCGTTCATAACTATTACATTGATATCAAAAGATCGATTTTTTTAAAAAAAAAATGAAACTAATTTAGTGAGGCTAAAGTCTCGTTTGGGAACCTTCCCTTTCAGTTAAAAAGTCAAAAAGTTACTAAATTAGTCAAAAAATCAACAACTCATACCAAAAAGTCAAAGATTCTCTTTTCGCTATACTTTTTGCACATCTTTTCATAAAAAGGCAAAAAGTCATCCCAAACATACTATTTTTTTTAGCTCATATTTTAGCTAAATAACCAAAAAATTATTAAATTAACCTGTTTCCAAATGGGGCCTAAATTAACAAAAAGTTAAAAAATCAGACTAAAATTAACTCTTTCCAAACAAACCTTAAATCTATATATGTTCACTAAAAATTTCACCAAAAATGTTTTAGAGCCATAAAAGAGCTCTAATAACATCATACCCCACTGTGATTTGTCTTTTTCTTTATAAGTTATATTGAAGTGGGAGTGTGAAAAAAAAAAAATTGTTTAGGATATTTTAAATAAATACATTTTTTGATTTTTTGGATTAAAAAGTAAAGAAAAAAAATATGATTAAGGGATAACTTTTTGACTTTTTATGAAAAAATATATATTAAAATATTGTATAAAATAACAAAATTACTATATTAGCCCTACATATATAAATGTCTACTAACAGTGATGGTACCGTTATGCATACGGTAGGCAGCTAGGACCAGATTACTTACGGTGCTGTTCAGATTGGATGATGTTATTCGGCCCGTGAGGGCTCACCACCGGTCCTGTTTTGATAATCGGAACCGTCAATGTGTAAAATTTGTCAAGTACTATACCACTATTAAAAATCATGTTGATCGGATGTCGATAGCTATCTGATCAGATTAGTTTTTTGTCAACCGTTACTTCGTGCATCGTCTATTTTTTTTATACAAAACTGATTTAATCATATAGTTATCAATATTCAATTAATGTTATTTGTTACAAACATATAGTTATCAACGAGTTCTACATATTGAACAGTTTCGATTATCAAAACGAGATCCGTGGTGAGCTCTTACTGGCCTAACAGGTACCCGTGACACCTCAACCTATATACATATATGTTCTGACAGCACCAGATAACACTATCATTGCCATGCCAAAACTTGACTTGTACCTTTCTTTTAATTTGTTTTTATATATATATATATATATGTATATATTTAAATAGTGATAATTTTTTTTATTTTTTAAATAATATTTTAACTTTTTATTTTTTTTTAATTGTAAATGACAAACCAGCCCTTAGATCTCTCTATCATGCTGAAATTTCGCTGATGTATAATTTCCAATTTTTAATTCAAGGGATTGGACAGGTGAACACATTTGACAATGACCGCCTCGCTGACGAATTCAATATTGCAAGAAAAATGATTCAGGCCTCGACAATTCGAGGCGCGAATTGGCTCGAGAGAGGAGAGAGAGAGAGGAGAGGAGAGGAGAGAAGAGAGAGAGGTAGTCGCCCGTCAGAGTCCAAATCTCGTCGGTCGTCGCCCTCCCCTCCTCCTCCCCTTCTTCCCCTTCTTCTTCTTCTTCTCCCGTTCTTCCCGATCTGCAACAAAGAAAAGAAAAAAAAAAAAAAAAAAAAAAAAAAACAAAACGACGTCGTTTTGGTGTCGAGGCAAATTCGAGGCAAAGAATTCGAGGCCTCTATCACGACTGATATTGCAAATGCTTGCAAATTTATCACTTGCTTCGAAACTTCGACTGAGAGAGACTTTTTAATTTTAAATTTATTTAAAATATAAATTATCTTTTATAATGTTAAAAATTATATTTCACTTTTCATGTTTCTAATCAGATAATAAATTCTTTATTTTATTAATAAATTAATTAATTATTTTTAATAAATGTCATAAATATATTTTAATTAACATTCTTATAATTTTATTGTTTTATAAAAAATAGTTAGGAATTTTATTTATTTTTTGTTAATTATGTTAAACAAAAAATTATGATAATGAAGTAGTTGTAATTTTCAGAATCACAAGTATGGGTGAGCATGGTCTGCATTGAGGTAAAACTAAGATCAATTTGTTATCTACGGTTCTTGAAAAATTAGAACCAATTCAATCCGTTTAAATTATGAAACCAATTCGAATAAATCCATTTACATATGGATTGGATCGGTTTAGAATTATGAATTCACAAAATTAAATAACAAAAAAAAAAATATAGAACATTTTAATTTCATAAAAATATAAACATTGTATCATATTAGTTCCACAATAGCAACATGACTTTCCACAATAGCGACATACTATTCTAGAATTTAAACAACTATAAAAAAACTGGTTCCACCATAAGTATTTGAACCTTAAGGAAACGGTTGCTGGTGTGAGTATGTTGAATTAGGGTTGAGTTTAGGTTTTTTATGCAATAAAAGAAAATACTATGCGAGATAGTGTATAATATAAACATAGGCTATTTGTATACAGTCTGGATCGGTTCCAATCAGGAACCATGGGGTTCAATCTTGAATCGATTTGTGGACTACAGATTTTTAATTTTTCAATCCGGAACCGAACCAAGGATTCAAAAAATCAATCTAAGCTTGCCAGATTGGATTGGACCGGATTGGATTACAGATTTTATGAATTCCTTACTCAGCCCTAACCATAAGGACCAATTTATATTTTAAGCAAACCTCAAGGGTAGTATTTGTAATTTATTTATATTTTATTTATGAGTTAATTACACTTGGTATCCTTATACTTTCGCATGTAATTTTATTCTAGTTTTTTACTTTCAATTGTGACAATATAATACTATCCTTTTGTTCATTTACTATTAATGAGGTTGACAAAAATTTAAAATGAATGAATCAAAGTGAGATTTTAGTGCAAGTGTAAGGACTAAAATGAAATTTTGATAAAAAGATAAGGGTTGGTAATGACATAAAAATGTCACGTTTAGCTCACATGACAAGTTCTGCTACTTTTATTAACGATAGATGAATAGAAAAATGACATTGTAACTAGACTTAAAATATAAAAAGTTAACTCTTATAATTAAAAGTGAGGGGACCAAAATAAAATTACCAAATATATATATATATATATATTGTAAAGGTGCTAAGTGTAATTAATTCTTTATTTATTTATTATGTCATGTATTATGGTAACAACTGTGAGTATTTGAAAGTTATTCATCTAATACAATAATGAATGAGATGATATTTTGTTTATTTTATAATTCCATATTGTTAGAGATCCCTATTTTTTAACTGAAATTTCTATCAAACACTTTCATGGGTGTAAATCATATAACTATTTCAGTGTTTAGTATAAATTTTGATAAAAAAATCGTATCTCTAGTATTGCTCTTTATAATGGGGATTTTTTTTTTAGGATCCTTGGTATTAAAATTTTGTAACATAAACGACATTTAATATTTTCATAATGTCTAAGGTTCTTCACATATCGATCCAGAGAAATTTCTATCTAGATAAATTACAATCTAGAGAATTACTTTTGATTCTCCAAATTTCTCTGGAAATTCTTTTCAAATTTATTTGGTTTGCACAAATTTCTATGATTTGCAAATTTCTTTAATTTTTTAAAGATTTTTTAGAGAAATTCTCTCCAAACCAGAGAAATTTTCTCTGTTTAAAATTAACTGCAAGATTCTGTTAGGAAAACTATGTGATTCCCCACAAGTAAATCAATCAATGGAAATAAAAACTAATGCAGAAAAATTAAATCAAAGACAACCCAAGAATTTTTACGTGGTTCCCTCAATGTGAGGTACGTCTACGGGATCGAAATCCGATTCCACTATCAACCAAATAGGTTTCCAAACGATTACAAACGAGACACTAATGGTCTCACAAACCACCCTTAGGTGAATTCCAAGTAATCACAAATAAACAAAGAGGAAAGACCTCACCAAATAAATGAACCAAAATCTTCAGAACCAGAGTTAAAGAAGACCCAAAATAACGAACTAAATCATCCAACTATGAAGCCGAAACCGAAGCACTCTGTCCTATAAATCAAATAGCTCAATTAGCTGTTGTTCCACGAGGCAAATCCCACCAATCAATTGATCAAACAAGTGCTGCTACTTCCCAAAAGCAATAGACCACCAAATTGATTACCCAAGTCCTGAAATCAATTAGCCACTAATCTGTTTTCACTGAATTGAATTGTAGCTGCTACTCTACTCCAATGATTTTGCCGAAGCACCATCTCACCAAGAAAACGGCTACTCTTTGCTTTGGGAAAAACAATACAAATACTCTATTGTGAATCTAGGGTTTTTTTTTTATCAAAATCTTAGTTGTTTCCAAATTTGATTGGGACTCCACAAATTAAATATAATATATAAAAATATATTATAATTACTACTAAACCAAATTAAACTCTTTTTCTAAAACCAATTGGGTTCCACACTCCAATAAGGAGGTATACCTAACAATTCTCCCCCTACCGACTTAGGTGGAGACATCAACCATACACGCCAAAGTTCGACACTTTAAATATTTGTCCCTCGACAAAGTCTTTGTCAACATATCTGAAATATTATCATCTGTGTGAACCTTTTCGAGTTGTAACAATTTCGAATCTAGCACATCACCAATCCAATGGTATCTCACATCAATGTGTTTCGATCTCGAATGAAAAGTAGAATTTTTACTCAAGTGAATAGCACTTTGACTATTATAATAAAGCACATACTTTTCTTGCTTCAAACCCAACTCTTGCAAAAATTTCTTCAACCATAACTCTTCTTTGCAAGCTTCCGTAATGGCAATAAATTCTGCTTCAGTAGTTGATAGAGCAACACATTTTTGTAATTTAGATTGCCATGCCACAGCTCCCCCTGCAAAAGTCATCAAATACACCGAAGTAGATTTCCTAGAATCAACATCACCAGCCATGTCAGAATCTGTGAACCCATCAAGCATCGGCTTACCATCCCCAAAACACAAACACACCTTCGAAGTCCCTCGAAGATATCTTAGAATCCATTTTACAGCTGCCCAATGTTCTTTACCCGGATTAGAGAGAAACTGACTCACCACACCAATGGCGTGAGCAATATCCGGCCATGTACAAACCATGGCGTACATCAAAGAACCAACTGCTGAAGCATAAGGAACTTTCAACATCTCTTCTTTGTTTTTCTCATTTGTAGGACATTGATTCGAACTAAGCTTAAAGTGACCCGCAAGTGGACAACCAACCGGCTTTGCTTTATCCATGTTAAACCTCTCAAGAACTTTCTCAATGTAGCTTTCTTGAGATAACCAAATCAGCCCCTCTTTGCGATCACAAACAATTTTCATACCAAGTATTTGCTTTGCCGGTCCCAAATCTTTCATAGCAAAAAATTTACTCAACTCTAACTTCAACCTTGTAATCATGGTAGAATCTTGACCCACAATTAACATGTCATCAACATAAAGCAAAAGAATAATAAATTTACCATCCGGAAAATTTTTCACAAACACACAATGGTCCGAAGTGGTTTTAGAAAAACCATTATTCATCATGAAAGAGTCAAATTTTTTGTACCATTGTCGCGGGGCTTGCTTGAGACCATACAAACTTTTCTTCAATTTGCAAACAAATTTCTCTTTCCCTTTCTTTACAAAACCTTTCGGTTGCTCCATGTAAATTTCTTCTTCAAGATCACCATGAAGAAATGCGGTCTTTACATCAAGTTGCTCAACTTTAAGGTTCATATTTGCAGTCATGCCAAGTACAACCCGAATAGAAGACATCTTTACAACCGGTGAGAAAATCTCATCAAAGTCAATACCTTTCTTTTGCCCAAAGCCTTTCACAACAAGACGTGCTTTGTACCTCAAATTCTTCCTATCATTCTTCAATTTGAAAACCCACTTATTTTTCAGAATTTTCCTCCCTTTAGGCAACTTCACTAAATCATAAGTCTGGTTTTCAAGCAAGAAATTCATCTCCTCTTCCATGGCCTTTTTCCAATCATCTTTCTTTGCATGCTCAATTGCTTCTTGGTAGCTCTCCGGCTCCCCTTGATCGGAAATCAACACAAATTCATTGGGAGGATACTTTCTTGAAAGTTGTCGGTCCCTTGTAGATTTTCTTAACTCAAGTTGTGGTGGTGGTTCTTGAGTTGGATGCTCTTCCTTAATTTTTGGCTCAACTTCATTAGGATTAGCATCATCTTCCACTTCTTCAATAGGTGGCTGCACATCTCTCCCATTTTCATCATCAACTGAAGATGAAGGAGATGGATCCATGTCAATGAGATCACTAGTTTTTGGCTCCGGTTGATCACCTTTACCAAAGTCTTCAATTGTTTGGTCTTCAAGAAACACAACATCACGGCTTCGAATGACTTTCTTGTCGACCGGATCCCATAATCTATACCCGAATTCATCACGCCTATAGTTAAGAAAAATACATTGTCTTGATTTACTATCAAGCTTGGACCTCTCATCCTTTGGAATGTGAACAAAAGCTCGGCAACCAAATACTCTCAAGTACTCATAAGACACATCTTTGCCAGTCCAAACTCTTTCAGGAACATCACCATTCAAAGGATAGCAAGGAGACAAATTGATCCGTCAATCTTTGTACTCATTGCCTCACCCCAAAAGGATCTTGGCAATTTAGCTTGTGAAAGCAAACACCTTGTTCTTTCTACAATGGTGCGGTTCATCCTCTCGGCAACGCCATTTTGTTGAGGAGTCTTCTTAACTGTCTTTTGGTGCCGAATACCTTGGCTGCGACAATACTCATCAAATGGCCCAATGTATTCACCACCATTGTCTGTTTGGATGCACTTCAATTTCTGCCCTGTTTCTCTTTCAACCATGGCTTGAAAATGCTTAAATACTTTTAGAATTTGATCTTTAGATTTTAGTAGAAAAGCCCAAACTTTCCTTGAATAATCATCAATGAAAGTAACAAAATAAAGTGCACCACTATGTGTTCTAACTTTTAAAGGACCACAAACATCCGAATGAATCAACTCCAAAACATTTTCTTTTCTAGAAGAAACATTTTTATAAAAAGAAACTCTATGTTGTTTACCCGCCAAATAATGAACACAAGTTTTAAGATGTGTACCTTTCAAACCGGGTAGAAGTTCTTTCTTGAACAAAACTTGCAGCTCCTTTTCACTCATATGACCAAGCCGCTTGTGCCACAATTTGGTAGAAGTATCATCTTCAAGTGCATTGACAACACCTTTACAAATTTTTCCTTGCATTGAATAAAGTGTATGAGTCTTCTTGCACTTAGCCACCACCAAAGAACCCTTTGTGAGCTTCCATATTCCATCACCAAATTTGTTGTTGAAGCCTTTATCATCTAACTTCCCAGTAGAGATCAAATTGAGGCGAATGTCGGGAACATGCCTCACATCTTTAAGTAACAACTTGCAGCCCAAATTTGTTTCCAAACAAACATCACCCATGCCGATAATCTTGGACAAACCTTCATTACCCATTCAAACAGAACCATAATCTCCTGTAGTGTAGGTAGTGAAGAAATCAACTCGAGAAGTCACACGAAAAGAAGGACCAGAATCAATCACCCAATGACTCTCTTGGCCCACAAAATTGATACAATCATCTTCACAAACGACCATGAGATCATCGGTAGTAACTGCCGTTGTGTCTTCTTGTTTCTTATCCACACTTTTGTCACGCTTTTTCTCCTTATTCTTGAGCTTTCGGCATTCCTGTTTCATGTGCCCTTTCTCATGGCAATAGTAGCACTCAACGTCTTTCTTTGAAAAAGAATCATCTTTTGATTTGTCACGGCTTTGATCACAACCATGAGGAGTCTTACTCCTCCCCCTTATTTTGCTTCGGCTTCTCACAACAAATGCTTTCGAATGAGAGGAACCCGCTGATTTTCTTCTGGTTTCTTCATTCAACAGGCTACTAGTGACTTGGCCCATTGTGACAACTCCATCGGGCGCCGAATTACTAACCGTCACAACCAAAGTCTCCCAACTTTCGGGCAAAGAACTGAGTAGCATCAAAGCCTGCAACTCATCATCAAAAATAATTTTCATAGAAGCAAGTTGGTTAACAATACTCTTTATTTCATTCAGATGTTCCGGAATAGGGCTGCCTTCTTTATATTTTAAATTAACCAACTTACAAAACAGAAAGGCTTTATTTATGGTTGATTTTCTATCATAAAGACTCTCTAATTTTTTCCATAAATCATGTGCTGAAGTTTCAGTGGCAACATGATGAAACACACTGTCATCAATCCATTGACGGATAACACCAACAGCTTTTCGATTTAACCTCTTTCACTCATCATCTTTCATATCATCAGGTTTGCCACTATCACCCTCAATAGGCCCATACAAGTCTTTACAAAATAATAGGTCCTCTATTTTAGTTTTCCAAGTTACCCAATTGCTTTCATTGAAGCTAGACATACGACCCATATTCCCTTCCATTGATTTACACAAATAAATAAACCCCAATAAACCGTAAGCTCTGATACCAGTTGTTAGGGAAAATATGTGATTCCCCACAAGTAAATCAATCAATGGGAATAAAAACTAATGCGGAAAAATTAAATCAAAGGCAACCCAAGAATTTTTACGTAGTTCCCTCAATGTGAGGTACGTCCACGGGATCGAAATCAGATTTCACTATCAACCAAATAGGTTTCCAAACGATTACAAACGAGACACTAATGGTCTCACAAACCACCCTTAGGTGAATTCCAAGTAATCACAAATAAACAAAGAGGAAAGACCTCACCAAATAAATGAACCAAAATCTTCAGAACCAGAGTTAAAGAAGACCCAAAATAACGAACTAAATCATCCAACTATAAAGCCGAAACCGAAGCACTCTGTCCCATAAATCAAATAGCTCAATTAGCTATTGTTCCACAAGGCAAATCCCACCAATCAATTGATCAAACAAGTGCTGCTATTTCCCAAAAGCAATAGACCACCAAATTGATTACCCAAGTCTCGAAATCAATTAGCCACTAATCTGTTTCCACCGAATTGAATTGTAGCTGCTACTCTACTCCAATGATTTTGCCAAAGCACCATCTCACCAAGAAAATGGCTACTCTTTGCTTTGGGAAAAACAATACAAATACTCTATTGTGAATCTAGGGTTTTTTTTATCAAAATCTTAGTTGTTTCCAAATTTGATTGGGTCTCCACAAATTAAATATAATATATAAAAATATATTATAATTAATACTAAACCAAATTAAACTCTTTTTCTAAAACCAATTGGGTCCCACACTCCAATAAGGAGGTATACCCAACAGATTCAACACAATCTAATAATTACCACGTTCGCATAAGGATTCACTTTGCTTACATGGTAGTTTATTTTTGGATGGCCTCACCATTATACTAAATTTGTATGCCTTGACAAGTTGGTGAAAGAATTATGGAGCAAAGATTAGTGATATTTTATCAGTAAAAATTGTCATAAAACACAAATGGCTATTAAAACATCACATTATGCCTTCACATGCTTACCAATACTTTTGATGCATTAACTAATATTTCTCTTATATATTAAGACAGACAGATAGATATATAAGTAGATAACATATAATATATATGTCAGAAAATATATAGTACACATCAAAGTTCTCGCTGCGTCAAATTAAATAACATATGTTTTTCACTCTTATTTTATTTTATTTTTTATTTTCTTGGCAATTGGTAAAGCCAAGAGATCATATAACAATTCGTAAACACGTCGGTGCAATAGCAGAGTAGCGGAAATTTCAATCAAGGGAATTTCTTTTCAAATGTTTTTAGTTTGCACAAATTTCTCTAATTTGTAAATTACTCTGATTTTCTCTGAATTTTCTAAAGAAATTCTCTCTAAATCAGAGAAATTTTCTCTATATTTTAAAAAAATCAGAGAAAATTGGCCTACTGTAGCAACCCTAATTTTCTTAAGTCATTATTTATTGTTTGCTATTATTACTTTATTTTATTTTTGACTTTATTAATTATGTGGCTGCATAAGAATTTAATGTAGTATTTAATTAATTTAATGTGTTATTTATTATATATAATTAATTTGAATATTTATGTATATTTATTATATATATATAAGTGTTATATATATTGATCTTATATAGGATATTTATATTTATATATGTTGTATTTATATAATAAAATAAAATATAATGTTATTAGGTTATCATATATTAAACTTAGGTTGTTATAATCATAAAAGTGTCGGAAATTTTCAAATAGCAGCAACCGAGTGAGAGAGAGAGAGAGAGAGAGAGAGAGAGAGAGAGGGGAGCAGCCACGGAGTAGAGAAGAAAAAAGAAAAGGGGGGACCGCGGGGAGAGAAAGAGGAGAGAAGAGGAAAAAAGAGAAAGTTTTAGGGTTTTATTTTGGTGGCATTATTAATTCTCTAAGTGATTCTTTGATCTTTAAAAAAATATTGTGAGTGCAAAATCTACTTCCCTTGATTTATGTTTAATTTGTTATTTTTATTTATTTATTTATATTTATTTGATGTTAGTTTGATTTTGTATTTGCATGTAGATGATGGATTGATTTCATTATTTGGTTAGATGTGTATGTAAGGTTTATGATTTATATATATATTTTATTTATGGTTGTAATCACACTTATAGATATATGAAATTAAAATAAACTTAGAACCCATAGATAAATTCCTTACACTCTACTATGACTCCATGGATTGTTATTTTATTTGAGTGATAGTGAGAAAGAGTGTATAAGAAAAAAAATGAGAATAATCTGATGGTTTACCTCCCTATGTGTTCATATGTGCATCGTATGTTTTCTGTGTGATAAGTATGCACCATGTGGCATTTATATTATGTTTTGCTTAACAAATATAGTAAAGTGTGAAAAGACGTGTCTAGTTCGTTCAATTATAAGAGTACAAATTAAATGCCGGCCTAGGTGATTAGAGCCTAATTCATCTTGATGTGCCTAAAGTGGGTTGAACTAGAGTAGGGTCTAGTAAGGATCTATCTCATTTAAGTAAATTGGGTTACACTAATTAAAAATGATTAGGCCAAATTAAAATAGATATTTTAATATATGTTTGAGCTCAAGTGAGAAGGAGAGAGGTATAATCTGAGAGAGAGAAAGTGAGGGCATTCTAGAGCTTTGGAGAACAAGAAGGAAAACAGCAGTAGGATAGAAGAAGAAAGGGAGATTGAAGCAACTTCATCAAATCAATCATAGGAGGTAAGAATGCTTGTCTAAACTCAAGAGAGTAAGTTAATTGAACATGAGATTATAGCAATTGGGTAGAACTAGGGAGTTGGGTTGTGTATGTAACCCGAAAGAAGAAATTATAGGAAATAGCTTGGAATCTTGACATCTATGCCATCTCTCAAAGTTATTCACTTGTTTTTACATGAGTTTGAAGTTGAAGAAGGCATTGTCATGGATACTGGGACATAGGGTTCCCATATGCATAATTCTTGGTTGCTCTCATCCATTTCAAGTTTTGATTTCATGAAGGGTAAATTGGGAGTGGATTGAAAGTTATGGTTTTGGTTTGAACTTAGAAGTTGCTCATTCATCATGTATCAGTAGGTTTTAGGCCTTGATTTGTACAAATCTAGGGTTGGTTTTTGGGCAGGTTAAAGCTCTAAAATAGAGTAGATTTTCAGTTCTAGAACACCTAAAATCGCACATGCGATGGGAAGACCGCACGCGTCAGGAGAAAAGCACATTCTGAAATAAAAGCACGTTCTGGCGCACGTGCGGTGCATTTGGGGTGGGAGTTCCGCACATGCGGCTAGGGCACACTGCACGTGTGGCTATTTGGGAGGCCCGGTTCCACTTTTCTGCCCACTTTTCTGCCTCATTTTTCCATTTCTCGAGCTTTCGTTAGCATGGTTTTAACATGTTTTTGACATTTATATGCATTGCATGGGCATTATGGACATTAAAAGGAAATAAAGATCAATTAGGCTAACTAAATGAACAATTGGCGTTAACAACTAATGAGTTGGATTATGAATTACATGTATTATACTTGTATGTGTCTATATAGGCCAAACGTCATGTCCTAACCGCGTATTTCGCGGAACCAATTGTGAGTAACAACCTTGTAAAGATATGTTCAATTATGAATATTTTTTGACTTATATTATACTCTGTTTTATGAAATGATGATTTTGTTCAAATGAATGATTGTCCTGTTTTCTTGAACTGTACTCGTGGCATTCATGGCATCTGTTTATTGTTACTGTTATAGAGATCTCTGTCAGTTCCAATTTTTGGAACTTCTGTATTGATGGCCATCATATCTGATTGTTCGATCTTCATGACCGTTTGTTCGGTCTTCATTACCGTCTGTATTGCTCTACTATTGGATATACCACGTATAACTAATATGCTTTCTGTATAAGATATGGATCTGCTAAGCATATACTCTTGACTTCCTATTTACTGCTAAATTGACCGATTTGGATTACAGTGAGGACATCATTCATAACCTCTTTACACTGCTGTTATTCACTAGGCCCTAGCTCATGATTTTATATGTATATGTAGGTGATCCAATTCAGGAGGGGACATAGTGGCGTCGACCTTGCCTCTGTTTTGTCGAGCTAGCTTTTGTGCCTCACCATGAGGTTTCCACCTATCGAGGCTTCTTTAGGTGGCCAGTGATCACCCTTTTGGTAGTCACTTATATGTCATGAACCATGTCACTATGCCTATGTATTTGTTGATAAAGAGATTGCACTCCTTCTTTTGTTTGTTCTTTTTGGGCACTTTTGCTATGCCTTGATGTGCATGTGTATATATATATATATATAACAATGCATTTTGTCCCATGTATGTTTCACAGCTCGTTGGACGTTTATTTCCTTATGTATTAGCTTCCGCTAGCCCCACTTTTCGTGTTTTGAACTTTTCCAAAAAAAATTATCTTATGACAGTTTCTTTTCGTTTTCAACTTCAGATTTTTTAGTTGAATTCCGCCTAGGTTCTTCTATCAAGTTTTTCTCTTAACTTGTTCAGTTTCTACTAAATTCGTTCATGATGCCTTTTAGGACATTTGATTCTGTACAATTTTTATTCTTTGAGTTTTGGTCAATTCGAATTATTTAAGCATGAAACAGTGCTTTTTTATACTTCTTCAACAAGTTACTTATGATTAAATTATACTAACTTTATTTTTTTTTGCAGAATGTTGGGTCTTACTAACTTTTTTATGCAGGGCTGACCCACCATATTTTTATTTTTATTTTGTTTATTTTATACTCAATTTTAAATTTAGTTGTGTACATGCAATAAACTAAATGCTACTGTATCTTAGGAAACTACCCATTCGTCTTGGTGCGGGTGGGACTACTTGTCTTGTCCCGTAACAAGAATTAAATGTACTTTGGTTTGTGTCTGGTGGATATGTGGGTGTCACATCTTGTACTCATACCAGTATACTTATATACTGACCCGTTTTGTCTCTTGGCATCTCGGGTGCATTCTATTTGAGCACAATCGAGCTTTTTTTGCAGAATTAGTTGGGGCTACGGTGGTGATGAGAATAACTTCGATTGTAGGACCTTCCTTTTGTCCTTCTTTTGTTTTCTTGAGCATAAGATTGATATTAGTTTATGACTTTGCTTTTGCCCATGTCTTGAATACACACATTGCTCACAATTTTTTTGCACTTTTGCCACTATTCTTGGCCTTTATACTCTTGCACTCACTTACGGCACAATGTTTTGATAGTTCATCCTGTTTTTGATTTAAAACACATTCTTGCTTTTTCATTTTTTCGTGACTTTTCGATTAGGTGCTTCAATCTTCGTTTCCATAGATCTAGCTTTGGGATTTGTTTGTAGAACCCACGAATTTTAGAAAAAACTGAAACAATTCCCCATAGATTCTATGTATTTTCAAGCTATAGCCGAGGTCCCTAAAACCCTCCAAAATACTCCCATCTGAAATCCAACTCCTCTAGTTAAACCGATATCATGGGTATGTGGAAGCATAGGGTAGACACCCCGGCCAAGTTAGAGCACTTTAGGCGAGAATTTGATATCCCTACTGATGTTCATCTGAGGTTGACTGGGGAGGATGACTCTATCATGTCCACCATTGATTCTATGCCCTTCTCTGTTGTAGCCTTTATCGAGTGCGGACTTCGACTCCCACTCAATATCCTTTTCTGTGAGATAATCCATTACTATAAGTTGAACCCAATGCAGCTTGCCATCAATTCCTACCGAGTCATAAATGGTATAATAGCCTTAGCCAAACAAGAGAATGCTAGGGTTACCTTAGCCGACATCCAATACTGCTACACCATGTGTGGCCTTAAAAGGGACACATGCTAAGTTTACTACCTTAAACCGAGGTCCACAGAGTACAAAATCGTTGCCGATCTCCCAGACTCCAACAAGGGAGCTGGGGATGATTACTTCATTACCTTGGGGAACTGGGAGTTCGCTCCAGATGAGGACCTCCACCTCTACCCTCTTCCTTGTACAGTCTTTGTAGAGGGTAATGGTAAGAGCCTAGTGTTTTGTACTTGCTCATTTTTTTTTTAAAGTCTTCAATACTTCGTTTATTTCTAATGTCTGTTTTTCTTGCAGCTCTTCCTCAGCTACCAAAGGGGTTCCGCCAGTCTTTCTTTCCCAGCAAAGACTTGAGGAAACTATTAGATCTGCCAGTCCATAAGCGGAGAACCCCTTTGGTACTCAATTTTATTCCCACGTATAAGTCAGTTCTTCCCGACGTTCCAAATAAGAAGAAGAAGAGTCAATTTCCTCCTTCCGCCACAACTCTACCAACAGCTTCTTCATCTCGGCCGGATTAGGGTTCAACCTCAGATCCAGCAGAACAACCATCTACTTCGGCTCCACAGCTAATACTGTCTTCTCAACGCCGTCGACGACACTTAACAGTTTTTGTTGCTGAGATGGGCCACCAAAAGGACGTTGCTAAGGATCTTTTGGCTAATATCCTTGACTCAGTCGATGCCCAACCGGCTAACCGACCAAAATTTGAAACAAAAAAGGTTAAAAGGCTCGGCCAAAACAGCGGTGACTTAGATTGATCTTGAGGACACCTTGCCAATTTCAAAATTGGCTTCGGTGAAGACTACTGCGCCCAGAAAGAGGCCCATGAGATCGAACACTCGATCAACTCGGTCAAAAGAGGCCGAGGTCGAGTTTACCACGTCGGGCTCCATGAAGGTTGGTGCCTGAGCTCCATCTATTACCTTGGAGGAAAGGCCGGTCTTTGTTGAGGATAGTCTTGCGACATCAACGTTGGTGTTGCCCTTAATCTGACATTGCTCCTTCACGGGATCTCGCGTAGCGTCGAGATGGTAATATGAGAACCGCCTTGATGCTCGGTATTTCTGTTCAATTAAGTCTTCACACTTGGTATCTTTCTTTCTTTTTTGTACTTAGAAAATTTTCCAATAACTTTTGCTCTGTTCACTTTCAGGCCATCCAACATGCTTATTCCTTCTCAATGCAAGCCTTTGAGAACCGGAAGAAGCTAGCCGACAAGAGGAGGGAGGCCTCTAGTCTGTAGAAGACTAACAAAAGCTTGCAATCAAAAATGAAGATTTTGGCAGACCAGGCCGAGGCTGCTGTTAAAGCCAAAGATGATGTCGTGGAAAATGCGGATTCTGCAGAGGCCATCAAGAAGGTTCTTGAGGCTAAAAAGAAAGATGCTGAAGAAAAGATGGCCCAGGCCCAGAAAGAACTGTGAGATGCCTTGGCTATGAAAGACACCGATCTTAAGGCCGCTGATCAGAAGGGATACAACAAGGGGGTGGCCGATGTCAAGGCGGACTATGAAAAACAGGTGAAACAGGCATGCAACAAGGGTTTCACCCTTGGTTGGATGTCTCTTCTAAAAAAGCTCGAAGTCCCTGAAGACTCCCCCCTCAGGAACGCCGACGTCCTCCCTCTTCCATTCCCTCCAACTCTAAGCCAATCCGACGATGATTCTAAGTCTAAGGAGGAGGCTTTGGTAAGGAATTCCAAGGAAGCTGCTGGGGCCAAGTCCCCTACTCAAAATGAGCAAGTCTTGGACTTGACTCAAGATGAGGACGGTGAGGAAGTTCCCAAGGATATTACTCCTGAGAAGGTATCATCAGACGTGCCTCTCGCCGACAAGAGCCTCGATCAAATCGTTCAAGAAATAGATGTTAAGCTTGCGGCTGAGAAATTTCTTGAGATGTCCTCAAACGATCTTCTGAACTTGACCAACCAAGCGGTGTAGCAAAGAGTCTTAACTTTGATGTCCTTTTTCTTTTGTATTTGGTACCTTTGTTTCTCTTCTTTTGGAGCAGTTGTAGCTTTGGCGACATGTCATCTTGAATATTAATACAACTTCCTTTCTTGAATGCTTGTATGTTTGTCTTTCCTTTTCTTGTTCTTGTATGGTTCTTATACTTAGAATGTTTACGTATATCTTCAATGTGCACCTTAAGCATGTAATCTTCTCGGGTGAAATACCTCTTTTATACTCACCAGCGGTTTCGTAAACAAGTACATAAATACTCGTTTAATCGACCTTGGCCTTAACTTGTAAATTTTTCACAAATTTCAACAAGTGTTAGACATCACTTTGGTTTAAATTCAACATAAACTTTTCTCAAATTTTAACAAGTGTTAAGCGTGATCTTGGCTAATTTCAACTTGTAAATTTTTTACAAATTTCAACAAGTGTTAGACATAACCATAGTTTAACTTTAACTTGTAAATTTTTCACAAATTTCAACAAGTGTTAAACATGATCTCGGCTAACTTCAACTTGTAAATTTTTCACAAATTTCAACAAGTGTTAGACATAACCATAGTTTAACTTTAACTTGTAAATTTTTCACAAATTTCAACAAGTGTTAAACATGATCTCGGCTAACTTCAACTTGTTAAATTTTTCACAAATTTCAACAAGTGTTAGACATAACCATAGTTTAACTTTAACTTGTAAATTTTTCATAAATTTCAACAAGTGTTAAACATGATCTCTGCTAACTTCAACTTGTAAATTTTTCACAAATTTCAACAAGTGTTTAAAACCATTTTTCAACTCTCTGCCCCCTAATGTGAGCTTAAGTTTCACTTGGGTTCTCATTATGCATGTATTTCAGAATCATTGGCAAGTATCGTATTAGTCATAAGTATAAGAAGTCAAGCTAAAAACTTTATTTATTTCGGCAAATAACAAAGAACAAAAAAGTCTAATGATAGAAAAATTTCAAATTGCAAGTGTTCCAGGGTCTTGGCAACTCTTTGCCTTCATTATCTTCAAGTCGATATGCCCCATTGCCCAGTACCGAGATGATTCTATAGGGTCCTTCCCAATTTGGGCCAAACTTGCCCTCTCTGGGATCTTTCTTGTTGCCGACGACTTTTCTCAAGACGAGGTCACCAATTTGAAACTCCCTTGGGTTGACCTTCTTATTATAAGCTCTGGTAAGCTGCTGCTGGTAAGCTGCTAGTTGAATTGCAACTTTCTCCCTTCTTTCTTCTAGCAGATCCAGATCTCGGGCTAATAATATATCATTAGTCCCATTCTCTACTCCTTGAGTTTTGATCCCTGGGATGCCGACTTCTAGAGGAATGACTGCTTCTGTGCCATAAGCCATGGCAAATGGGGATTCCCCAGTTGATCTTCTCGGCCTAGTCCGATATGCCTAAAGTACACTTGGTAGTTCATTTACCCACTTTCCCTTTGCTGCTTGTAGCCTCTTCTTAATTCCATCCAAGATGACTTTGTTGGATGCTTCGGCTTGTCCATTGCTTTGAGGAAAACTTGGGGTGGAAAAATAATTCTTGATTTTGAACTTTGTACAGAAGTTCTTGATCAGCTTACTGTCAAACTGTGTTCCATTGTCGGCAACTATTGCTCTTGGAATCCCAAATCTAGTGATGATATTTTTCCATATGAAGTTCTTCACATCCACGTCTCGGATCTTGGCAAGGGGTTCAGCTTCTATCCATTCGGTGAAGTTATCTATTGCTACCAGCAAGTACTTTCTTTGCCCAGTTACTTGGGGTAGTTTTCCAACAAGATCCATGCCCCATTGGGCAAACGGCCAAGGACTGGATACTGGGTTTAGGTCTTCTGCTGGCTGGTGTATCAGAGGTGCGAACCTTTGGCACTTTTCACGCTTCTTGACATAGGCTTCTGCATCTTTCTATGTGTAGGGCCACCAATACCCTTGGGTAATGGCCCTATGAGCAAGTGATCTACTCCCAGCGTGGCTTCCACATATTCTTTCATGTATTTTATATAAAAAATCTTCAATTTGTGAGGGATGCACATACTTTAAAAGGGGGCCAGTGAAGGATCTTTTGTAGAGGTATCCCTCTGTTGTCAGATTAAATCTTGCCGACTTCAACCTGATCTTGTGTGCCTCTTTGTGGTCATCTGGCAGTTTTCCTTCTTTCAGGAATGTTATTATTGCGTCCATCTAGCTTGGTCCCATGTCCACACACATTGTTTCACTCTTTGTGGTCAGTGGTTCGATGCTTGGGCCTAACAAGTAGTCAACCATTATCGTCCTTGCCTTTCCAGGTTGTATTGCACTAGCCAAGTTGGCCAGGGCATCGGCGTGACTGTTGTCATCTCGACTAACCTGCTGTAGTCGGCAATTCTGAAATAAGGCCACCAATTTGCCTACTTCCTTTGTGTATGCCGACATACTTTCATCTCGGGTTGCGAACTCGCCCGTTGCTTGATTGACTATAAGTTGAGAGTCACAAAAACTATCACCTCATCTGCTTCTACTACTACTGCCAGTTTCAGTCCTACGATCAATACTTCATACTCTGCTTAATTGTTTGAGGCCTTGAACCCCAAACGAATGGACTGTTCCAATATCTGTCCATCTGGAGATACCAGTACTACTCCTGCCTCCGCTCCTTGTCGGTTTGAACTCCCATCGACAAACAGTCATAATGAGTCGCCGATGTAAATGCTGCAGAGTCTCAGTTTTTCTTCATTCCTTTGTTCTGTTGCCTTTGGCTGGGCTTGTCACGACCCAAACCCGACCCTATGGGTTTAGCATCAGTAACGTCAAGATGTCCGAGATTACCAAGGCCCGCTAAACAAGAAAACAAGTATCCTGATGGCGGAAGCCAATATAGTAATTAAAAGATGTCAATAATACATGACGGTTTGTATGCAAAAAGACTTTTCATACATATATACTGATCGATGTAAGCATTATGCACAGTATTTACAATTATCGGATCGAGGACTTGATCCTGTTAAGGCGATGCAGTACAAAACATTGATCTATCTGATCGAAACAAAAGGAAAACTAAAGACCCCAAACAGCCTCGGCTTGAACAGTTCTGGAACCTCGAAGTGAGGCACAAAGGTTGGCTTGACAAAGATGGAGCTTATCCTGTCGCCTCTAGCAACGATCCCATGCCTGTACACCTACATATATATATGGCGATGAGCTAAAGCCGGTGAATAACATAATGCGTAAAGGCGTTAAGAATGAATGTCCTTCGATTATTAAAGCAGTCATTTCAATCGGTATATTAGTTATTTAGTCATAGGGTCATATGTGGTACATCCAATAGCAAAACGAGATAGTAGGTCTAAACAAAGCTGAGCGATCGGTTGATGGCCATCATATCGATGTGATAGTGGTTCCAACGTGGGAACCGACGAGATCTCTGTGATAGTAGCGATGCAGTCTGATAGCGGAGGTTGCTAAGGATGCCCTGTCTGATTCACAATTAGGACATCATTCATTTAATGTGATATCATTTGAGCGGTATAGTTCAATTGTCCGGAAGATAATCATTTTGAACATATCTTTACAACATTGTTACTCCACGAGTTACGGGCTCTGAGTAAGCTAGTGTGCGTCCTCGGATGCCAACCTTACACAGTTACAGGATGAACACACACTAAGCTACACAGTCGGGAAAGAAATAATAACTTAATCCCTAATTACCTCGGTGTGGTTCTACATCAATATCCTCCTTAAGATGCCTTAAACATGCCCTAAGAATGCTTAGGATGGAAAGAGGATGCAAAGATGCACTTTTAAACACTTTACAAAATTTTTAAAAAATAGGGGTCACGCTCGAGCGTGGCTTTCTACGCTCGAGCGGACATGCAGACAAAGGTTCCCCACTCCAGCGTCACTTCCCTCGCTCAAGCGGACTGTAAAACATGGCAAAAGTACTGGATGCATGAAATTCACGCTCGACGGGAGCTCGACGCCCTTCGTCGTGTGACTCGAATCCCCTTTCGGCGTGCACTTCGCTCGGCGATCAGTAAACAATGCAAAATCTTTGGGAGCACGTATTCCACGCTCAAGGGCCAATCTCCCCGCTCGAGCGTGAATCCAAATTCTGGAAATTCCAGATTTGAACCGCAAGCTCAAAACCAAGTTTTAATGCATTAAATTTGATCCTCTTGGGCTAATTTTCTAGAAAACACTTCAAAACTCATAATATAACATGTTTCAAAGCTCAATTTGTAAAATCAAAGCCCAAAGGTAGTTCAATTAAACACAATTTCAAACCAAAGTTCAAGAACATACTTCCAATGTGACATGCATGAGTTTAAACCAATTCAAAGCTTCAATCACTTGCTCAAATGAGCCAATCCTTTCAAAAACATGAGGAATTCATGGTCCAATGCAAAAATATGAACATGCATGTGAAATTTCATGAACAATAACTTCAAAACTCAAGAATGGCAACATGCATGCATGATATATGCTACAATTCAACATGCTAGGTCCAATTCAAGACTCAACTCTTCAATATAACATGAGTCATACAAGAACTATCTTAAATACACAATCAAGAAGGTAAAGGCTTTACCTTAAGTCTTCAATTTCAAGAATATAAGCTCAATTGCACAAATCCTCTACAATTTCTTCAAGTCTCCAAGCAAAACTTTGTTCAAACCAAGCTCTCCTAACTCTCTTTCTCTCTCTCTAGTCGATTTTGGTCTCACGGAATGGTTGAGGAAATGATGTATCTAATGTATAATTCAAGCCTCAAAATATGATATGAAGTGGGCCACTAAGTGGCAAAGTTGTAAATAAGGCCAACTCTTGTAATTTAGCATTATTTAATCTAATTTAATCATTCCAAATCAAATTTCAATTAAATTTACCATAAAATCCCATAATTCCTAATTAACACAAAACACTAATCAATTTTGATTCGCCACGATAAGGCCTTCAATTTCGATTTAAAGCATAAAACATGAATATATAATTTAACGATCCATGAGATATAATTGCATTCAAACTAGCACAATCAATCAATCAGTTTAGTAATTCAGTCAGTCAGTCAATTAACATGCTTAATCATAGATTAGCACTAATCAGTAGTGTTATCAGTAAACAGTAGTGAAGGTTATTACAGGGCTCATCCTTGCTTGCTCAAACATTGTTCACCTCGGCTCAGCGGGCGATGTATGATGGATTTTGGCGTGAACTTCGACGCGAAGTCGGCTAAAACTTGGCCTTTGATTGCTATTACAGGTGTATTCCGGTCATCTTGCCCTAAGGCTACCGCCCATCTGGCTATTCTTCCTGTCAGATCTCTTTGCTGCAACAGGGACTTCAAAGGGTGTTCTGTTAGCACCACAATTTTGTGGGCTTGAAAGTAATGGTTCAGCTTCTTTGAAGCCATTACTAAAGCCAACGTCAATTTCTCTGAGGGTAGATACCTAGTTTCTGCATCAGCCAGGGTTTTGCTTATATAGTAAACAACCCTTTGCTCTCATTTTTCTTCTCGGATTACCACTGCGCTTACTACGTGCTCCGAAACTGCTAAGTACAAAAACAGCTCCTCTTCAGGTTGTGGATTTGAGAGAACTGGAGTCGTGGTCAAATACTTTTTCAAGTCGGCCAAGGCGGCTTCGCACTCCTCGGTCCATAAGAAGTTTGTGGCTTTCTTCACTAAGTTGAAGAAAGGTTTGCACTTGTCTGAGCTTCTGCTGATGAACCTATTCAGGGCTGCGGCCCTTTCAGTCAGCATTTACACCTATTTTGCCGACATTGGGCTCTTCAACTCTAGGATGGCCTTAATCTGATCTGGGTTGGCCTTAATGCCCCTTCTGGTCATCAGGTATCCCAAGAACTTACCAGATCTGACTCCAAATGCACACTTTGATGCATTGAGTCAGAGCCGATATGTTTTAAGGATGTCAAAGACTGTTTTTAGGTCGGCCATTTGCACCTATTTTGCCGACGTTGGGCTCTTCAACTCTAGGATGGCCTTAATCTGATTTGGGTTGGCCTTAATGCCCCTTCTGGTCACCAGGTATCCCAAGAACTTACCAGATCTGACTCCAAATGCACACTTTGATGTATTGAGTCGGGCGATATATTTAAGGATGTCAAAGACTGTTTTTAGGTCGGCCAAATGACCTTCAGGTTCCTTGGTCTTCACGACCATGTCATCGATGTAAACTTCCACTATTCCGCCAATCAGGTGTTTGAACATCTTGGTTACCAATCTTTGGTAAGTTGCTCATGCATTTTTCAACCCAAAAGGCATCACTCTGTAGCAATACAGCCCTTTTGGGGTTATAAACGCAGTCTTCTCTTCATCTGGGGGGTATATGGCTATCTGATGGTACCCCCTATAGGCATCTAGGAAGCTCATCCTTCCATGTTTTGAAGTGGCGTCTACCAGTTGTTCAATCTTGGGTAGAGGAAAACTGTCTTTGGGACAGGCCTTGTTCAGGCTGGTAAAGTCCACACAGACCCTCCATTTACCATTTTTTTTTCTTCACCACCACTATATTTGATAGCCATGTCGGGTAATTTATCTCTTGAATGGCCCTGGCCTCCAGAAGTCTGTCTACTTTCTCTTCCATTGCTTCGACGTGCATCAATGTCGGTCTTCTTGCTCGTTGGATTACAGGTTTGGCCGACCTATCAACGTTCAATTTATGGCAAGTGACCTCGGGGTCAATGCCAGGCATTTCGTAAGGCGTCCAAGCAAATACCTCAATATTTGCCCTCAAGAAAGCTTCCAACTCTTTCTCCTCTTCTTCAGCTAAGCCCGAGCCGAAAAGAAAGAAGCGTTCTTCATCTCCCTCCTGAATGAGGATTTTCTTTAGTGCTTTTTCACTCTTCTCGGCTGGCTCTTTGCCGACATCCTCTCGGACTTCTATGTCCTTGTCTTCGATCTCTACCTTCTCTAGTTCTTGTATGCTGCAGGTGGATTTCGTTGCTGCCATGGAGCAATTCTTTGCCTGCAACTGATCTCCTCTGACCTCCTCTATCCTATGCTTTGTTGGGAACCGCAATAGTTGATGCAATGTTGAGGGAACAACCCCCAATGCATGCAGCCATGGCCTTCCCAAGATAATATTATAAGGGGAGGGTGTGTCGATTATGGTGAACTCTATCTTTATCTTCTTCGTGCTAGCCTGCACATCTAAGCTTATTGCTCCCAGTGGCCATGTCAGCGTTCCATTGAACCCGATCATTGGGCCATTAGATTGTTCCATATCGACTGGGTGAAGGCCAAGCTCCTTGTAACATCGGACATACATGATGTCACAAGAGCTGCCTTGGTCGATGAGGATGCGCTTCACTTGGCACTCCTTAACCTAGAGGGATACTACCAAGGCATCGTTGTGCGAATGTTGGACCATCTCCAGGTCGGCTTCAGTAAAGGACACTACTGGTCCCTGGTACTCCTCGGCCCGATGTCTTTTCTTTCCTACTTGGTACACATGTTGTAGATGCTTTACCTTCTGGGTCTCCCCCCGAATTTCGTTTTCGTTGACTGTCACGACCCAAACGCACCCTATGGTTTATATTAATATGTCGCAAATCCAAGATTACCACCAAAGGCACATGTCAATAATATAGTAATCTGAGTTAGGCTGGCGCGGAAAATAAGCGGTAAAAACAAGTCCATAGAGAATTTTATACCAATCGCAAAAAAAAAAATTTTTTCATACATTTATGCATTCACTACCAAAGATCGATACACAATCATTCTGAGACATTTGATCGGGGACTTAATCACCGATACTTGATCTGATATAGCGATAAGCGGTCTATACAAAAGCGGTGCACAAGCGGTAAGGAAACCTATGAGGACACAGGACACAAAGCCATGGCATGGCGTCTGGAACCTCCGCGATTGAAAAATTGGGCCAACAAAACGGGACCAATCAATCTCCACTCCCGGTCCGAGTGCGGTAGTTTGACTTATATATATATAACAATAAACGAAGCCCGATGAATAACATGATGATGTAAAGAGGTTATGAATGAATGTCCTTCTGATAATGAAATCAATTCATTATCTGATATTTCAATCTTTTCGATATTTTCAATCATCGATTTTTTCAATCATCATATCATTGGTACATCCATTAGCCTATAAACAGTGGGTCCAAAAGGCGGGGACATAACAGCCCCCAACAATAATGATGGCCATCAATCGGTATGGTTCCACAAGGAAGCAGACAAGAGCTACAGAATAATACAATGTGATGGGTGGATGCCTGTCTGATTCGAACACGAAATCTGAGACATACATTCATTCAATAAACAATATCAGTTCAATAAACAGTTCGTTGTTAAATATTCAAAATAAACCATTTGAACATATCTTTGTCTACTGTTCTCTGTTGATTGGGCTGTCGATAGTAGTAGCGGATCAAAAACCAACTATAACAGATCAACTGTCTGTTTACTCACATTGATTGGGTGTTCGTCGGCTAAATGCGTCGCAGGAACAACCTAACTAAGCGATCGATCAAATAGAACACACACTAAGTTTACGAGTTGGAAAGGATGATAATTAAATCCCTAAATTCCTCGGTGTGGTGCTATGTCTAGATCCTCATAAAGATGCCCTCAACTAGTCCTAAGACTGCCTAGGATGTGATGAGGATGCAAAAATGCCTAAGTAAAAATTTTTCGAATTTTTTCAGAAGCAGGGCCTCTCGCGGCGAAGTTTTTTCCTTCGGCGGACACAAAAATAAAACCCCCCGGCGTACATTCTACATTCGCCTTCGGTGATGAAAAAAAAAAAAAAAAAAAAATGGCGATTTTTTTTTTCCGCGTTTAAATCCTCATTTCGGCGATCTAAATCACAAAAAAAATCAAATAAATCTCGGCGTGATTCCCCGGCGCTTCCACGCCTCGGTCCCACTGGAAAAAAAAATTCAACCTCTGAGTCAACCTCGAGAAGTTCAAACCAAGTTTTGATGCTCCAAATTCGATCCTCTTGGGCCCATTTTCTGGAAAACTCTTTCAAACACATAGAATAACAAGTTTTAAAACTCAATTTAAGAAATCAAGGCCCAAGGGTGTTTCAATTAAACTCAATTTCAAACCATTTTCAAGAACACTTTCAAAACATGACATGCATGATCTTTAAACCAATTTCAAGCTTCCAATCATGCTCAAATGAGCTCAATAGTTGGCAAATGAGATGAAATCATGGACTTAATATGACTATGAGCTTGCATGTACTAATTAGCCAAGAATTCAACTTCAAAAGTCAACAAAATCAACATGCATGCATGAATTCTAGCATGAATCAACCTATGTGAACTCAAACATGGTTTAATCCTACAATTGAGCAAGAACCATGCAAAATGAAGCTCCAAGATGGCAAGAAGGTGATGTATTCACTTACCTAAGTGTTGATTCAAGGTTTGGAGACTAAATTCACAAGTATACTTCAATCTACTACAGTCTCTCCCAATCAATTCAAATGTGTTGTGTTGACTCTCTCTCTCTCCCTTCTAATTTATCAAAAATCATCAAAAAATGAGAAGAAAGAGTTTGATAAAGTGGCTAAGGCTCTGATCTAAACTTAAAAAGACAATGGCAATTATTTAATTATTAATTAGTAAAGGTTTGCAATTAACTCATCATTTTTAATCTAATTTAATCGTTCCTAAATCAATTTTTGATAAAAAAATATCATTAAATCACAAATATTATGCCGATTAAAACATCAAGCGGTTTCTTCTAAATCGGCAAATAAGGCCGATTAGCCAGTTAAACATAAAAAAATGCAAGATAACCATACAACTCAAACAAGATGCAAAGCGCAATTTTCAATAGACAAACTCACTTTCGCATTTTTTTCGCCAGTTTTTCATTTTTTCAAGATTAGTTCATATCATCATTATCTCCATTAGCGGGCGATTATTTTTAATGGTAATCAATATATAATTGATGGTTTTAACGGTAGTCGATGCGAGGTTTTATTACATTGACCTTGAGTGAATTACATTAATTACCCGAGGTCCTCTTGCACGAGGTTCTTTGTGTTGAAGCGGGCTGCTTGGTGCTGGCGATCTTGCCTGCTCTTCTCACAGTCTGGCTTCATCTACAAGGTCCCTCAAATGGCCTTGCCTCACCAGGTCTTCCAGGTGTGACTTTAGGGCTCTGCAACCCTGAGTCAGATGCCCATCTTCGTTATGGTAAGCACAATGCTTACCCAGGCTCCTTTCCATAAATTCTCCTGGTACCCTAGCTGGTGCTCTGAAATAGGATTGGGTTCAGATTTTGTCCAGGACTTTGTGAATTGGGATTCGAAATACAGTTGTGACTGCCTGTGCAATTCTCAGCCCTATCTCTTGCTTGTTGGATCCGTTGTTACCTCGGCCTCGCTTCGGCGAGCCGTTTGTTTTTTTCCTGCTTTGTTGCCTTAGTCCTTGGAGTGTCTTCCTCGGCTCTGGCATATTTCTCAATTCTGGCCATGAGCTCCTCCATGCTTTTTGGTAATGTCTTCGCCAATGACTTTCGTAGTGCGCAATCCTCTTTCAGACCGTTCTTGAAAGACACGACCACCACCTCTTGGTTGCATTCGGGTATTCGGTTAAACACCTCATAATATCTTTTTGCGTAGGCCCTAAGGCCTTTATCCTCACTGATCCTCAGAGCCATCAAGGCATCCACTCTTAATGGCTGTAATTTGTTCGTCACAAACCTGGCCACGAACATCTCGGCCAGGGTTTCCCAGGTCTTCACACTTCTCTTGGGCAATTTATGAAACCAGTCCGATGCAATCTCCCCGAAGGATGAGGGGAACACCTTGCAGAGCAACGACTCGTTCTTAGTATACAGTGCTATCGAGTTCAGGTATAATCCGACGTGAAAGTTGGGATCCGAGTTACCATCGTATATCTGGAACCTCGGCATACTGAATCTTTTTGGGGCCTCAACTTTATCTAACTCTACCGAGAATGGTGTTCTCGGTTTAATTGTTGAAGTTACTTCGGCATGATCTTGTTTCCTCTTGAGGTAATCTCTCAAGTCCTCTTTGGTCTACCCAGGAGCTCGGCTATCTCCTGATTTCAGTCTCTTAGGTGCACTGCTTTCAGCTTCGTTGTGAGCCCTTTTTGATCTTTCTCCGTTGGTTGTGTCGAAGCACAACTCTTGCCTTTGAACATGCCGATGTTCTCTGGAGTCTGCCTCCTTGGTGCGATGTGTCCTTCGAGATTCTTCCTTTCTTGGCTCTCCTCGCCCAACCTCCCTTGAAGGCCGGTGAGAGAGTCTTTTGCTCCTGGCGTATTGGGGGGCTATAGGGATTGTTTTCTTCCCTTTCTTCTGGGCATGGGCCGTTGGGATCGGCGTGTCCTGCAGTGGGAACGGTGGCTGCATGACGTTATTTTGCATCATAAAATTGACGACCGATTGCAGGTCTGCCAATTTATTTGCCATGGTCTTCACTTCATCGTCCCTCCGCAGGCATCTTTATTTCCATACTTGGAGGTCATCCTCGTTGCAGTAACCGCTTTGGTCCTTTTTCTTTAGTACGTCGCCGTCCTAGCCGACGTCCTTTCCTCCGTGATTCTGGTCTTCATTGCAGTTGTCTTCTTCAACATCAAGATCTACAGGTCTCCCACTTCCAGCAGGAGTGTTATCTACAATCTTCTCTTTTTGTCCGTCGTCGTTGGCCATCTATTCTTTTTAAGTTCCCACAGATGGCGCCAAATTGTGTGAGTGAATTTCTGACCACACTGCCAACTCAGTATTCAGCTGGAGAACACTGGCAGAATAGGATTAGCCCGAACAACCTGCAACTGAAAGAAGAGACTCCGGCGGTGGTTTGTCCACCCGGGGGTACTCCGATGATTAAATTAGTAATCAAATATCTCTCAAAAATAAATAGTAGTGCTTAACTCGCTGTTCACAATATAAATTGCGTACGTTAGACCCATCGGGGGTGCCTCTCTTTTATAGCTAATTCAATCCTAGTCCCCATAGAAGCCTAGCTTCAATGGTCTTCTGCTTAGTGCTTATCCTGGACTCTCCAAGAGATAAAGATAAACTCCCTAAGAGTATTATCCTTATCTATGCTGAAGTCCTTCCTTATTCTAGGACTCTTGTGCCTTATCCGCTTACCCCGGATTCCGATATCTTTGAAGGTAACCTCGGCCTAGCCGAGATAACTTCGGCGTCACAGACAGGACACGTGGCACCTCGGCTGACACGTCGGCGTCACTTTGGCCACGTGTTGGTACTCAGAAAATATATCCCCACAGTTTGTATATGTATGAGTTGAGAGAGAGAGAGAGAGAGCTTGTTCTAGGACCATTAGAGCACATAGTCGAAAGAGGAAGAACTAAGAAAAGCTTACTAAGGCTTTCAAATATGAAAGTGACAGTATCATTTCCATCATAGGCCTTGATAGTGATGATATCGTTGTTCACTTCCACTATTGGGTTGTCTTCTCGTCATGATACGCTTTGATTTCCGATATCGGTGAAATCGTTCATAGATAAGGATGCTTTGAGCTTTGCTTGACGGAGGAGAGAGAGTTGGAGAAGATGACAATGATGATGAACTCCAACGATTTCGTCGGAAAGAGAAGAGCAGAGAAAGAGGAAAAAAGGGAGAGACAGTTTGATTTGAGGGAATCAAATTTCTCTATAATATATGGGTGTCGCGGGTTGATGGATCTTAGACATCACAAAATAATATTGTGGATCTCTTCCATTATTAAAAATGGGAATGGAACCTTAGACTAATTTTTCCCTTTATAATTTCATAAAAAGTAAGCAATCTATTTTAAAACTATAGATCTTTTTTTTGAAGATAAATTTGAAAAAAAATATTTGAGTGTAATTGTTGAATCAATCTAATTTTTTTTAATAAATTACTTACATATAAAAATTTATAGAATGAACTATCAAAATAGACCCCAGTGCCCCTAACTGAATGGAACTAGCAGATATTGGAAATAATCTAAAAACCATGTGGAATGTCGGTGGAAAATTGAAAAAAAATGATAAATACATGATTTTTTTAAAACTATACATCTTTTTCTTCTCTTTTTTAAATCTATTTTAAAACCAGACATTTCTTTTTTAAAAATAAATTTAAAAAAATTATTTGAATATAATTATTGAATTAATTTAATTTTTTTTAAAAGGATGACTTACATATAAAAAAAATTTATAAATTTATAGAATCAACTATCAAAATTGACCCCACTGCCCCCAACTGAATGAAACTAGAGGAGATATTGGTGGAAAGTTGAGAAAAATTATAAATACATGATTTTGTTTTATATTTTATTTTACATTTTGGCTCCTCCATTTTCTCTCTTTCCTCTCGTTTTGTTACCCCAACCACCATCATACCCTATCGGCCATCACTACCACCATCATTCTCCAACTCCAGCAAGTACTTTGGAAGCAAATCCAGAATGCTTGATCTTCTCGACCTGGTTTTGGAGAGATCCAGAGGTAGGGCACGCTAAGGAATTGTGAATCCCTCGAGCGGCCATCACTTGCGCCATTGTTGAATGCTTTAGAGAGAGAGAGAAAAAAACTAGAGAGAGAGTGAGAGAAGATTGATTGAAGTGAGGTTTGGATGTGTTGCCCCTAAATTTAGGTTTCTTTGGAGAAATCGCCGATGAATTTGGTGGAGAGGGAAGGGGGTGATAGCTTCGTCGGTTGTATCGAAGAAAAGAGGGACTGTTTGTCTTTGAGCTGAAATTTATTCAAATGCACTGTTTTTGGGTTTTAGACGAGAAAATGGAGAACTTTGTTTTGTCAATGTGAAAAGATATCCAATGTTGAATACATTATACGACCCTGTTGATTTGTCGCGACATGGATTGGAATGTGGGGGCTTTTCCCAAATTAAGCCAAATTAGTAACCTATTTCTCAAACTAGGTCTAGTTTGAACGGAATTCCCAAACTAGGCTAAAGGGCTATTACAAACCACGCTTTCACTGTTTCCAGGCCCCTCCAGCAGAAAATTTGTGAAATAGTAAAAGCGTGGTTACAAACCACGATTGTAAGTTAATCATAAAACGTGATTTCAAACCACGCTTTTAAGTAAAATAATTTATTTATTATTTATTTTTTCTTCAGAAAACGTGATTTCTAACCACGCTTTATTAATTAAATTGTGTTGAAAGGAAAGCGTGGTTAGAAATCACGCTTTTAATTCACCAAACACAAGCAGTCACAAACTCTCTCTCTCTCTCTCTCTCTGTGTGTGTGACACAAACACACACATGACTCACACACACACTCACACTCAATATATATAAATTTTAATATATATTTATAATTTAATATATATATATATAAATTTTATTTCATAAAATTGAAACCAATATTAAATATATATAATAATAATTTATAATAGCAAATAATAATCATTTATATAAAATGATTACTTTTTATTTTAATTCTTAATTTTTTTTATTTTACTGTTTAGGGATAAAATTTATTTTTTTACTTTAGGGTTTAAGGTTTAATTCTTAAAATTTATTTTTTTTTATTTTAGGGTTTAGGATTTATAAAAAAAAATAAATTTTAAGAATTAAACTATAAATTCTAAACCCTAAATCATAAACCCTAAAATAAAAATAAATAAATTTTAAGAATTAAACCCTACACCCTAAAATAAAAAAAATAAATTTTATCCCTAAACACTAAGGTAGCGTTTGGTAACATTTACGTTTTTGGTTTATATTTAGAAAAACATAAATTACAAACGTGTTTGATTTGAACAAAATGTTTAAAAAAATTTTAAAACATAAACTAAAAAATATGTTTGTTCAAGCCTAAAATATTTATATTTATATTTATTATTTATGACAATGGGATCACACATATTATAATTGAAAAAAAATTAATTAAAAAATATTTGAAAAAAATTTAATTGGAAAAAACGTGGTTTGTAAAAATTATTGAAAAAAATTTAATTGGAAAAAAATTAATTGAAAAAAATTAATCGAAAAAAAAATATTTGAAAAAAAATGAAAAAAAAATTAATTAAAAAATAATTGCAAAAAAATTTAATTGAAAAAAAAAATTATTTAAAAAAAAAATTGAAAACTAAAAACATAAACTCATTTTTTGAGTTTACATTTTTTCCTCAAATTTATAAACTGAGACAACCATTTATAAACCAACGATTTTTCCAATAATTTTTACAAACCACGTTTTTTCCAATTAAATTTTTTTCAAATATTTTTTTTAATTAATTTTTTTTCAATTATTATATGTGTGATCCCATTGTCATAAATAATAAATATAAATATAAATATAAATATTTTAGGCTTGAACAAACATATTTTTTAGTTTATGTTTCAATTTTTTTAAAAATATTTTGTTCAAACCAAACACATTTGTAATTTATGTTTTTCTAAAAATAAACAGAAACCAGTTTATAAAATTTTTATAAACATAAACTAAAAACGTAAATGTTACCAAACGCTACCTTAGTGTTTAGGGATAAATTTTTTTAAAAATTTTATTTTAGGGTTTAGGGTTTAATTCTTAAAATTTATTTATTTTTATTTAAGGGTTTAGGATTTAGGGTTTAGAATTTATAGTTTAATTCTTAATTTTTTGTTTTAAATAAATCCTAACCCCTAAATCCTAAACCCTAAAATAAAAAAAAATAATTTTTAAGAATTAAACCTTAAACCCTAAAATAAAAAAAATAAATTTTATCCCTAAACAGTAAAATAAAAAAAAAATTAAGAATTAAAATAAAAAAGTAATCATTTTATATAGTTGATTATTATTTGTTATTATAAATTATTATTATATATATTTAATATTGGTTTTAATTTTATGAAATAAAATTTATATATATATTAAATTATAAATATATATTAAAATTTATAATATTGAGTGTGGGTGTGTGGGTGTGTGAGTCATGTGCGTGTTTGTGTGTGAGAGAGAGAGTGTGTGTGTATGTTTGTGAGTGCGTGTGTTTGGTGCATTGAAAGCGTGATTTCTAACCACGCTTTCTTTACAACACAGTTTAATTAAGAAAGCGTGGTTAGAAATCACGTTTTCTGGAAAAAAAAATATATATATATATTTATTTTACTTAAAAGTGTAGTTTGAAATCACGTTTTATGATTAACTCAAAAGCGTGGTTTGTAACCACGTCTTCTTAATTAAAAGTATGATTGTTTTTACAATTTCACAAGTTTTTTGTCGAAGGGGCCTGAAAACAGTGAAAGCGTAGTTTGTAATAACATTTTAACCTAATTTAAAAATTCCATCTAAACTAGACCTAATTTAGGAAATAAGTTTTTAATTTGACTTAATTTAGAATGTGTTGCTTTGCTCGACTATACCATTGAAATTAATGTCACACGTGGAAAGAGTTGAATTCCTAATTACAATTATGATTTTTTGTCAACAAATTTAAACTAAAATTTTAAAAAATTACAATTACAACTCCCAATTTGAAAATTTATTTTCATGGTTCTTGACAAATATTTTGTTTGGTACAGTGTTTTCAATTTTTTCTTATTCTTGAAATTTATTTGAGTAAAGTGCTGCTAATAGTCTTTTTTGGGTGAACATGGGTGAATATGCTGTTAATAGCCTTTTTTTTTTTTTTTGTTTTTTTAGCTTGAGAAACAACACACTCTTTTCTTTTTTTTTCTTGATGTGAGATTATAAAATAAATTATAAATTAATTAGAATTTAAACTGTCATGAACTGAATTATACACAATATTATAATATTTTCCAAAAAAAATTCACATTGATGAGAAGAAAAACATCCTTCTTGATCAACTACTCAAAATACAATAATTATAAATAGTAATAAAAAAATGAAATCATTGAAATTTGAGAAACAAAGTTGGATACAAGTCGTTCATGTCCAAAAGACAAATCAAATCTCATTCAGAATACTCAATTAGGGGTGAGTAGCGGATATATTGATCCGTCAAAACCGACCGAACTGAATCAATCCGCCGTATTTTCGACGGATGCATGATGACGAGCGGACGGTTATGGATTGATTTTTTCCAATCCGCCAATTTGACGGACGGATGACGGATTTGAGGTTCCTTTGGCTGCAATCGAACCGCCAAACCGCGAGCACCCTTAGTAATTTATAAGACTTTATGTTTTTAATTTGTTTAAATATTTTATTTGTGTTTTCAATTAAAAAAGTGTTCAAATATTCTGTTGAAAAAAAGTTTTCAATTTGAATATATTTTTTGAATTGAAAAAAATAAATATATTATTTATCTATATTTTTTAGTTTTTAAATCTAACTCTAAAAGTAATAAATAGAAAATATAACATATGCTGGTTGATTTTTGTTTTCAAAAACATATATAAATGTAACAATACAGAGACATACAATTTCTACTATTGCTTTGTTCATGATTTTGGTGGTTTGAATTGTTTTTATATTTTAAGAACCACATATTGTAATATTTTATGTGAATGAGACATGCAGTGATTGTGATATTCTAAAGTTTCAAACTTTCTTTCTTTGGATGATGCATGCAGTAATTGTAATACTTTTTTAAATCATTGACTGTAATATATATATATTTTTTTGAGAAAGTGCACAAGTTGAACTATGTTAAAAATTTATAAAACTTTAAACCGCCAAACTGATTTTTATTCATCCGCCAAACCGCCAATCCGCATTCACCGAATTGGCAGACGAATGCGGATTGATTTTCTCCAATCCACCAATCTAATGAACAGACGACAGATTGAAAGTTTCGTGGCCACAACCGACCCGTCGCCCACCCCTATACTCAACCATCGAACCTACCAAATAACTTCTCCTATAAAACACATTCTCAGTTTTATGACACAAACAAACACATTGCAAATGTTTGCGAGGTCATCCACATCTCTCTCTCTCTCTCTCTCTCTCAACAGAAACACAAGTATGCCAAAAAAAAAAAAAAAAAATCAATCCATTACTGTTTAATGAATTATACATAATTATCTCCCTCGAGACAAAATCCGCAAAAGACGCACCAATGAGAACTTGGTTGAATCATTTTCCCTGGAGTAAAATTCACGCCATGACGCTCGAAAAATCAGAAATAAATTTATAATTAGAACCAACAAAACTGTCACAATATGGATGTCACGCGGATTGAGCGATCAGCTGAACCAGTCAAGAAAATGGGCAAGGTTGGATGCCAATCTACAGTGGTTATAACTGCACTGTGAGGAAGGGTTGTCATCCCATCTGTGTGACCTCGAACCTGACAACATGGCAACCTGCATCAGAATTAGGAGGTTTAAGGACATTTCCAACCGTTCATTCTTTTTTTTTTTTCCTCTACCAAATTTGAGTAAAAACTTAATTTGAGATCCGGTGCTCTAATAGAGTTTCATCAAACTACCGGTAGATCGGGTAGATATCTAACTGGTGAGTGTAAATTTTTCACAAATTTTTGTCTTGAAGTGGTCATCTGTAGAGACATTCAGGTGAAAATCTAATGACAATAAGCGGTGATTTGATGAAAGACACATTTATCCTTAGTTTGATGAAGGATTTGAGAAATCTTGGATTTGATAATCTATTTGATGAGCAGTTAGATCAGCAAAAAATAAGCTTTTTTATTAAATTTAAATTTGATGATCTATTTGATGAACCATTAGAGATAGTCTAAGACCCACAAAAAAGATTTAACTTAGCTAAAAATTTAACAATTAATACGTGACCCACAAATTAAACGCTTGGGATCAACATGTCAGGAAGTCAAACATAAAAAATACAGCAAGACAAAAACGAACTAATAATAGTAAATTGTGAATCGTATTGAACTATGAATTGCAATATTCATTTTATTTAAAATATTATATAATTATATAAATACATATAAAAGTACGCACAAAGTTGTTAAAATAAAATAAGTATTGATATAGCTAAATTATATATGTATATACGAACAAAACCACGTACGTCAATATAGTTACTTGATCTCTTTTTTTATTTTGTGAAAATAACATCATTTCAAGTATTATGCAAACACAACTTAATCACAATTAATCATTGTGAATTACAATGAAATCGTATGATTTACTTAATTTGAGATTCAACAACACAAATCGAATTGTTTTGGATAAAACTAGTATGAATCGAATTGTGAATCGCAGATTCTAACAACCATGGATTTTAGAGATAGGAGAGAGAGATGTAATGGGAAATGGAAATTTACCTGATAGATGGGTGCTTTCACTGAACCAGACGTGGCCAACAGTCTCTTTCCATTAGCATCTAAAGCCATTTCATGTCTATGCTCAGAGTTATCGCGATTGCAGAACCTGCACCTGCATAATGGAACAAACTCATGTTACCAAAGTTCCTTATTTATACTCATATATGTATTGAAAGAGTCGCATGCAGCAAGATATAAGTGGCAGGTTCTTTCACAATATGACTGTCCCATAAAACAAAAGATACAGATTTGACAATGGGCTTCACTTAAGAATTAAAACCACACCTTCCATCAATCTTGACTCTATTAAAATTTCAACTACTAGTAAGCCCAAATAAACAATAAGGTTACCATAACATTGAAGGGTCAACCAATTCAAGTACCTGCTGCAATTTCTTGACCAAAGAATTTTACCTTGGTTTTGCAAGCTCCATTGAAATACCTGAAGTAGAAGCTAATTTGGTGAGATTCCACATATATGGCTAAGCATAAGAATATAATCCAACAAGCTAGCTAAAACAAATAACCAAATTTAAAAGAATAAGGTAGAAAGTGCTTTTTATGCATAACCCAAGCTAAAAATCAGAGGAAACAGAGGCACTTGCCTTTCTATCTATCCCCAAGCTAAAAATACTTGTCACATCAGGCCCAAAAAGAACAGAGCTAATAGCAGAATCATGAGTCGGCCACCCAGTAATTTGTAGTCCGGCAGACATATCTTTGTCAAATTAAGATGTAGACATTTGTTGCTCATGTCTTGTGTGCAGCATGAGATTGGGGACAAGTTTCATTTCAAAGTAGAAATGTTTAATCCCCCCTCCCTCCCTCCAGCTCTGAAGCCCCAAAAGAAAGAAAATGATTCCCTTTTCATGTTTTTTTACTTGGTGTACCAAAGAATAGTAACAGCAACGCGTTTGAGCCTCAAAAGCAAAATGTGTAACACTTAATTTAAGAAATATAATAACCATTCATACACAAACATAAAATACTATAAGGATACTGGACATGTGAATCATTCCATCAGTTGCAGCAGCTGCTAAAATCTTCCCGTCATGGTTGAACCATAAGGAAGTAATTGCCGGAGGATCTTCACCAAGGTGAAGGACTGTCTTCAATAAAGTTGAGAAATATTAAGACATAATAGCTGTCTGTCAGAGACAAATTGACTTTCTACATTAATGTACTATTTGTGGGACACACAATGGCATACAATAGCCTTCCATGTTTTCATGTTCCAGACAGTTAAGCTTACAAATCCCAACTTATCCATATAACTCGTGCCATGCCTATAAAGAAAACTAGGTCCTAAGAATGATTCATATTCCAAAAACATAAATAATAAACAAGTATGATGATAACATCTAAAAACATTGATTAAAAATGGGGATTGGTGTGAAATTATTTTTTAATTTTTTATCACAAGTAGTCAATTAGTAAGTTACATAAACGCTGCAACTCAATAGACAGAATTTAACCAACTACAATAGTACTTAAAGGACAAAAATATACGGTACAGTAGAGAAATAGATTTAGTTACAAGAAAGATGCATTCACCCAAACAGCGTCAGTCAAAAAATCTCCTGCATTAATTCAAATAAATAGTGGCAAACATGTGCATTGCACTTTTTAATCATGCAAAATCCATCAGTAAGTAGGTATATCAGAATGACACAAGGCAACAATTATGATCAGTCAATATATATAATGTCCTGTATAAGCACTCAAGCCTCGAAATGACCTCAAACATAAATCCCCAAGTAAAACTTGATTTAATACTGCAGTTCAAGCAATCAAAGAAAGCTAAATAAACTTCCTCAGGTTCCAAGGGACATAAGCTTTAAGTGGTAATGGCTCAAGGAAGAAGGCAGCTACAAACAAGAGGGGCAAAGGGCAGGGCTAATAATGAAGGAAGAGAAAAAGAGAGCCTTCGATGTATTATTAGTCAAAACCATGATTTTTTTTTTTTTTAATGAGTAATATTTATGAAAGAGATTGTTGATGCAGAAGGCATGCTTTCCTACACAAGCACAGTAGGGAAAACAGAATTTTCTAATAGCATCTATTATGTGTTCACATCTGCCACTCAGTTCTTCAAAATCCATTACTTCAAGTTGCAAAATGGGACTAAAAGTGTACTGTTAAGAATTCAATCCATATCCTCTTCAGCCTTAGTCTCCTTGCACGCAGACAAATGATACTTTTATTTATACTAAGAACCATGAAAAGAATTGTCATTCCCACTCACAGAAATCAAGAATTCGATATAGACACAGAATAATATTGAGTCTACGAAGAATGTACCCTCTGGATGCTGCTGCAGAAACAAAAATTGGTTCCACAGGGCTACATTTTAGATCCAAGACACTGCAGTACACCAAATGCATGAAGATAAGCAGAAAGTTAATCACTAAACTTTTTTTTGAGCAGGTCCAAATTATCCAATCATAACCTTGGAAATGCTTCAGTTGTGCTGGGCTCGCAAACAACTCTCTTTGCATCAACATTCCATGCTTTAATGCCTCCATCAGCAGTGCCTATGAGAAGCTTTTGGCCACCAAAAAAAAAAAGTTAAAATTACAACCATGAATTTCTGGTTTCAGACAATCAAACATCATCCCCCAACATGAAAATGAATAAACATGTTCATATGAGGTTGAATTACATACCAAACAGTCTGATTTACAATTCCACTCCAGTGACACGATCTCCACTCCACAGTAGATGGTCGCATTTCCTGATGCTGGAGTTGATGATGGGTCATATGTCCATATCCTTTATCATAGCAAACAGAACACGTTAAGGCAATTGTGGCCACAACATGAAATAAACCTTATACGAGGCCTCATCTAGCATGCATCCAATAAATGCGCCACCTCTAAGGTTTGATGGAATCAAAATGAACCATATTTTAGTACACATCTGTTCCAGCCACATTAATTTGAATTGTCAATGCAATAAAAATAAAAAATAAACAAAAAAATGACCCAGAAAAGCTTCTGAAATTCTGATCAAAGAGTGATATTATGAAAATTCGTTTAACTACCCAGCCAAGTGCAGAACACTAGGAGGCTAACACCTAAAATGTATGGTATCCAGGTCAATAAATGTAAGCAGATTGAAGGAACAAGTTGTGGGTATCTCTATTATGCTTGGCACGTGGCGAGCCCTACAGGCGTCACGTTAGCACCACTATACATCCACGTGGCAGATCTCTGAGGCACCACGATGAGTATGTCATCACCACCACACATCCACGTGGCAGATCGCTGAGGCACCACAATGAGTTGGGGTCGTATGCCTAGCCTAAGCGGGGGCATGCACACCACCAAGTATGAAAAAGATGACCATAGCTCACCTTGATAGAGCTGGCTCAACTAGAGCTCTCCGTGGCCTAACTCAAGAAATATGTTCTCTACCCACTCATCACAGCTCCATAGTAACATAGTTGGACTCCTGACTCATCTATGTTTGACTCATCTGTGTTTACTTACTGCCCAAGATGAGCCCTTGGCTCACCTATATACTCACCCCCTTGGCTGCCTAGGTTGGGAGCAGGACCTAGGCACTCCCGCTTGGGATCATTGGAGGATTGTGGATTGGAGGCTAAGACCTCGGGATCGTCAAGGTCGTGTAGCTGTCTCCCTGCAATGATAGCTCTCCCTTTGACTTGGCTTAGAGAAAGGGACGTTGGCCTTACACTTACATCTCGATGCACATATACGCCTCTCAAGATATCATACCTACACTGCGGCTCCTATGATGCAACCTTCCCAAGAACTTGAATCATAGGACACAACTAGCAGAGCTAATATCACCCTCCTGCCTAGTCAAGGAGAACTTGCCACTTGTCTTGAGGTTGCTTGGGCTCCAATTCTCCTGGAGTCTATATAACGGCATCGTAAGTGCAGCCACAAACACAACAACAAGAGCAACAAGAATCACATAACATACATTAAGTGTTCAAGGTCTCTCACTGCCATCCCTTTTTCTCTCTAAGCCTGCCTTGGTCTTCTCCTCTTCCACCTCCGGTGATCTCAGGCCATTGAAGTACCCACCATCTTCCTAGAGGTCAACAACCACCTACAATCTCTATTACCCACACAAGTTAATAGTAAGGGCACTATTTCTTTCTTTAGAAATTCCAACTAGTTTATCAGCCTCCCACATTACTCTCCTGGTATAGGTAATCTCAGCATGTTACCAGCTTTCATCATAAATACCTGACAGTACCATCCACAGAAGCACTGGCAATATTGTTTCCTGATGCAGAAAAGCGGCACCGACTGATTGGACTTGTGTGGCCTAAAAGTGTCTCCTATAGGTGGTGTTTGGGAAGAATTTTAATTGGGTTTTTTCTCTTTTTTTTCACTGAAAGACAAAAATTTTGCAAAACTAAAAAAAACACATCCAAACAAAATATCACATCCAACCCCATAATCATTTCACTTTTTCTCTCACAAACATTACATCCAACCACAAAAAAACCCAACTATCTTCCCAAACACAAAAAAAAAATTTCTTCAATAATATCCTACATCTAAAAAAATCTACATAAAAACTCACTTCCCAAACACCATCTATGTTATAGAAAGTTACACAGACATCAAACATAAAAGAACAAACAAATGTGGTAAATAAAATAGACAAATATGGACAAGGGGAGAACGAATTTCAGTAGCATAATTTTAGAGAGTCACATCAAAAGTCATAAATGGTGTTATAAGCCATATAACCTGAAAATCTACTTTCACTTCCGAAAATTCTTCTTGTCCCTCCATTTCTCTGCCAGTTTCTGCAACAACACAATCAATATTTACTTACAACAGTTATCTAGGTGAATTAAGTATTGCATAAAGCTATCATCCTTATTATTAGAATAGAAAATTTCCCTATTTTGGTTCAGAAGAAAATCATCTGAAAGGCACAATAATACTATGCTGGAGAAGACATGTCCAGTGCTTGCACAAGTCAAGCAAGCATTGGACACTTTCCAATATATTTTTTTAAAAAGGAAAAAACTCCTATAACCAATAAAGAATGCGCTGTAGTATATGTTAAAAATATGTAAATGGAACTCTTTCCGAGGAAAAGAGCTTTTTAGGGTTCATCTTCCAAGTTATGCAATTGTTAATATGGAAACTAGAACAAATCAATCAATTATACATTGGTCTCTTGCGAAACAGAAATATATATACGAATAGAACTTAAATTCTACATATTGAGGTGTTTTCCGCGTGCCCACTTGTTCAAAATTGCTGTGTCCATATCCCATAAAGTGTAGTGTTTATGTCATGTCTCCATATCCTTGACAAATAAGCACTAAGCTATCGCTCTTTTCTATTCATATATAAAAGAGAGAATAATGCAATCATGACTTACCAAAATAATATTCATCCCGGTACATTTCGAGGGTATCACTTGTCCCACTCTCTCCAAGACGGTGGTCCAATTTAGAACTTGAACCTTGGGCAAACTTCGATGGGATCAATTCTGATGAAACCTCGGCAGGTCCAGTAACAACCCAATCCTTCGCCAAATCTGCTTCACTTGCAGGTGCACAAGTTTCATGAGAAATCCTGGATGGGAGAACACTCACTTCATGAACACCAGTTGATGGAGTCCCAGTTACGGAGTTCGTTGTGCCGTTTGTCTAGCCCATTCTTACTTGCAATACTGATGAAGCATTACTGTTATCAAGATAATGTGGTAAGCAAAGCATTAACAGTCTTAAGAAAAATATAAGTATCTCCATGCAGACCACAATTGCCTCCTTGATTGAAATAACTGGGTTTCTTTTTCCTCCAACAAAGCCTGAAGTTCAGACAATCTAACATTAAGTTGCCTAATGTCTTTGACAGTATTGTTTTCAGAACCTGATCTTCAGTAGGGCAGGGGTGCGTAAATTAGCTAAGGAAAATTTCCACGTAATCAAAAAGTATTGTGATAATACAGTACGTGGTCAATGTGATCGCAAAGACATAGCCACATTAGTTTCCTGGTTACTAGAAGTATATCAAGGTTAAACCAAGCACCTTCTACTAATTGATCATGTTATGCATGTTGGCATTTTACATAGTACACACCTCTTTTAAATGTTAACAGTTTATCTTAGAATCATAATCTACAAACTCCTAATCAGTTTAACAGAACAACATATGAAGAAAAGAATAACATTAACCTCAAATGGCTTCCAAAGCAAATATTGGACATAAGATAAATGGTCAGTTATATGCATTTGTGACTATGGGTGGGTGGGGGGAATTGCGCTCATAATGATGTAATACTAGCTGAGAAGTATGAGACGATTGCGCGAAAATTTAAATTTAAGGATATAAGTACCATTAAACATCTCGCTTAAGAAGTTCCTAACTGAAAGATGCAGGGCATTAAACCACTCCTGTGAAAAATAAATGCGAAACTGGGGATCCATGCTTGGATTCTTAAGATACGCGATGGCTGCACAGAATACAAAAGGTTAAATAAAGAGAAAAATATTTCAAGAGAACATAAAGCAAATGATAAGGAAGAGAAAAATCCCACCAAACCATGAAGTCCAATCCTTGTCTCTTTGCGACAAGTCATTGCCATACATTCCAAAAAACTCTGTAACTTTGTTCTTCCTTCCTGATTGTAATGCATGAACTACATAGTACTGGAGTATAGATCCCTCCAATTTTGATAGTGTAGAAATTAATACTAGCTCAGATGCTGAAGAAAAACACTTCTTGAAAAAGCTAAGCACCTCGATTAAATCTTCTGCCTGAAATTGAGGAATGTATACTGAGAAAATTAATTCTAATATATTATCTACGTGAAATCCTTTGCCTATATCAGTGCCTAGTTCTCTCTCAAAAGCTTGCAAAGTACTTGTAAACCCTCTGAAGATAAGAAACTCCTTCACAAGCTCCTCAGCATACTGCATATTCTCCATCTTGTCCTGAGAGCCCTAAAAAGAGAGGTATACCTTCAGGATTTGAAAAAGTTGAATAGAACAACCGGCCAACTCATGACAAATTTTCACAACATGTGACTCAACAATCAAATATAACATTCATGAATCTGCGAGCACACCATTTAATATGAAACTCCTAAGGATGCAAACTAAATAAAAAAAACAAATTTCTAGAGAATGTTTTATCACTGAAGGGAATTCAGGTAGGATTGATCTATCTGGTGCTTTAAATTTGCTCTGCAAGCAACAAAATAAGCTCTGGCAAGAATGCTGTCCACTATATAAACCCATTGTTGCCAAAACAAAATAAGTAAACATAAATTAACACAAAACAACTAGCTCATATATGAAACTTAACATCTGAGTTATCATATCACAATTCATAAGTATACTGCTATCATGCAAAAATCAGTAGAATTAGTAACTTATCGTCTCTTGCAAGCATAAGGAACACACTAGGAATGGATCTTTCCATAGTAATAAGTTGGCGCAAGTCCAGGGTTTTTTAAAGTTCAGAGAATTCTTAAATCTCCCCTTAAAAAGGATGGGATTACGTTGATTCATTAAAATGGAAGGATAAGGCAACAAAAAGAAGGTAATGAGAATTATATTTCATCCAACGATTTAACATAAAAAGCACAAAAACTACAAACAAACAACAATTTAAATTATTACTGCTCATCTTTGCAAGTATAATGAATGTAGAATATCATCAAATTTGTGCAATGTAATATCAGGCTTTTAGAGAAAATAAAAAGCACCGGAGTGGTAAAACTACAATGGCAAATGGAGTTTTCCCTTAGAACACTTTTTCACTTGTACCAGACTGACCATATCTACAGTGGTAATTACTGTAATGTGCTAATTATAGATGTCCGTTAAGAGCTTATGCAAGTGCACATACATAAGGTTATTCTAATGGAATATATAAAGTTGTTTCCAACAACTTAAGTAATGTTTGATTCATTGGAATTAAATGGAATGGAATGATCATTCCATCAAAATATCTATTCCTATGTTTGGGTGACTAAACAAATAATGAAAAATGCATTGCAAACGGAATCATCATTCACCATTGTAAGGGAGTGATCATTCCATTCCATCTCATTCCTATGAACCAAATGGAGCATTAATGTCATTCTTTCTTTAACATGATTTTAGAGCTAGTACGTTTTGATATCATATAAATGTAGTTCTAACCCATTCTATGGGAAAAGAATAGGACTGTTTTAGTGCAGGCAGAACTCCTTGATTGCTAAGTGTAAACTTGCTCAAGTGATTCATAGCTAATGCCCATTGACATTAAAAAGGCCTAAAAACAGAACTGTGGTATGAGTGTTTGATAATATGCAATTGAAGAAATTAGAATGCTGGGCAAGTGCCTATAAAAACAATTCTAAGGAAAAATTTACTCTGACGTACAAAGAAAACCACTCAAATGAACTCTTCATAGACTAAACATTGGCAGCACAACTAGAGCAACCCATTGGAGCAAAAACTATAAACATTTCATTTACAATAACACTCAAGCAAACTAAAGCCAAGGTGTAGACGTCCCCGAACGTCCCGGAAGGGAATCCCGTTTTGTTCATTGGGCTCACTACAGTTCGGACTCAAATGTCACGGTTCTGAATCTAATTCCGCAAAGTGCAATGCGAGACCGATAAATCACCAAAGAGTCCAAATCCGGCAAATCGTTTTGAAAAACAGATTTTTAGAAAGAAGTGCCGAATATGGACTGCTTTGCCAGATACAGAGTCGCCACCTAAATATTTTGTTTTAGGGAAATTTAGGAAACCCTGACTCGTGCCTAAGGCCATGTGTCCGTCATCACCAAAGTTGCTTGGGCCCGGGAACTTGGGTACGATTGGGGAAGGTCATTTCATGAGCACCCCCGCTCGCGCCGATCAAAGATCGGCTACTACTAAACATGATATCGAGTTTTTGAAAGCACATGTGCTCTTATTCCGGTTTATTAGCCTAGAATAACTATGTGATGCGCACAGCATACAAGTATAGATTGGATCACCTGAGTTGGAACAAAACATTTCATGTTTGTTTTTGAAAGCGGTTTGCTACTCGCAAGTAGGCTAAAATGCAGATTTTTCCACCCTCAAGTAGGCTTAGAAAACATGGTGATTTGCCACTATCAAGTGGGCTTAAAACTCGCAATCAATGAATTATTCCAATTCAAATAACCCAACCTTCACCCATAGGCATTCAGGAAGGTATATCACATAAGCAATTAGCCTTATGGTAAACATGCTATCATGTCAGTCACTCACACACATGCAAGGATGCTAAAGCATAAACACTTACTGAGTACTCCGAGCCAAAACAGAAACTAGTTAGTAATCAATGCATGATCCTAGTTCATGTTAAGATGGCTAATGCAACACATGCAAGATGCAACTAAGATAGGCTCGGCTATTCTAAACATGGCATATGAAATGCAACAGATAACATGTATTCAACTTGGAATTGAAATACAATGTAGTTAGTATGATATGTCGAGCCTGGTTTATGCAAGACAAATGAATGAATGCAAACATGCGAGCATAAGTATGCTAATTGAAACATGCCCTAAAACTAACCATCATAAGCTGGTAAATAAAAGGGAGAAAGACGTGGGGTTGGAAGACATGTATCACACACACGCACACTTATTACAACATTGCCCTCTCGCAGAGGGTCCGAATAAATATTACACAACCAAAATGAATAACTAATTATTACACAACACTAGCTAATTAACAAATTAACTAAGAAAGTGAGTAAACTAGCATGCAATGCTACATGAAGTAGACTGCCTTAACTCTGTTCGGAATGATGAAAGATGCATGCATGCTCAAGTCGCCTTGTCGGGAAATCCATCGCGATGCCCAGGTTGCCTCTGTTACAATTGACCTCGGAACAACATGCACAACTCCATGGGAACTTGTAGGATCTCTTGACCAGTTCTTCTGGCGACTTCGGTTCTTTGCAGAGAGCAAGAAAGGGGCATGGCAAAGTATTTTCAACATATGTATGCACAACCACTCTCCCCGTCATTACATGAGCTCTAGGGAGTGTAGTTCTCGATCCTCATGCCACCAATCACGCATCTCGATGCATGATGGCCGATGAGTCGAATTGCACGACTCAATGTGAAATGAATGCACAAATGGACACCTAAAGCCAACAACTCTATCATGGATAGTCAAGAGTATCGTGAGGAATTGAAGCACGTTCGTCACTTTAGTCTGAACGTCCCTCGTCTCCCGTGTTTGGACTAAACCCTACTCCAAACACTATGCAACAACTAGAATGGCATGGCATGCAAACACAATGCAACAACTAGCATGCAATCCTAAACGAAATGCAACTAAGACACGGAAACATGCAAGGAGTGATATGCAAAGGTGCAACTAGCATGTGCAATGCTATGAACTATCAATGGCATACTCAATGCACATGACATAATATGGCATACACAATGCAAGATGGACTTAAACCAATATGAGTGGACCTCAGCCACACTCAAATCAGTGGCCAAACATGATGAAATTAGGCAACAAAAACACATGCAAATATGCACAAATGCAAGGGACCAAACCTAAGGCACCAAATGCCACTCTACCAAAGCATGGCAAGGATGAAACATGGCATACAATCACACATTTTTCAGCTCTGAAATGACATGCAAGATGGTCCCGAATCATGCAAACGTCTCACACAATGCATGCTAGATGGCAATAATCTAGAAACTAGTGAAGTGGATTACACTATAGGCATGCAAAGCAATGCACAAATGGCCAAACCACCCCCAAACACACCCTAGGCAGGTCCAAGACAGTGGGAAAATGGTCTAAAATGATGGCTCGAAAGGCATGGAAATAAAGCTCATGCAATGGTCCAAAAACGAGGCATTTATGCACAACTCTCAAACGCATTTAAAGAGTGGAAAACATGGGAATATGGCATACATTTAAGCTCTGAAATATGATGCAAAATGGCCCCAAAACATGTCAAGGGCCCAAACAACGCATGCTAGTGGACCCGATATGCAAAGCTAGTAAGTTTGATTGAACTATGACCATATACAACAATGCACGGATGACCCAAAACACTTCAAACGGAGCTGAGGCAGCCTAAAATATGAATAAAACTAGTTCGGATCATGGCCAAAATATGCTTAGAAAGGGGGCCAAAACATCATGCAATACAAGCTAGTGAACCATGATTTACACTACGACCATATGAAGCACATGAGAGGCCACCAAATCAGTCAAAAATAGAATCATGGCATGCCAAATGAAGCCCCAAAACCTACTGAAGCCTGACCAAAACATGCAAGAATGAAGTGCTACTTTGATATGCTATGAAGAAGGTTATTCTACACATGCAAGATGGATATCTAATATGGCAAAACAAGCTCTGGAAAGAGCCTATGAAGGTCCTAAAACTCACCAAAAATGGCCTGAAACATGGCTTGAAAGCATGCAAATAAGGGCTCCTTTGTTAGGCCAAAAATGTTAGTAAACAAGACAAGGGGTGAGAGGGTCACCCCTCTCTGATTTTGGTGCTCAAAACAGCATGCTAGCTACTGAATTTTCAGTGGCTAAGATGCCAAACAAAGGCCAATGCAAAGGCTCTAAGACATGGCTCAAAATAAGATGAAATGAAGCATGCAAGGGGGTAGATGACCCCCAACAGAAAAATGACCTTAAACAAACATGTAAAGGACCTCAAAATAAGATTTTTTTCAGTTTACACCGAAGCTCAAAAATGCTTGCAAATGAGGCTAAGAGATGAATCAAAATAGGGCTTAAAAAAGGAGAAAGTGTGTTACCCTTGAAGCTCAAGAAGACCAGCAACTTCTGGACCCAAAAACCAGACCTTCAACCTCTGAAAATGACCTCCAAGGACCTCAAAGCAATGGTGGAAGTGTATGGCTATGAGATGTAGTGATAAAGGGTCAAGAACTATGCACTTTGGAGCCAAAATGGTGAGATATAGAGAGGGATATATGTTTTGCCTTCCAAGAAGTTCTGAACCTTTACAAATGAGGGAGAGAGTCTCTCTTATAGAGATACAAACCCTTAGCTTCTCAAAGAAGCTAAAAACCAAGTTTGAAGATCCTCCATACACGTGTATAGAGGATGCAATCTGTGGCTTCCAGCTGGCACAGCTGGCAACAACTCAACAAGACAAAATAAGAGGAGTAGGCCGAGGCGGTTTAAGTGGCCAGCTTACCACTTGCCCTGGTCGACCGACTAGGTTCAAAAGGGTCAAGTGGTTGGCTAGTGTCCAAAATGAAGCCCCAGAAGTTAGCTTTCCAATGGCGCCAGCCTTGCATTAAAATTCAAGCGTGCAAAAGTTATACTGTTTTGGTGAAGCCGCGCAGATTCGGTCCAACTGGATTGATGCCCTACTTCAACCAACCATATCTCCCCCGTCCAGACTTGGCTTTAGGAGATTCTTGAGTGTAAAATGAAGCCCCGGAAGTCTCCTTTCCAACGGTAATGGCCTCATATCTTAAATCTAAGTGCACAAATGAATAGGCCCGATTCAGCGAGGGTTGTTCGACTCTCTTTTAACGGTTCATGCTCATTTTCTCCCGAACTGGATTTCTCCCATTTTCTCCTATTTCCTCAACTTCGAACCCTTAAGCAAGGTGTTTTGAAAGATTTTTCAAAGATTCCATTTCTCTTTCATTCATCTCCACTTTATCCTGGCTCGGTTTACTGAAAAGCGCGACATTTAACAAAATATGAGCCTCGAGACATTGTAGGAACTTTATTTCAAAAAATATTTTGAAAGAGAGGGTTTTAAGATCTAAAATCTTTTGATCAGGAAATGGGGTGTGACGTTAGGGTTTGACTTTTCTCTTGCCGAAGAAATCGAGGCTTTGCCCTGCTCAACTTTCTCCACCAATTAAACCATCAGTAGTGCCCAAGTCTTAAGGGCGGTCAAAAATGGGGTGTCTACAGTTGCCCCTGTTTGACAGAGCTCGAAGCCATGAAATGACATGAGTGAATGTCAAAGCCCAGAGACGACCCATTTTTGACAAGGCTGAAGACTTGGACAAACAAACAAAATATAGATAAACAAATGGTTGTGCCCGTAGGCTGCCTACGTATCCCTTTGCAAGGAATCAAACCAGCGTAGTTCAGGGGCAGGATGCAAAATGATATGCAGAAAGATTTTGATAATTGGACTTATACGCTATGCGGAGCCGATTTGAAAATTGGACTTATACACTACGTGAAGCTGGTTTGATAATTGGACTTACACGCTTTCGCGAAGCCGGTTTGAAAATTAGACTTATACGCTACGCGAAGCCGGTTTGATAATTGGACTTACGCTTTTGTGGCCGGTTTGAAAATTGAGGATTTATGCAATGCACTGTAATATAGTGGCTAAAATGCAATGTAATAGCTAAGAGGTGAAGGTACCTTATAGGGGGCAATTGGCAATGACTTACCTCATGCTGTTGGGGATTTTTCGCTTCTTCTTGGTTAAACTAGAGGTACTACTTTTTTCCCTGATTATGGTCGACTTTCCTATTCTCTATGAGTGTGAGACTAGGTTGGTTCAGTATCCAGAATTGAGGCGCATACATATGCTATCTCAATCTATGGGGCTGCCATACAGATTTCAAGCTGAAGATATACCCCTGGGTACTTAAACCAGACTTTAGTCTCGGAAATCCTGAACCTTTGCGTTCTAGGCATGAGCCATTCAAACTCTAGTTTCCACCGTCTCAGTTGGTCTCTTAGGAACTCACCGCAAACATAGGCAGGTGGCTATACCAGACCACCGGAAGTTGTCTGGGCACGACAAACACCAAAGGAATTGCACCTTTAGAGGATTTAAGGTCTCCTAGACCAGAGAGTGCACAAGACAGTGCGAATGAAGATGCAGGATTTAAGGTCTCATAGACCAGAGAGTGCATAAGACAGTGCGAATAAAGGTGCACAAAACAATGCGAGCAGGGTGAATGCACAAAACAGTGTGATACAGGTGCACAAGACAGTGCGAGCTAAAGGTGCACAAAAAAGTGCAAGCAGGGTGAATGCACAAAATAGTGCGATTGAGGTAAAGTGCGCAAGATAGCACAATGCAATGCACTAACAAGTGCAGGTGAGCTGTGCAAGATAGCGCGATACAATGCACTAACAAGTGCGTGTGTGGTAGCGTGAGTATAAAGCGCACAAATAAGCGCACAAAAGCGATTGTGATCGCCAGAAAGCGCGAGTGATAAATTGCACAAAGCGATTGCAAAGGCGCAGAAAGCCGCAGTGATAAGCGCAAAAACGGTCACGATGCACAAGAAAGCGAGTGATAAGCGCACAAAAGCGGTCACGATGTGCAAGAAAGCGCGAGTGATAAACTGCACAAAAGCAGTCACGATCGCCAAGAAAGCGCGAGTGATAAAGCGCACAAAAGCAGTCTGGCGCAAGAAAGCGAGTGATAAATTGCACAAAAGCGATTGTGATCGCAGAAAGCGAGTGATAAAGCGCACAAAGCGATCGCGATGAAAGCGCAAGTGATAAACTAAACAAAGCGGTCGATCGCAAAAAGCGTGAGTGATAAACTACACAAAAGCAGTCGATTGAGATACAAAGTGTAAGTTCACAAGATAGTCGAGTGATACAAAAATATAATGTGCACAAGGCAGTAGCGATGCAATGCATGTTCTATGCAAATAAGGTGCATTTTCTATGCAAAAGATACGAGCATTTTCTATGCAAGTATGGAAGAGTGCATTTTCTATACAAAAGATACGAGCATTTTCTATGCAAGTATGGAAGAGTGCATTTTCTATGCAAATATGGGGGCATTTTCTATGTATGAAACAGGAGCATATTCTATGCAACATTAAAAGCAAACATATTCTATGCGGAATCGAAAGCAAGCATATTCTATGCATGAATCATAACGATGCACGGCACGCATGCAGCAAAAGTGTATATGAAAGTGCACATTCTATGCAATAGAGGGGCATCAAACATGTACTTTGGTGCCTCCGATTTACCTCTTAGAGGACTTTGCAACAAACTCAGCTCGAAAAGTGGACACCCTGTTTATGTTGGCAAGAGATAACATCTGCATGTGAAAACCACATGTGCTGCTTGGACTGTCATTCTGACTTGAAGCAGGCTTACACTCGAGGTAGAGGCACACTCATACTTCGGTAGCATTAACAAGGCCTGAGGAGATGCATATGGAATGTAATCTCGGAATTTTCTGAAGGTGAAACACACTCAGATGCTCAAAATTTTCCCCGTTTTCTTTTGCTTTGTACTCTAGAACCTATATAGCTTCAGATAGGTCATGGTTTTACTATTTTCATATGACCTGGGTTGAACTCTGCAGTTTTATAAAAGAACAAATTCTGTTTTGCACAAATGTGGAGAATGGCACGGCACTCTGAGCACAAAATGATTTTTTAAAAGTGAGATGAGAAAAGGGTTCTCAACCGGGTATTGAGCCTACAACTGACCACGGCCAAAACGACTCAACAACGGAAAACAAAAGGTAGAACAACCTAAACACAACTTAACAAAGGAAAAAGAAGGTGAAACAACCTGAACACATCTATTGACACTCAAACGACTCAAAACAAGAATCAAAACAAACAAAAACACACAAACACAACACTCAGCTGTGTTATAAAGGCAAGAGACCTCTCGGTGCCTGAGGAGCCAGTTTCTCCGGGTATTGTTTCTCACCCTTTCTCATTTGTGATTCTCACATCACTCGGCCCTCAAGCTCTGTTTTTCTAAAAAGGCCCTTTTTCTCACTTTTTCTCTCAGCGTACATCTCTCTATTCTTTAATCTCTCATTTTTTATCCCTCCCCTGGGTGGTTGATGGCTAAACAAGAAATTGTGGGCTCTTGCCCTTGGTATTCTACTAGATTCACATTCTTGTTCTAGCAATGAGTCTCTCCCACAGAGGGGTTGCGCTATAACTGGGTGTGTAGCAAATCTGCAACTGACATCGGCTAACAATGCTCTACTGGGGAGTTTGGACGTGATTAGATTTGCCCAGATGATGGAATGGAATATCCTGCTCCATTCCAGTTCGTGCTTCGCACTTAGCTTGACACCTCGCTGCTTGGAGGACGAGAGAACTTTCGGCATTTTCTTTAGTTCTGTTGTGCCCTTTTAAACGGAATCGGTGCCTTTCTTGGCAAGTATGTTGACAATGGGGAAAAGACAGAACACCTGACTTGAATGTGTCCCTAGTTCATTATTTTGACCATTTTTTGTTTTTGACGTTCTGCTGAAACAATTTTGACCAACATGAGAGTTAGATTAACTTGCTTGTTCGATTTTCTGATTTAAAATCATGTAAGTTAGGTTATGAGCACTGAAAATTTTCCTTTTTGGGTCCAAGAAAATGGTCCAGTTTTGGAAAAATGGAATAATTTTCGAGAGAATTAGTCAACCTCAGTAAAAATTCTTAAAAACTATTTTTGCAAATGGCCTTTGCTTTCGACCAACGGAACTTACTCTTGAGAAGCACAACCTCAGATCCAAAAACAATGGAGGATTGCCCTTATGCGAAGGACACTTCACGACAAGAAAGTTGCCCCTAGTCTAAATAGCATCGCGACCTTGCGACAGCGGAAAGTTGCCTCTAGTCTGAATAGCGCCGCAGCACATGGCAACCAGTCCTCACAGTGACAATTACGACCAAATTCTCGGATACAGAGAAGACAAAGATGACCAGAACCATCACATGGACACAGTCGATTTGGAAGTGTTTTTGGCTGGACTTCAAAACGAAGTTGCCTATGTATCCCAAAGATGGGAATCAAGCCTTACGTAGTTCGGGGGTTAAGGTACACTCGGGTATTAACCTTTCCTTTTGCGCTCTAACTTTTGCCGAGGCCACCCTTTCTGGGTTTTCAACCTTGCGAGTTTTGTTCTTCTTTTCTTTTCAATTCTGTTCATTTCTTTTCTTATTTTTTCTTTTTCATCTTTTCTTTTCATTTTCTTCATTTTTCTTCTTTTCTTTTTTTCATTTTTTGTATTTTTCATTTTTTTTTTGTTCTTTTTCTTGCTCTAACTTTTGCCTGGGTCGCTCTTCTGGGTTTTCAGCCCAGTGAGCCTCTCAAGGGTAAAAGTGTAGCTTTGTCCATGTCAAATGGTTTTGAGATCCTGAAGTCATCTGAATCCAAGAGAATGGCTGCTATTTGCTGATAATGTAAAAGTCCATCTAATGGAGGGTGAATTTTCCCCTAGTGTTGTGGATGGGAACTTGGTTGTCCTTCAGCAATGTCTTCTTCTTTCCTCCCTTCTGGGGTTTGGCATTCTTGCCAATCTTCATTGATTTGTGGAATGATCCATCTTCAGCTCTTCGAGCACAATCTGGCATCTTTGCCTGGTTCGAGGGATGCTTCTGATCTAGCTTTGCAAGCTTCTTTTGACGACATCTGATCTTCTTGATCTAACTTCCCTGCACCTAGTTCGAGAGTTGCTTTTGATCTGGCCACACAGGCCTTACATAGTGGTTGACCATTGAACATTCTGAATCTAAGTTCAAGGTTCGAAAGCAAGGGTTGAGTCTCGAGGCTAAGAGCAATCCTAAATTTGCACAATCTCAAGAGCGATTCCACACAGGTCTTCGTAGGACCGCGCAAAACATTTTTTGAAATCTTTTAAGAAAGCGACAAATCGCTCACGCTGAAGACAGTACGGAACTAATCTAGATCAAGGCAGGATCCTTCCTAGTGCTTACACTAACAAGCATGATCTTATTCATTAAGGGCTTAGCTTGCCTCTCTTTCTCTCATTTGATCAAATTTTTGCAAATCCCGAGGAATTCCTTCCTCTTTGTTTTCAACACATTGTTCGAAAAGTTTTGCAAAACTTAGGTCAATACAATGACTTAAAAGGCACAAAAGAGCGGTGAAATGCTGCTTTTTTCATTCAAACTTACGCACAAGCTGGCGCAGCTGCAAACACAAGAGTGTGAAAATCACTGCTGTTTCATTTAGATCTGTTGGCATAACTGGCTCCAAGGCAGAAACAGACTCAAAAAAAAAAACAAAAAAAACAAAAAGACAAACACAAAACAAGATGGTGATGTCCGAGGTAACACCCTTGGAATCACCCGACTTTAATGCAACATGACTGACTTGATACAACAAGACAGACCCGACTGACTCAGTGCAAAAAGACTAACTATATACAAAACAACAAAACTGACCCAATACCCAAGTCAGAAAGTACAAAAACTAGTATTTGTATATTGCTCAAAACAGTGCGTGCCATTCCTATGTCTGGAGTAAATTGAGTGCCACCCGCAGCTAGTTCATCTCCCGATCACATGGTCACATTATCCCCCAAGTTCACCGATCCGATTGGCGATAGACTTTCTTTGAGCTTAGCGGCGGCAATGACCGTTGTCAATCAAATCTTGCACTTTGTGGCGAAAGGCGAAAGCAATTGTCGATTGCCATGACCGGTTTGTTGATGGAAGGCCTGATGTTGAGCGACATCATCGTGGCGAAGAGGATTCGGAGGCCGAGGCTCAAGGGGTTTGAGATGGCCTTGTCTAACAAGGATTTGGAGAGCTTTGGACAAAGGCATGTAGAGGGCATGGAAGACTCTCTGACCTCGGGGTTGGTACTTCAAGGTTTGTGGATTTTTGCTGGATGCACCAGCAAAGGGATTGGCAGTCTTGCTTTGGTTTGATCTCTTGAGTGGAGGATTAGAGCTAATAGGATCATTTACGTGCAGCGGCCCTTCTCCGATTTTCCCCTAGGCTTGAAGCGCTCTCATTTTGAGTGGCGAAAGTATCCTCCACAATCTTTGCAACAAGCGCAATCACTTCTTTGTTTGTTGATTAAACTTTCAAAGCCTCCTGACCCACTAAAAAGGTGTTCATGGGGACCAATGCTTGCCCCTATCTTGCTCTTACCACTGCCTCCATTTTGCTAAGGGTTTGGCTTTCTTCAAATGCAGCGAATCCGAGATTGGGAGCCTTTTGACATGAAATTCTCGGTATGTGGTGTGGTCGATGACTAAGCCAATGTCCCGAAGGCTAAATCATCTGCCAGATTCTCTAGAGATCTTGATCATTCTCTTATTTCGAAATAGTGGGCTCATGGGTTTGAGATGATTGGGGTCGAGTGCATCCATCATGCATAAGTCCATGCTTTACGGGATAAACACCTCGGGCTTGGGTAGATGGTGGGGTGATGTATATCTGCTAGGGTCGTAAATGGGCCGGTGTGTGGATTAGATTAAGGTGTGGATGAGGTACTTGGTCATTGGGGTGCGAAGGTGGAGCTATCGCTTGGGTTGTCGATGAGATTTTGGACCTCATGGCGAAAGCGGTAACAGTCGGTCTGCCATGATTCGTTGCTAATGGTACACACAGTACTTGGTGGGGTTATGTTTGGCTGGGAGTGGGTCAGGCAGAGGTTGAGATCGAGGGGTTTGAGATACCCTCTTTCCATCAAGACTATTAGTGCATTAGTCAGGCTCATATAGAGAGGGGTGAAAGTTTTGCCTTGAGCTCAGGCTGGGTCGGCGTTTGTAGGCTTGGATTGGCAAAAGGGTCGGCTGTGGCAACTGTATTGATTTCGGTGGATTTGGGAATAACGCTACTACCAGCATTGGTACTCCCTGAAATCGCCCTCCTTGTCGGTTCACTTGTTCTGGGAATGATCCCACTGTTGAATGCATTCTCGACCTGAACCCCCAGTTCATGTAAACTTTTGAAAGTGAAGAGTGGAGCGACTATCAACTTTTGCAACATATCATGCTCGAGGTTTCGCACCACTATCCGCACTTGATCCCTCTCAAAAGGGTGATCTGTCATTTGTGCTGCCTTTGCTCTCCACCTTGCAACAAATTCCACAAAAGGCTCTGTTGGGTTCTGGCGGGTTGTTTCAAGCTCTTGCATGGTCATTTCAACTTGGGTATTGTAGGAATACTGATCGACAAAGGCCTCAGCCAACTCTTCCCAGTTCTGCTTCACTGTATTCTCCAACTTGGCATACCAAGCGGCTGCTACACCCGACAGGGTTATTCCGTACAGAGAGAGTTTCTGTGGCTTAGTCAGACCCATTGGCTTCAAGACATCCAAGAAAAGCCAGATATGTACCATAGGATCTGTAGACCCGTCGAAACGATCAATATGTGGCATTTTGAATCTGTCTGGGAGCCGTACGGCAGCCTCGGTGTACCCATCCTCAATGTCGGGAATGGAGTTAAGGCCCTGTGCCTTCTTGAATTGTTTCTTAAGGTTCGCAATTTTCACCGCGGTCGGATCAAGGTCATTAGCATCAAGGGGATAAAGCCTCTCATTAGGCTGCACTAGGGGTCTGAAAACTTGGGCTTGAGCCAACCTTTCTCGAGGATCTGGACCCTGCAAATCTTCAGTTGGCGGAAATGGGTCAAAGTTCGGCTGGGGTCCCGAAGCTGGATGTGAGGCAGATGCCCCAGATGGGCGTTGCGTTTCAGCATTGGTCTCACCCTGCATGGCAATTCCTTGATTTAACACTGCTACCATTGCCACAAATTCTTCCGAACCCTGTGCCATCACTAGTTTGCTGATGATGTGACTGGTGATTGTCGGATCAGTTGAACCGGTGAGCCCTGACTGGCCTTTCTTTGCCTTGTCTCAGCGAAGGAAACACTGGTTGCTTTGAACTGAATCTCTAACCTGACAAAGTCTATCAACACAAGTCCAATGAATCCGGGGGATATCGGAGCCTTCGGAAGCTATGGTTCCAAGACTACCTAGCAAAAGAGAAAACAGAGAGCATCTCAGCCTGATTTCACTAGAACAGATATGAGCATAGCTGAATATTTGCACTTTCGTTCTTGATTTACGCCCCAAAATTACGCCTCAAATCGATACCCTCGGTTAAGCGATTCCCAAAACAACGATCTTTGATGCCCATAAGCGATGCGGACTTGCAAGCGATATATGCATTCCTGTAGAGACGCACTCTAAAAGCACATAGCAAGCAAGTGAGAGCCAAAAACACCCTTATGTTGGGATAAGGTTTCCATGTCCTATTTTGTCAGGAGCTAGGGTTTCACTATGCACACAACGGTTTCAAACAACCTATAATCGGGTGAGCAACCTGTTCTAGTTTGGGATAGTCACTATGGATTCCGATATGCACTAGGTCGAATGGTCAAAATGGTGCCCCGGTAACAACCGGGGTTTGTGTTCCCATCATGGCAGAGCCCGTAACCGGTCAACCTTATGGCACGCTTCTCAAAGCAAGCCTCCGGCAAACCATTCAGGAATAGCAGACGGCAAACACTGTGACTTAGGCGCACCAATGCAAATGCAATGCAAACAAACACATAAGTGTAGTCAAAACAAGATATCATGAGTTCGAGTCAAGTTCTCTAAACCCCCAACAGAGTCGCCAGAAATTGTAGACGCGCCCGAACGTCCTGGGAAAATTCTCGTTTTGTTCATTGGGCTTACTACAGTTCGGACTCAATGTCACGGTCCTGTATCTGATCTCGCAGAGTGCAATGCAAGACCAATGAATCATCAAAGAGTCCAAATCCGGCAAATCGTTTTTGAAAAACAGATTTTTAGAAAGAAGTGCCAAATATGGACTACTTTACGGAATCTGAGTCGCCACCTAAATATTTATTTTGGGGAATTTAGGAAACCACGACTCATTGCCTAAGGCCAGGTATCTGTCATCACCAAAGTTACCTCGGCTCGGGAACTTGGGTACGATTGGGGAAGGTCAGCTATGAGCACCCCCGCTCACTCGATCAAAAATCGGCCTCTACTAACCATGATACCGAGTTTTGAAAACATTATGTGCTCTTATTAGGTTTTATTAGCCTAGAATTACTATGTGATCTTGTATGACATACAAGTATAGATTGGATACTTTGAGTTGGAACAAAATATTTCATGTTTGTTTTTGAAAGCGGTTTGCTACTCACAAGTAGGCTAAAATGTAGATTTTGCCACCCTCAAGTGGGCTTAGAAAACATGGTGATTTGCCACTATCTAGTGGGCTTAAAACTTCGATCAGCGAATTGTTCCAATTGAGATAATCCAATCTCCACCCGCAGGCATTTATGCAGTTATATCACATAAGCACTTAGCCTCATGGTAAGCATGTTATCATGGTAGTCACTCACACACATGCAAGGATGCTAAAGCATAAACACTTACCGAGTACTCCAAGCCAAAGAAAGAAGCTAATTAGAAATCATGCATGAATCCTAACTATGCTGAGATGCCTAATGCAACACATACAAGTATGCAACTAAGATAGGCTCGGCTATTCTAAGATGGCATATGAAATGCAACAAATGATACATGTATTCAACTCGGAATTGAAATAGAATGCAGTTAGTATGATCTTGAGGCAGTGCATACCTGAATGAATGAATGCAAACATGCGAACATATAGATGCTAATTGAAACATGCCCTAAAACTAACCATCATAAGCTGGTAAATAAAAGGGAAAAAGACGTGGGGTTGGAAGACATGCATCACACACACGCACACTTATTACAACATTGCCCTCCTCGGAGGGTCCGAATAAATAATACACAACCGAAATGAATAACTAATTATTACACAACACTAGCTAATTAACAAATTAACTACGAAAGCGAGTAAACTAGCATGCAATGTTACATGAAGTAGACTACCTCAGCTCTGTTCGGAATGATGAAAGATGCATGCATGCTCGAGTCGCATTGTCGGAAAATCCATCGCGATGCCCCGATTTGCCTCTGTTTACAATTAACCCCGGAACACTGTACAAAGCTCTAGAAGGCTACTGACCAGTTTTTGCTGCTGGTTTCTGGTTTGCTATAACAGAGAGCGAGAAAGGGGCATGGCAAAGTATTTTCAACATATGTGTGCATGACCACTCTCCCCATCATTGCATAAGCTCTAGGGAGGATAGTCCTCGATCCTCGTGCCACCAATCGTGTATCTCGATGCATGATAGCCGAAGAGTCGGATTGCACGACTCAATGTAAAATGAATGCACATATAAACACAACAAGGCCTAAACTCCATCATGGGTAATCCGGAGTGTCGGCGACCGAGAATCGAGGCACGTTTCGTCACTTAGTCTGAAAGCGTCACTCGTTTCCCATGTTTGGACTAGACCCTACTCCAAACATGATGCAATACACATGGCATGCATGAATGCAACTCTAACATGCAACCTAAACATAATGCCACTAAATGATGCAAACATGCAAATGATGATATGCAAACATGCTACTAGCATACATAATGCTATGAAATAATCAACGGCATACTCAATGCACATGAAAACTATATGGCATACGCAATGCACACATGGAGACTAACAATGAAATGATCAAGGCATATACAATGCAATGGTCAATCATGCAACAACATGGACTAAATGGCATATACAATGCAAGATGGACTTAAACCAAGATAGGCGAGCCTCAGCCACACCCAAATCAGTGGCCAAACATGATGGAATTAGGCAACAAAAACACATGCAAACATGCACCAATGCAAGAGACCAAACCTAAGGCACCGAATGCAACTCTATCAAAGCATGGCAAGGGATGAAATATGGCATACAATCACACATTTTCCATCTCTGAAATTACATGTAAGATGGTCTCGAATCATGCAAACACCTCACACGATGCATGCTAGATGGCCCGAATACTGAAACTAGTGAAGCGCATTACACTAAAGGTACACAAAGCAATGCACAAATGACCAAACCAACCCCAAATAGTCCCTATGCAGGTCCAAGATAGTGGGAAAATGGTCTAAAATGATGGCTCAAAAGGCATGGAAATGAAGCTCATGCAATGGTCCAAAAACGAGGCATACAAGCACGACTCTCGAATGCCTCTAAAGAGTGGGAAACATGGGAACATGGCAACCTTATATGCTCTGAAATGTCATACAAAATGATGCTAAGACATGGATACATCTCAACATAAGCATGCAATAGGCTTCAAAACTCAAGGCTAGGCAAGGGTATTGCACTACAACCATGCATAGCAAGCATCATTCGACCATGAGGCATAAAAACAGAGCTAAGGTAGTCTAAAACATACACAAAATCAGTTTAAGGCATGGCCAAAAAGTGTTAGAATCAAGGACCAAAGTAGCGTGCAATGTAAGTTAGTAAAGAAGATTTACACTACAAGCATATGAGGCATTCAAGGGGTCACTAAACCAGCAAAACTTAGAGGTATGACATGCCAAATAAAGCCCAAAAACCCACTGAAACATGGTCTATGCATGCGAGAATGATTGGCTCCTTTGATAGGCTATAAAGAGGATTGTTTTACACATGCAAGATGGACACCCAAAATGGCAAAATGGGCTCTGGACAGAGCCTATGAAGGTCCTAAAACTCACCAAAAATGGCCTGAAACAAGGCTTGGAAGCATGCAAATAAGGGCTCCTTTGTTAGGCCAAATGTGCTAGCAAACAAGACAAGGGGTGAGAGGGTCACCCCTCTCTAATTTTGGTGCTCAAAATAGCATGCTAGCCACTGAAAATCCACTAGATTTTAGTGGCTAAGAGACCAAATGAAAGTCAATGCAAAGGCCCTAAGGCATGGCTCAAAACAAGGTGAAATGAAGCATGTGAGGGGGTAGATGACCCCCAACAGAAAAATGATCTTAAACAAACATGTTAAGTGCCTCAAAATAAAACTTTTTTCAGTTTACACCAAAGCTCAAATATTCTTGCAAATAAGGCTAAGAGATGGATCAAAATGAAGCTAAAAAGAGGGAAAAAGTGTTACCCTTGTAGCTCAGCAAAAACCAGCAACTTCTGGACCAAAAATGCAACCCTTCAACCTCTGAAAATGGCCTCCAAGATGCTAAGGTTGATGGTGGAACGGTTAGGCTATGAGATGGTGTGCGAAGGGCCAAGAATCACACACTTTTGGAGCCAAAATAGAGAGATATAGAGAGAGAGGTATATTTTTCCTTAGGCAAAAATCTGAACCTTTACTAATGAGGGAGAGGCCCTCCTTTATAGCCAAAGAGGTTCAAAGCTTCTCCTAGAAGCTTAAAACCAAGCTTGAAGATCCTCCATACACGTGTATGGAGGATCAATTCTGTGCCTTCTAGCTGGCACAGCTGGCAACAACTCACAGAGACAAGACAGGGGGGAGTAGGCCGACCAGTTCAGGTGGTCGGCCGACCACTTGCCCTGGTCAGCCGAACAGGTTCAAAAGGGTCAAGTGGTAGGCTAGTGTCCAAAATAAAGCCCCAGAAGTTAGCTTTCCAATGGCGCCAGCCTTGCATTAAAATTCCAACTGTGCAAAAAGTTATGCCTGTTTTGGTGAAGCCTGTGATTCGGTCCAACTGGATTGATGCCCTACTTCAACCAACCATATCTCCCCCGTCCAGACTTGGCTTTAGGAGATTCTTGAGTGTAAAATGAAGCCCCAGAAGTCTCCTTTCCAACGGTAATGGCCTCATATCTTAAATCCAAGTGTACAAATGAATAGGCCCGATTCAGCGAGGGCTGCTCGACTCTCTCTTAACGGTTCATGCCCATTTTCTCCCCCAACTGGATTTCTCCCCTTTTCTCCTATTTTCCTCAACTTCAAACCCCTAAGCAAGGTGTTTTGAAATATTTTTCAAAGATTCCATCTCTCTTTTATTTATTTCCACTTTATCTTGGCTCGGTTTACCGAAAAGCGCGACATTTAACAAAATGTGAGCCTCGAGACATTGTAGGAACTTTATTTCAAAAAATATTTCGAAAGAGAGGGTTTTAAGATCTAAATATTTTGATCAAGAAATGGGGTGTGAGGTTAGGGTTTGACTCTCCTCTTGCCGAAGAAATCGAATCTTTGCCCTGCTCAACTTTCTCTACCAAGTAAACCATCAGTAGTGCCCAAGTCTTAAGGGCGGTCAAAAATAGGGTGTCTGCACAAGGGCATCCAATTATTCTGGGATTAATCATTGCATTTCCATGATTACCATTGTTCTAATCTTACTGCTCAAACCAATTACAACGATTAGTCCAGAAACAGTCCAAAAAAGACCTAGTTCATCCATAATACTTCCCTAACCTCCAAGAACTGAATTCAAGTTTGAGTTTTTATCAAATAGATTTTCATGCTCAATGCATTACCAAACAGTTATACTCAAAATCAACCAGCAATGCAAGAGAAAAAAAATGGATTAAAAATTAAAAGATTCGAATTCCAAACCCTCGAAGTAATTAATTAGAAGCAAATCGATTACACACAACACACCAAATCCAACAACACAATAACGAACAAAGGTTTATAATTGACCAACCTCATTCAATTGATTTGTGTTTGGTTTCAATTTCTCTCTCTCTCTCTCTCTCTCTCTCTAGTTCCTCTGTTGTCGTTCACCTCCCTCTCTAAAACACTAGTGTGTTTGATTCAAGTTTTTTGAGTAAGTTTTTTTTTTAAAATTGAGTTTTTTTTTTTGGTTTTCGTTTTTTTAGTGAATTAAACATTTTTTTATTTATTTAGATACACCTTATTTAAATGTATTTAAAAAATAAAAAATTTATGAAAAAATATTTTCAAAAATTAACAAATATATAAAAATATAAAAAATGTATTGAATTCTCGTATTTTTTTTTTATATTTTTGATATTTAGCGAATTTTTAAAAGGTTTTTTTTTTTTATAATTTTTATAATTTTTAAGTATATTTATGTTAAGTATTGTGGGAGCCAGAAAAATATAAGTACTAGCTTATTGGGCCTAACCCAAACAAAGCCTACAATGGGTCCAGCCCAGACAAATATCACACCCCCCATCTATATAAAGGGGGCATCCCAAGTGGAAGGTATGTCTCATCTCTCTCTACAAAACACACACCCCTTCTAATATATCTAGACTATTGACTTCTTGATTCAGGGACTAATTTCATCATCGGAGTACTGCGGCCGGCAACCCGGTCGGCAACCCGGTCGGGTGGCACCGACTATGTTCTTCATTGCAGATCCACAGGGGTAAAGCTCTTCTTTTCGTTTAATCTCTACAACATCCATGTGAGAGGATATTTCATAGTCTCACAATTGGCGCCGTCTGTGGGAACGACTGAATGAGATCAACGAAGAACACAACAAACATGTTCTTGTAAGTAGAAATACAACCAACAACACTCTGATAGTGATCTATTTTCTCTCTGATTAAACTGATTGTACAACTGCTTTACAATTTTTTCTTGATTTGTTTATACATATGTGCCTGCTTCCAAACTCTGTGAAAACTTTTGTTCATGGTAAATATTGATGGAAAAGCTATAAAATAAAAGCAATTCATAAATCTCCTTTGGTGTCTTCATTTTCTTTGTCTAAAATGGGTTTCACACTTTTTGGGTGAGCCTGACTTTTGTGAATATAACATGAGTTACTCGGCCGAGTCCACCCTGGGACTTTCTTTGATTAATTTCTTGCCTCACAAAATTTATTTTAAAGTTGATTCTTGGAATGTACATAGCCGTGCATGTGCTAACAATTAATAGGCATGAAAGCATGTGGTGTGGTTCAACAATAGAGCGTTGAGTAACTCTACTTTGGCGTGTCGAGTTATCTTGAAAGCATAAGGCCATCGTGGCGAAGATAGTGCGAAACCAAAGTCACAAAGCTGGAGTACTTTGAATTCTCCTAGATCCCATCTTTGATGGCCGACTACCGACCACTTGTTTCGGCAAGCCAAGAAACCAATAAACGCTGACCAAGTGTTCTAGAAACCTAAGAGTGATGATCGGCACCAATAGTCGGGGCAAGCTCAGCAAGCACTGAGCGGATGGTCATGGAAAGCAAAGTGATGTCAACACAAGTGCTCCACTCCTCGACCGTAAGCACAGTTTTGCCATGTGTGGCGAAGAACAAGAAGACCCAAATGCAGGCCTAGATTCTCCCTAGAAATCTCATCAACACAACAACAAAAGGCGCTCGTTAAGCGTTCTGACCCTCACTCATATTAGGCGTTAGGGCCCATGCATACGCATTTCGGCAATGTAGTGACTCCTAGCAACTCGCTCAACAAATCAACAAAGCTACTTGGTGACTCTAAAACCCCGAGCTTCATTTGGCAATGAGAGCAGCTTCAATTATTCGCCGCCGAGCACATTCTTCCGCCCACCACACCTTAGCTAAGGATAAGAGCCGAACAAAAATAAAAACAAAAACAAAAAGTAAGCGAATAAACTTATTTTTGGTCAAATTTTGGAGGCGATGACATCAAACAAAAATGGAATGAGGCATCTGCATGATGGAGTGAGAACTAGGCGAGAGATGAATCCGCGCCGTAAAAATGAAACCGTCGGACTTACGACGAAGGAGTTAGCAGGGCCCAAAGTGAAGAGTTTGAACTTGAAAAATTATGCTTTTCACGAAGTTCTGCATGAAGCTGCTACATGAAGATGGCATGAGAATTTATTGTGCGCTTTTCGGCGCAAAGTGCTACGTTGCATCCTAGCTTGTTCGGATCAATTGGGTGATCCGATAACTTGGAGAATGTCTACCCTTGCATTTTTCGCCGTATAGAATCCATTTTTCGGGTCCAATTTGCAAATTTTGAGTCTTGTATTGAGATCAATAAGCCGGCCAATTGGGAACATTAAATGATAGTTCACCGGTCAAATCGTGTCTGATCAACGTGCAATTTTAACAGCAAGCTCCTAGAGCTAGGCCATGATCATCCATCTTCACCGATCACTCACCTCAACTTGAATTTCTTTCACATTTGGCTATCACAACTACGGATATTCGGAAACAACGAACCAACTTATATCCACAATTAATTCAGCACTTACTGACTTAATCGGCTCATTGCTTACTCGGCAACACTACTCGACCGCAAGACTACTCGGCCGCCCATACGTCACTGCATCGGACAATCCCGCCCCATTATCTACGTTAGTCAGCTCACAACATTATATGTCAACTTATTCGGCAATAGAATTCATCGGCATTATGAACGCTGCTTGCATATGATTAACTCGGCTTATAACTTATTCGGCAAAAATTACACCGCAACATTTCTTATTCGACACATTCTTTGACGTTTGCAATATCATTCCGCAACAATGTGCGGTAACTTTGTGACTTATTCGGCACTAATATCTCGGCATAGAACTAGCATCTCGGCTTACCGAAATCCACATCTGAACACACCACAGGATTCGTATCGGCTCAAAGAGTCCAAACTCACTAACCCGAGAAGTCCAGAAGTAACCAAAGTATGCCAAAAATTGCGATAGGGCTCACATTTTCCGACAACTGAAATTTTCATAGCTGTCAAACTCAAATTTTGCCCATACCGATGTGAAGTACTCATTGAGACGAGTCCAACGCAACAAATCGCGTCAAAATCGGAGCTCAAACGAAGCCATACGGGCCGCTCAAAGTTTGCCCAGAAAATGAGTTCTTTCTCTGGAGAAGACGATCCAACAAGATATAAAGAAATGATCATGTGCTTCGCGGTTGCATTACACCCTGTTGATTTGAGCCTTTAGATCTAGTTTGGCTATAATTACACCACCAGGAATCTGATCCTGCGATCAATAGTCCTTTCCGACTATCGGCGCATTAGGGTCCATCCAGTATAGTCGAATTTGCAAATTCAGCTAAATAATAATAATAATAATAAGAAATAATAAATAAATAATTCTGATTTTATTCAAAAATTGAGCGCAATGACTCACTTCGCATATCACCAAGCACCCTACTTTGTCTCGGCTTCATTCCGATTTTGCCACGGCACCGAACCGGGGGGATGGAATCCGTTTCAAATTGTTATCGGCCTACTCGGCAATTTTTTCCTAAGTCAATTTTATTCCTTCCGAATAACTGATCTTATTCAAAAGCAATGGGGCAAATATACGTTGGACAAGAATCTCAACTTCAATAAATTGGCAACCATTGCCAACCAAGTTCTTAGCAAATCCAACTCAAGTGATCTTAGAGACACCGCAAAGCTAAGAAAAATTTCCGACCAAAAGATCAGCACAATCACCGACCCAAGTGTAGTTGACTCAACTTCAATAAATTGGCAACCATTGCCAACCAAGTTCTTAGCAAATCCAACTCCGAAGTGATGCCGACACACCGTGAAGCTAAGAAAAATCGCCAACCAAAAGATCAGCACAATCACCCACCCAAGTGTAGCTGACCAACTTTTCGGCAAGATCACATTATATATGAAACGGACACCGATGTTTTGACACTAGTTACTCGGCAGTGCATCAACTTTACCCGGCAAGATTATTCGACCATTATTAATTCAACATTGTGCATGATCATTATTCGGTTGTGCATCAACTTTATTCGGCTAAGCAACATTATTTATCAAACTTTATGCAGCAACACTGGCCACAGTATTCGGCAACTTTATTCGCCTAACAACATTATTTGGCAAAACAATTGCCCACTGGGACACCTTAGTCAATTTTCCGTTTTCCAATTGGGGCACATCAGCCGATCATCATCTCGGCACCTTTGATATGCATGCATACTCAGCCAACTTGGTACAAACATTACGACATTTACTTGAGTTACACACTCCCGCTCCTTTTCACACCGCTCCAAGCAAGCGCCAATTTTGGGGCAATACATTACACTTGGCAGTCGGCCGTTAGCACTTGGCAGTCGACAATTCACATTTGGCAGTTAGCAGTTCGCATATTGTTGTGCGCCGTCATTTTACCAAAGCCTAATCTCCCCTGCAACATAGGGCAATGGGAATCTACATTCCTTTCGACTAACACCTGTCATTCGAAAGCAATAGGGCAAGTCTACCTTGGACTAAACACAAAAGAAACAACTTCGGCAATTAAATAGTTGGCCCAATATCTACTTGGCAATTCTTTACAAGCGGAGCAATATTATTGGTGATTAACACGTCCACCTTATTCGGTACAGGATGCATTATTCAAAGTCCTTGCCATATTGGCACTTGGTTGCCTCTTAGAATAAACAAAAGTCTCGAGTCTGACACAATCTTACTTTTCGACGCAGAGCGCCGTTAATAAAGGCCTATACCCATGCCTGGGGGTTAGAATACCGAGGCCTACACCCATACCTGGGGGTTAGAATACCGAGGCCTACACCCATGCCCGAGGCTTAGAATACCGTGGCCTACACCCATGCCCCGGGGTTAGAATACTGCGGCCTACACCCTTGCCCGTGAGTCATAATATTGCGGCCAACAGCCCTTGCCCGGGGGTAACAATATCGTTGCCCATCGTTATGATTTGTTTGTATTCCTTTCTGGGTTTTAGCTCACCCCCCCATCCTATGATTGACATCTATACATTTATACATACATTCAAGACATACGTACATTTATACATACATTCAAGCATACATGCAGTCATTCATTTATACATTTTATTCATTTATCCAAAGTGTTCTTTATCAAAAAACCTAACAGCTATTTGAACAACGTAACTTGGTAAGAAAAAACTCTCATTCCTTCTACCGCAGACAGTGAAAGTTTTGGGGCAATTGTGGGAGCCAGAAAAATATAAGTACTAGCTTATTGGGCCTAACCCAAACAAAGCCTACAATGGGTCGATCGGACAAATATCACACCCCATCTATATAAAGGGGGGCATCCCAAGTGGAAGGTATGTCTCATCTCCCTCTACAAAACACACACCCCTTCTAATATATCTAGACTATTGACTTCTTGATTCAAGGACTAACTTCATCATCGAATTACTCGGCCGAACCCAGTGGGTGGCACCGATATGTTCATCATTGCAAATCCACAGGGGTGAAGCTCTTCTCTTCGTTTGATCTCTACAACATCCATGTGAGAGGATATTTCATGGTCTCACAAGTATGTCTAAAAATTAAAAAAAATATTTAAAATATTAAAAAATCAATAAAAATAAAAAAACAAAAAATAAGAAAATAAAATTTTCTAAAAATGTTTTTAAAAATTTCTAACCAAGCAAAATTTGGCTGCCAACCGGGTCAGAGATACCTCTTCATTTACATGACGTGGCCAAAATTGATTCGCTTTTGGGATGACATTTAAGGACATTTTGGCATTTTCACTTATGATGATTTGCTATTACAAAAATATCTTTATAATGTCTAGGACTTTTCCAGTCAGTCGTTGCCACATCTGAAGACCAAAAAAATCTTCTCAGTTAAGTGCAATGTGAAAACGCTCGGAGCTTTTCACATTTTTCTCATAATTACGTATTGATCCTCATATTTTTATCAAATTTTACTTTTTTTTAATTGAAAATTTTAAGTACTCAAATTTTCACAATGCTGTTTGGAAAAAAATCAAAACATCCAATCATACCACTCTCTTTATTTTTTTATATGTTTTTTTGTAATCAATTAAAATAATTAATTCTCAATTTTATCTCACTTTTATGAATTTTTATGTGCTTTTAGCACATATGTATTTATTTTCAATTATAAACGTCAAATTTTTACACATAACCTATTTGACATTAACAAGACTAATGATAATTAGGATTATTTTGAGAATTAGCTATTTTAGTTGATTTTTTAACTTTTATAAAAGACATATAAAAAGTAGAAAGAATTGTTGACTTTTTATAATGACTTTCTAATATTTTAACTATTTTAAGTAGTTCCCAAACTTGTCTTTAGCATCGTCATTTGGGACATTTTTTGAGACAATTAAAAATATAGGTTAAAATGAAATTTTAGTGAAAATATAAAGGTGTTAATGAAACAAGAAAAATATAATGTGTGACATGGTTTTAATAATGAGATTGAGGATGTATATGTATCAGTGATACGGTCATATATCGATTGTCAATACCTAATGGTATATAAGTCAGTGAATAATCATATTAGAAGACCAAAATCTAGTTACGTAGCGACTAATACGATACGTAACAGCCAATTTTTAAAGGAAAATAGTACACAAAGCTTACTTTTAGACTTACTTTTTAGATCTAATGACGTGTAAGCAAGATGATTAGTTAATGATTAGAGAAGATATGAAAAAAAAAAATTACACACAAGAATGATTGGTTAATTAATTATTGAACTTAAAAAGTGAGTTTAAGTAATATTAAGGATCATGAAATAAATATCATGAAGTTAATCATGAAAGATTCTCTATATTTAGATTACATATATAATAAAACACCACACACTAATCAAAGGATGAAACATCTTTATGATTTATTTCATAATATGTTTTTCATGATCCCTAATATTATTCTGGTTTGAATAGCCCTACTCATGTTTAAAATTTTTGTGTGACTTAATGTCAATTTTGAAGCTAGATAAACAAAATTATGATATTAAAACTTGAATAAAGGGAAAATTATTTATAAGTCCTATTAGGGAGTCTTATGTTACATATGGTCCTACTAAAAAACTTATATTTCCATAAATCCTGTGGAAAGTTTGTTGACACATTTACCCTCAATATTAGTTGTTAATATCATAGTAATGGCAAAACCATATATAGGAAATTGAATGTTACCATAGATCATATCTATATGAATGTGAATTTGAATTTCAAAATATACATTTACCTCAAATATTAGTTGTTAATATCATAAATAAGGGCAAAACCATATCTAGAAAATTGAATGTTACCATAGATCATATCTATTGAATGTGAATTTGAATTTCAAAATACACAAACAAGCAACATTTTCACATTCAATTTAAAAAATCAAAAACCTAGTAAGTTTGCGAAACGTAACGTGACACATACATAAATATTGAATACAACAACGTCACAATACAATTTCAAAGAAAAAATACAACCGAACATAACACGCACAAAACATGACAACATTATAGATGTGGGTTAACATTACAACCTAAATGTAACATCATTGGAGGCTAATGAAAGTGTGCCAATGTATGGATGTACCATTTTTCATAAACCAACACATTTTCACATTGAATTAAAAAAAATTAAAAACACATTAAATTTGCGAAACGTAACATGACACGTACATAAACACTTAATACAACAACGTCACAACACAAATTCAAAAACAAATACAACCGAATGTAACACGCACAAAACATGACAACACTGTAGATGTGGGTTAACATTACAACCTAAATGTAACGTCATTGGAGGCTAATGAAAGTATGCCAATGTACGGATGTACCATTTTTATAAACCGACAACATTTTCACATTCAATTAAAAATTAAAAACTCATTAAGTTTGCGAAGCGTAGCGTGACACCTACATAAGCGTAATATAGCGTGATCATATCAGATGCGACATTCAAATGCAAAAAAACACATTCGCATTGTAAAATGGTACATCCATACATTGGCACACTTTCATTAGCTTCCAATGACATTACATTTAGGTTGTAATGTTAACCCACATCTGTAATGTTGTCATGTTTTGTGTGTGTTACATTCGGTTGCATTTTTTCTTTGAATTTGTGTTGTGACGTTGTTGTACTCAGTGTTTATGTACGTGTCACGTTACGTTTCGCAAACTTAGTAGGTTTTTGATTTTTTAAATTGAATATGAAAATGTTGCTTGTTCGTGTATTTTGAAATTCAAATTCACATTCATATAGATATGATCTATGGTAACATTCAATTTCCTATATATGATTTTACCATTATAGGGTATAATAGTATATTAATACCATTTATTCACAACACATAGGATCTTGTGGAATACCTTCCTATCTAAATAGGATTTGAAACTCTATAAGAAATTACATAGGACTTTACATAGCATAAGTTCTCTTAATAGGACTTATAAATAATTTTCCCTTGAAAAAAAAAGCAAGGATTTTACTGCAAGAATTTAAAATGAAAGAATTTATATAAAGTTTTGATAAAAAAATACACGTTAAGTAAACTTTATTGCATTTTCACAAGTATAAAAACACAAACAATAATTACAAACATTTTTAAAAATAAAAATAATAGTAAAAAATATAAGATGAGATGGGACATTAACAAGGAGGAGCTAATAAAGGCATACGAGGTCCCCCCTTTTTCATTTTCATTTTTTTTTACAACTCTACAAATCTATACAAAAATAAAATAATATAATAATACCATTTTGTGTAAATCCAATTCATCTCCATAGGTATGTTTTTATTTTAAATTGAAAGGTTAACTTTATCCCACCTCATTCTAAGTGTAAATTTTGTACAATTTTTTGTTTATATATTATTACTTTTCTTGAAATTAGAGATTTTGATTTATGGTTACTTGTGTTAAAATTAAGAAGTTTGATGTGCTAAAATTAAGAACTTTAATTTAGGATGATTTGTGTTAAAATCATAAATTTCTGAAGGGATTTTAGTTTCTTTAGTTTTAAACAATAATGAAGAAATAATTTTATTTTTAATTACTATTGTGAAGAATCAAAATCAAATGGGTGATCAAAGAAATGAACAATAGTTTAGTTATATATTGAAAGAGAAATTTTTTTTATTTTATAGTATTGATAATAGTAATATTATTATGAAAAACTTTCAAAGCATAAAAGTTTGTATTAATTTTTTTTGTTAAGAGTATTTAAGTTTTTGTGGTTGAAACTAGCTCAAAATTTTAATATCAACTTTTTACTATTGATTAGAAGAAGAAAAGAAATCAATACTGTAATCAATAGGTGTCCATTCTGAAAATCGTCACTAGTCATGGATCAATCTAGTCATGTTTGTGTCAAATAAAAATTTCTTATATGATAGTATAATAATAAGATGGATTATATGCACACGCTTGTGTCTACAAAAGCAAATACATCCCATATAGGAATTTTATGAAGAACATATGTTTGTGTTGCTTTATAAAAGCCAATGTTTCATAAATATAAATTTGGGTAGATAGACATTTTTTTTCATAGAATTCTTAGGTTGTATAGGATAAGTCGCTAACACAATACCATCCAAAACCTTGTAACTTAGAAAGACAATGTCTTTTAGCGTGAGGTTTTAATGACATATAATAAGAATTGTCAAAGTTAAATTACACAAAACTAATGCCTTGTTTGGGAAGCGGCTATTTTAGGGTTCGTTTGGGATGTGGTTGACTTTTTGACTTTTTAACTTTTTAGCCTGAGGCCAAAAAGTCAGGTTTGGGATAGACTTTTTGACTATATGTGAAATTACCCAAATGCCATTGGGGTGAAGGTGTTCCCCCTTTCCTGTTGATTTACCTGGGCGTGTGGGTTGCGCGATTGACATGTCAGCCAATTATTTTGGTTTTTTGGTTTTTTTTTTTAGGAGCAATTTTTTTTTTTTTTTTTATAAAAAAAAGAGGCAAACTTATCAAAAATTTTATGTCAACGATTGTAATCGTTTGTTGGAACATTTTTTAAATTTTTTTTTGGTTCATATTTTTTGAAATTGTTTTGCAAAACTACTTTTTCTCTCCTTTTACCTAATTTGTTAAACAAAAATTGGGTAAATCATATTTCTACCTTTTACCCAAAATTGAGTTGATGGCCACATATTACGTGTCCATTTTAATTTTTTAAAAATTTTAATTTTTCTATCACAATCATCAAATCATAACACCGCGGTTTGGCATCGTGCTACCATGTTTAATTATTACAAGTATGTAACAAAATTTCTCTTTCTCCAACCCAATAATTTTACAAAACCAGGCACATAAACCATTGAAATTTCATTTTTTTGTGTAAACACATATATATTGTACAAGAAAATATAATCACATACATCTCAACCATGGCTAAACAATGTTACAAGCATACGAATATTAGGTTGACTATTATGTGTTTCCTAACATTCTGTTATTACGCATGTACACTAACTTGTCCCGTATGCGAAATCGCACCAATGCCATATACGGGTCCTCATCCCCAACCATTAAACCATCTTGGTCATGTGCAACTTCCGGTATGGAATTTACTATTGCCATAGCCTCTTCCTCGTTGAAGATGGGGTTAACAGTTGTTCGATTGCATATATTTCTATGTATATAGTTATGTTACGCCATTGACGCACCAACCAACTGAACTTGCACATTTGCAAAATCATACCGAGGCATATTTTGAATAAATCCGCATTGATTTTTCATGCCAAAAGTGCATTCCACCACACTCGTAACGGCGCATGAACTTTGTTAAATAATTCTTTGGAGGTGTTTGCTATCCTATGCCTTTCAGTAACACGGAATTGTTGTTGGTGGTGATGGCTGCCTTTGAATGGTGCTAGCTAACCTATGCGGTTCAGATAGCCACCATCAACAAGATAATATTTGCCTACAAAAATACCAAAAATTCAAATTACAAACCAAATTTAGTAATTTTTTGTTTCCTCAAATATTATGTACTGAAAAATTAGAAATGCAATATGATACTTTCTTCAAGATGTAGAAAAGGGACATTGTCATTTGTTATTATCTCATTGAAGATGCGACTATCGTTCATACTCCATTCCCATCCAAGCGATACAAAGGTGAAACATATGTCAAAATTGCACCTCGCCATGATATTTTGAGTGTGATAGTATTTCCTACCAAAATATGTTGGAGCATCTAGCCCCGTAACCCATGCAGTAACATGTGTTCCATTAATGGCTCTGATACAGTCCTGCCAACAACCCAGTTATCTTACTAGTTCTAGGGGTACAGGAAATAGTTTTTGTTCAAATGTTGATGACACCAAAAACATGATGTTTTTCACACGTCATGTCAAAATTCTTTCCAAACATTAAAATAAACTTAACTGAGTGAGGTTTGAAAATAGCACCTTGAAATGTAGGTATTTCCGTTTAGACCGCACGTATGGATATATATGATGCTAACTATATGTTGGCCTGCAATGTGCAGCAGTGAACTCGTTTATCACTGCTAAAACATTATGCACGTGTTGGGACACAGTCTCCCTCGAATGTTGAAACCATTCTTGGATATCGCGATTATGAAACCCTCTCAACACGTGGATAAACATTGCAACACTTTCTTGAACAGCTAAGCCATGTTCACGTTGCGGTACTTGTAACCTAAAATCATTTACTAACATGTGACACAAAAATACTCAAACACTTCCTTCGGCATGCACACATTTTCCTCAAATCGACCAACATGGCCTGCATATAGTTTGATTATCCATACATGTCCGGTCAAAATAGAAGTGTGACATGACGTCTTGCACATGTGTTTTTTGTACCACTCTTGGACATACTGGCATGCTTGAAGGAATGTCCAGTTATTTTGTTATTGAAGCTATATGGTGTAGACACCCCATTTTTGACCGTCCTCAAGACTTGGACATCACTGTTTGAACGCTCGGTGATCATCCGTGTTCGTGTTTGTTTTGAGTTTTCGGAGGTCTCGGCTGCGCACCTTGCCTTAGGATCTCTCGACTTGACTATCTTGTGCTTGGTTGGACCAAACACTTGTTGGTTTTTGCTTATGAGGGTAGAGAGTAGCTTGTTAGCTACCCTTGGAACCCACTGGCCTTGGCATGATGTCACCAGCCATGTTCTCTTGCCACCGGCCATTGGTGATGGCCGGTTGGCACCTTTGGTGGTCGGCTGGCCTTTGATTTGGTCAATCAGCCATTTTTTCTGGCCAGGACTTCCTTTTGCCTTTTTTAGGCATTATGCATGCCAGCTGTGCCAGCTAGAGCATACAGATCTGTCCTCCATACACATGTATGGAGAACTTGCACCCTTTGCACCCTTTTTGTTCTAAGCTTCTTGGAGAAGCTTGCACCCTTTGCTCAAGCTTCTTGAGGAAGCTTGATCCTTTGTCTTAGCTTCCTCAAGAAGCTTGCACCCTTTGCCTCAGCTTCCTTGAGAAGCTTGACCCCCTTTGACCCTTTTGTTTTAGCTTCCCTTAGAAGCTTAACACTTTGTCTTCCTATTTATAAGGAAGCCTTGCTTCTCCTTTGGAGGGGTTGAACAAATCAAACTTATACATCTGATATATCACTCTCTCTCTCTCTATATCTCTCTCTCTCTCTCTCTTCATTTGTGTGTGTTTGAGGGTTCAAAAGGGTGTTTTGTTCTTAGTTTTGCACTAAGGCACCTAGTATTACACCATACTTGGGTTATTGAGGTGTTGGGAGGTTGTTCTTAGAGTTTTGAGTTGGTTTTGATCAGAAGAAAGGGGCTGGACTTGCTGTTCTTCAAGTGTTCTTCAAGGGTGAGCTAGTTACTTTATATTCCCCATTCTTGCACTAGCTTTTAACCCACTTTGCATGCTTTTTTGAGCTTTGTTTATAACTGATAGAAACTCTGATTTTTCATGCTTAAGATGTTTCATTAAGGTCTCATTTTTTTTTGGAGTCGACCTCCCCCTCTTAGGCCTTGTTTGGCCCCTTTTGTGCTTTCTTTGGTTGAGCTTTGAATACTTTTTTGCATTGGCCTTCTCACCACTAAAATCTAGAGGATTTTCAATGATGAAGAAGTGGTTTTAAGGTCTTGCATAGGGGAGAGACACCCCTCTCCCTTTGTGTCTCATTTGTTCATGTTTTTGGCTCATAAGGGTAGCATGCGTGCCTAGTTGTTCTTAACTTCATTTCAGAGGTTTTTGGGTGTTATTTGGTTATATTATACCTCTGTTTTTGGTCGGATTTATTGTCCATTGCATGCATCACATACTTGCTTAGTAATCCCTTTTATTGTCATAACATGTGCCATGCATTTGCCCCTCCATGCTTGCATGTTCTAACTTAACTTCATGAAGCTTTTGGTCATATTTTTCCATGCTTAAGGTCTATTGGGTACTGATTTGATCATGTTTTTCATGTTTGGTATAGCCTCTTTGCATTTTGGCTTGTGAGCCTTGAGTGTGTGAGTCATTAGCATGCTTTAGTTGGGTTGTTTCAGTGATTTGGAATCACTTATCATACTATTTCAGTCCATAATCCATGCTTGTATGCTTGCATTCATCATCCCTTTCATGCCTTGAAACGGGCCTTGGTGTATGCCTTTTTGTTTAAGACCTTGGGCTGCCATATCAATGGGTTTTGGCGTGTATTTTGATGCATTGAAACTCTATTTTTGGTTGCATAATCCATGCCATGTGTGGTCATGATAGTTGTAGTGGAATCCCCCCTTGTTGGCCTCAAGTTTTGGGCCCTATTGCGCTCCTTGTTTGCATGTTTTGTTTGACTTGGCATCATCCCCTTTGCATGTATTTCAGAGGTTAATATGTTGGTTGAAATGCCCATGTTTGCCTCTTTTAAGTATGCTTAGAGTTGCCTCTTTTATGCCTTAAGTGATGGGCCTTGGTGCATGCATGCGTGCATATGTGATTTGTGCTCTTGTTATGCCACTTTGGCCACTGTTTTGGGGTGTGGCTGAGGCTCCTCCACCTGAGTGTAAGTCCATAGATCATGCATTTGTGTATTGGTACATGTCTATAGTTGCTTGTCTAGGTTGCATCATTGTATATCTATTGTATTACCATGTTTGCATTGCATCTTGCATGCTTAGCACATTGTACATTTGCATGTTTAGCTTGCATTACATTTGGCATGTTTTGTTAATTTAGCCATTTTACATACTTGGGCCATTTTGCATACTTGAGTCGCTTTGCATACATGCATTGCATTTTGCTTGGTTTGGGGTGTCAAACCAAGCATGAGGGGTGAGGTGTGTTTGTACTCAAAGTGACGAAACACGCCTCAACCCTCGGTCGCCGATGCCCTTGATCTCAACATGATAGGGCGTGTAGCATTCATGAGTTTTGTTGCATGCATTTACATTGATTTGCAAACTTGGTGCCTTTCGCCATCATGCATCAAAATGCGTGATTGGTGGCCCAAGAACCGAGGGCCATACTCCCTTGAGTCCATAGCATGATAGGGAGAGTGGCCATGCACACATTGCTTTGAAAATTACATGACATGCACTGTCTGTCCTCTGCTGCTGTCAAAACAGGGCTCTGCAGGAAGAAATGGCCAGTCGACCACTTTTGATGCCGACTGACCATCAGTGTCCAGCCGATGGTTCAATATTTGGCCTATAAGCCTATTCTCATGGCCGGTGGATTTGAATTGTGGCCGGTGGCACTCCACAACAATCAGGGAGTGATTCAGAAGGATTCTGGAAACTTTCATAAATCCACCGGCCATGAGAATAGACAGCTTTTGACATGGCAGTGAGTTTTCGAGTAAGGCGAGTCAAGCATGCATCATCCACGCATTCCGAGGCAGGGCTGCAGCCATTTTCTTTTTGTAATTAATTTGTTAATTAATTAGAAGTTTTGTAATATTTAATTAGCTAGAGTAGTTAGTTATTTATTGATTTGTATAATTTATTCGGACCCTCCGAGCGAGGACAATTGTGTAATAAGTGTGTGTGAGTGTGTGTATGTCTTCCAACCCCCACTTCTTTCTCCCTTTTATTTACTTGCTTTCAATGGTTAGTATTAGGGCATATTTAAATTAGCATACTTATGCTCGCATGATTGCATCAATTCATTTATCTTGCATGCACCGAGCTCGGCGCATCATACTAACTACATCGTATTTCGATTCTGAGTTAAATACGTGTTAGCTGTAGCATCATCACATGCCATCTTAGAATAGCCGAGCCTAGCTTAGTTGCATCTGGCATGTGTTGCATTAGCCATCTTAACATGAACTAGGATCATGCATATGATTACTAATTAGTTTCTGTTTTGGCTCGGAGTACTCGGTAAGCGTTTATGCTTTAGCATCCTTGCATGTGTGTGAGTGACTGCCATGATAGCATGTTTACCATGAGGCTATGTGCTTATGTGACATAACTGCCTGAATGCCTGTGGGTGAAGGTTGGGTTGTTTGAATTGGAATAATTCATCGAAATCCATGTTTTAGCCCACTTGCGAGTAGCAACATTCGAAACCATTTCCAAACAAATGGATATGCGATGCTTTGTTCCAACTTAGGCAGTCTAGTCTATACTTGTATGTTGTGCACATCACATAGTAATTCTAGGCTAATAATCGGAATAAGAACACATAAATGTTTTCAAAACCCGATATCATGATTAGTAGAGGCCGGTCTTTGATCGGACGAGCGGGGGTGCTCATAGCTGACCTTCCCAAATCGTACCTAAGTTCCCGAGCTGAGGCAACTTTGGTGATGACGGACACGTGGCCTTAGGCAACGAGTCAGGGTTTCCTAAATTCCCCATAAAAAATATTTAGGTGGCAACTCTGTATCTAGCAAAGCAGTCCATGTTTGACACTTCTTTCTAAAAATTTGTTTTCAAAAAATGATTTGCCAGATTTGAACTCTTTGATGATTCATCGGTCTTGCATTGCACTCTGCGAGATTAGATACAGGACCGTGACATTGAGTCCTAAACTGTAGTGAGCCCATATGAACAAAACGGGGGATTTCCATCCCGGGATGTTCAGGGACGTCCACATATGGCCATTTGGTTAAGCATTTCCATTACACCGTCATTGTTGCTTCCATCCCCAGTGTTCATCACGTCAATTTCAATGGCACCCACAACATTAGGAATGGCTGATATCAGTTTACAGGTAATGGACTAGGCTAATGTAATAAAAGTTCCGAAATACATTGTTCGACCTTTAAAAATTTTATTTTGTGTGACCATGTCGAACATACCTAACAAACGAGTACAATTGCATGTACTAATGTATCAAGTCATAATAAAAATACATTGAACCTGCTGGTACTTGGTAATATACAAACCAAGAAATATTTGATTGCATTACCAACACAACCAAACAAACGGTATAGAAAGCTAACAAAGTAAATAAATAAATAAAAAAGCATGACACGGCAACCCGCCATTGCAAATCTAATTTCCATGATAAAAACCAAACACATATATTTATTCCATCCTAAAAAACACACACAAACATCATAATTTTTAGAGCAAAGCAAAAAAAAAAAAAAAAAAATTAAAAGAGCACATACAACCATCCTGTTTATTACAAGTCCAACATCCGCGATAATTAAAATTTTTTGAAACCAAGAGAATGGAAGGCCATATTTAGCATCACACCGCTATCAAACCCGGCGAGCCCCGAACAAGTTCGCAAACGGCGCCGCAGCACTGCATTGTAGCTGTTTTTGTGTCAACCAACCTATAATGTGGTCCTCATTAGGATGGCACATTAGCACCTCTCGGTAATATGCATTGTCCATTAGTGTCGACGCAAAATGAAATAGCGGCGTACCGAGAAAGGAAGGAATGTTCCTAAGCCGTTACATGCCCTTCGAAATTGTGTATGGTGATTCGTCACCCGTGAGGTGCCTGACAGTGACTTGCTAATTTTGGGTCTGAACCACGTTTGTCAAATTATTCATGCTTTTCACTATAATTGACACACCACTTGCTGCCTTCTTCGACTTTTCACAACTTGTTGACGAAGTCCGTTTATTTTTCACCGTAGCATTAACTGGTTCCATTGAAGAATTTGAATCCACGTCATCTGCATGTGCAGGTATCAGATCGACGAATGGCCGCATTCCTATATTGTCAATAGAATAGGACAAAACAGCGGCAGGTTCAGCTACTTTCTCTCCCAGGGTCCAATGGTTCTTACCCGTAGCAGATGCCCCTATGAAGACCATCTCTGTCAACTCACGGTGTTCCAAATTTTTTTTCCTAAACTTTGCACACACCTTGTTTGTTTGAAAAATTGGACATTGTAAAAAAAAAAAAAATCTAGTACATGCAATAGGTGGAATTTTTACTAACAACCAAAATGAAAAAATTAATTGTTAACAGGAAAATATGAAACGAAACAAACATGCGGAAATAAAATTTTATTTACCGATTCTATTTTATCCCACCACTCATCTGACACCTGAAACAAACCAGTTTCGATGTCAAAGCCAATCCCTGAGATTCCTTTACTTGAATCCATCAATTTCCTCAAAGCATTCCATTCTTTTTTGAGACTTATATATGTATTCTTCAACTGTTTCAGCCCCTGTTTTTTCCTCTTTTTTTTTTCAAATTTCCTTGCCAACGACTTGTACCCAGTTTGGCTTAGGACTAGGAATGGGCGATTTCCTTTTGTGATTTCATCGGCAATCAGCTGTAAGAAAATTCAGGTTAATTCACTATCCCAAGATGCATTGTGGTTGAACTGCTTGTGTGTTTCTTCAACATTGTTAGACTTCTTTGTTGCAATTTCTTTATTTTTTGATGGGGTACGAGGAGAAGTACGTATGGAAGCCACTTGGACTAACCATGCATACATGTGAAGTAATTTACGGGCCAAAATTATCACCATCACAAAATTGCATGGGAACGCATATAGATATAACCATTCCACAATAATTAAAAACAATTGGTTGCCACGTTGACAATATATAACTATTGCACAGTAATTAAAAAAAAAAATTGGTTAACGGTGATTAAAATAAAAATAGCAACACATAACATTGATGCAGCACAAGTGCACATAGAAATACAAACAGTTGTTGCATAATTTCATTGCACTAAAGTCATCATTAATGTCTCCCTCAAACTATTCATGGAACGAAAGGCAAAATTAAAGTGATTATAGTCAACATCCTAACAACAGTCATGGATTCGAAACGCTATGTTTGCTTACATACGCAATAACAAAATGACAATGACAATACACAACACAGAGACAATGGTTTTAAGGAGATGCAACAACTGCTGAATGTGTATGACATCACTTCGCAATTGCATGACAATGTCGTTTGTGGAGGAGGCATAGTCCGTGCTTTGTCTCCTTTGTTCTTCACATCAACCAATCCAACTAATACAGGGCTGACGAGTGAAAATGACGAAGTTATTAGTCAATTGGTTCGGAATTAAATTCAATTATGACTGTTATTGAATTGGGCACTCACCACAGGGCGCGGACAAGCAAAATACAGGCGCTCTGGATTTTTGGTCGATCTGGATATCTTCGCAACACATTAGCCATAACCACAGGCACACATTCGACGTGGCTATGTAGAAGAAGTTGCAATAGAGGTAAAAGAAGCAATGGTTTGTCTTTTGATCATGTAAAAGACTAAAATACAACAAATACGTTAACATGTAGGTGCCACATTATTCAGAGTTCAGGAATTATTTATGTATAAAATGAGAAATGTCTTCATTTGTTAGTAAAAAATGGGTTTTACAAAAGAAAAAAAATGGCCACCAATCGATTCCCAATTATCCTAATCAGAAGCTCTCATCACCTAGAAAATGCCTTGCACTATTCCCTAATTGGTGCTTGTACAGTTTTTTCCCTCCAATTCCGGCTCTTTAATTCCAATTTTATGCTAGCTGTGTGTGTGTGTGTGTATGTGTGTGTGTGTGTGTGTTACCAACAATGGAATTGTGGATCAACAGGGTAAAGTGGAAGTTGGGCACCTTTGGGTTGTACAATACAACCATGAGTATCTACTGAATCACTTCCAAATACATGATCAAGTGTAAATATTTATAAAAGTAGCAAATCTAACTATTGTAGATGTAAGATAAACTAAAAAATGCAAGAAAAAAAAAATGACAACTTCAACAAAAACTACCAAAAAAAAAAAAAAAAACAATACAAAGAGGTACTTCAGCATTTTTAACCCATCAAAATTCAGATAAATTTCCAGATGCTTTCCAACCTATAAACAGATAAATGTTTTATCTTGCAAAACTCTAAAATTTAGTCCATACACAGGACATATACACAGAATGGCAAAAAAAAAAAATGTGGACTCATACCCAAAAATCGGCATGCAAATGTTGCCCTAGAATCAAAGAAATGAGGAAAAAAATGTAAAAAAATAAGGTACTTCGGCATTTGTGACCCAACATTCTTTAGATAATTTTCCAGATGCTTTAACGTTAACACATAAATGTTTTATCTTGCAAAAATGTAAAATTCAGTCCATACACAAGACATACAAAATGGCAAAAAAAACAAAACAAAACAAAACAAAAAAATTAAGGACTCATACCCAAAAATTGGCATACAAATGTTGCCCAAAATCAAAGAGATGGGGAAAAATATGTAACAGACCATGCCACTTTGCAAAAATAAATTTTGTAAAGAAGACCCAAGTTTAGATCCATCAGAATTGATAAACCATCTATCATCAGACATCAGACACTGGTTTTTCCACATGCCAAACAAACAAAGAACATCTACACAACAAAAAATTTGACGATTACTGAAACACCCAACAGATCGGGTTGAAGGAGACAACATATACCCAAAACAAAAAAAAAATTAAAGTACCTGACAATCGATGGTGGTGAGGACGGGATGGATGCAGTGTCGCCGGCGATGTCCACTCCAGTGGGCTTAGGCTATGGACAGCTTTGCTGCTCTTCTTCGCTATTGAGCGTCTGTGTTTTTCGCCTCCTTTTTTCAGTGTCTAACCATGCCCTAGGTGAGAGTGTGTGTGGCTTGAATTGGTGTTGGTGTAAGACAAACAGATTGGCAATGAGGGTAGTTTGGTAATTTGTACAAACGCTGAGTTGTTTCCCAACCACGTGATTTTTTTTTTTTTTCTCGTGTGGCTAATTTAGCCTATTTTGGACGGATGTGGCTAAATTAGCCCAAGACCGGATTGCCAAACCAAGGCCTAGTAACTTTTTGATTTTTTACGAAAAGATGTGCAGAAAATAGACAGAATGATTTGACAACTTTTAGTAATTTTTTCACTTTTTAACTAAAATATTTAGTCCCCAAACGAGACCTTAAGAAAACTCATGTCAAATTATACATTTTCAAAATTTGATAATGTTCTCTCTCCATTTTCTTTCTCTCCCCCTCTCTCTGATGAAGGGACCAAAAATAATTTTTTTATTTGACATTTTGTAAGAAAAACAAAAAATTAATATTTATACAATTGGAGTATAATATTACAACATTTTAACATTATGGCACGCTAAAATTTGGCTTAAAAACATACAACCTAGGACAAACTTTTACTATCACTAGTTGGCCCCCCACGCGCTTCGAGGGTCGCGTTACAGTTTATGAATTTGAGAAGTGATTTGAAAGGGGAAAAATAAGTGTGTAAAATATAGATGAAATGTAGTTATATTTTATACACATTTCACCTATATTTTCTTTTTTCTTTATAAATCTCTTCTCAAATCCATAAATAAAATACATTATAAATATAATGCGAATGAGAGTCACATTACTCTTTCAATCCAAATGTTCATGGAAATATATCTTGACATTTGCAAGAAAAAAAATATGTATATATTTTCTACAACCAACACTACAAGAAATTGCACTTTTGGCAACTACTTTTGGCGACGACATCAATTTTTCATAGCCAAAACTATATTTTTGGCGACACAGTGATCAATTTCATTGGTAAAAGTAGACATTTACCGACACAATTTACTATCGTCGTTAAAAAAGCATAACATTCACTAGGCGTCAAAATTATTGGTTGGCACCAAAATTTCAAAAATTTTAGCTATGAGGCTTATTTTTTAGCAACACAATAAGTGTCGCTATTAGTGTGCTTACTTTTGGCGAGAACAAGTTGGCGTGGGCAAAGAGTTAAACATTTAGCAACGATAGCACTATTCGTTGGTAAAGTTTTGCTGAAATGAGGTGATTTAGTGATTTTATTATAACTTTTCAAAGAGTTTTAAATATTCTAGTTATTGAATTGTAAACTTAAAGTGATCATCGAATTAGATCACAAAATGAACCTATCAAGCTCAAACACACTCTTAAGTTGAGACACTACTACAAAAACAATTAAAGATCACACTTTGACAAATGAAAATATCTCGCTTTTATTGGAAGTGTGATAAAAAAAATTAGATTGATATTTTAATCACACTTAATTTGATTAAGTGTGATAATATTTATTTTTTATGTCACTTTTCGATTAAGTGTGATTATATGAGTCCGGATTGCGTCAAATTCAATTTTTTTTTTCTTTCCTCCTGGTTCCCCCTCTTTTCCACTTTCTTATTGTCTTGAACCCTAACCCGTCAAACAGAGAGCGGAGAAGGTTGAGCGAAATCAGAGAGCAATAGCGAACGGAGGTTGACGGCGAATCGACGGGGGCTGCGACGACGAGAGGAGGCGGCTGTGAAATTTTGGTGCCGGCAATGAGGTTTGATAAATTAGCCTCTAACCTTCTCTTTCCCCCACTCTCTCTCCCTCCTATATCCTTTGGATCCTACGTTTCTGAACCTACGCTTCTCTTCACGAACACCTTCTGCTTCATTCTTTGAATTTCTAAGGTACTTTCACATCTGGGTTTCTCTTAATTTTGTTTGGTTTACTTTCAATCTCTTAAATTGAAGGTGATGATCACTGGTCCTAGAGCAATCCACTTATTGGTTATACAGGATGGTAGTTAGCTGGCAAAGGTCTTGATAGTTCACCTTTATTAATTAATATGAATGAGGGTTTGGAATTAAAGGTTACTGGGTTGATGGTCCTCTGTTTCAGCATTATTGAGGCTGTATGTGAATTTGTTTAGCATCTAATGCTAGAATTAGATATTAGCTGAATGTAGAAGCTTGAACATATTCAATTAGGAAATAAAAAGGGTTGATGATCTTGAAACCTACCACACTCTAAAGCCTTTTTTTTTTTTTTTTTTTCTAAGTCAAAATGATCTTGTTGCAACTGTAACTGTAATTTGCTAAGTTTTAAAATTAATTTATTTAAAATTAGGTTGACATTTTATCAATATTTATTTTATTGATCAGATCATTTTGCACATTACCATAACTACTTTCTCGTGTGGATGTGTTTCTGTGTGGGACTATAGCTTATTTGTCTATCTTCTTCTTGGAATTACAAAGGTTATTGGGTTGATGGTCCTCTTCTTCTTCTATTTTTTTTTTTTTTTTTTTTTTTTTTTTTTTTTTTTGAGTAGCTAAGCGATGTGTGTATCTTAACAATGTAATCTAGTTTTTGTTTTCCATGTTATGTATGTAGTGTGACAATAGAAATTTCAATCTTGTACTACTTGGGTTGCTTTTTGTATAACATATTTTTGTTTTGGGGATCATTTCAATTGAAAGGCACATAATTTTTGTAATTCTTTGCTTTTTTGTTTGGGGGGTATGAATTGATAACATTTCACATTCTAACTTACTATTGATTTATATCTCTAGCTGATATTTTCCAAAATTGCTTTGTTTCACGTGAATATCATTAGAAGATCATTCCAACTAGTTAGGATCAGTAACTTGAACGAAACATGCTTGATCATGAAGATGAAATGACCACTTGAATATTAATCATATATACATATCTGCTATAGTTTTGACCAAGAAGTGTAAAATCACATAAATTCTTCTAATATCTTAATAATATATACATATCTGATATAGTTTTGATCAAAAAGAATTCCACAACATAATTTTGTGAAATCTCTTCAGACTTCAAAAAGCCCTTAGAAGGAAAATCAAACAACAAAATACAAATCTAATATAAAAAATTAACCAAATAGATACAGAGTTTTAATTTATTAGTAACAAAGAAAAAATATAAAACTGAACTCCATATGAACACAATAATTGCCTCATCAAATTCAAGATTGTTCAAGCATTATTCAATCTCTTGTACTGATTAGTCTATATTATTTACATTTGGACTGATGATTCTAGCCAAAAATTCTTGTATATCAGACCCATATTCTTAAAGATACAAAACAACTTTAACAATTTTATTTCTTGTGTTGGTTCAATTCTTGTGTTGGTTTGAGGTTTTCAACAAGTTTTCATAATCATACAATCAAAAGGCTTTCATAACATAATTATATAGTCAAAACAAAAACCCAGATAAATTATTCTATCAAACAACACCATTCATGTCACGCCCTCATAATTAAACCCATAATATATAATATTACCATGCGTCATTATAAGAAAACAAAGAGTATTATTCCATTCATCAGAGTAAACTTATTAAAAGACATTACATGTAATAAAGAAAGTAAATGCCCTACGGGCTTACATCTTTCCAAGCCAATACTTGGACACAAAAATATGAGTACGAACTCATTTACAAGTTAAGCCCTTGGCTTGAGTCCTTACATGTAATAACGAATAAAGCAAATAACAACTAATCTAAATAAGTCTGCAACTCTAAATCCTTCCAAGCTAATTCCTTGGAGGTAGCACGTCACCTGAACCTAAAAATGATGTTCCCGTATAGGGTGAGCCACAGCCCAGTAGAAAAATACTAAACCAAATATAAGCATTGAATAAAGCAATAGCATTCAATATGTGGTTAACTCAAATATGAGTTTTTACTTTCCATTATTTATTCAACTTTTCATTTTTATCAATATGGCTCGTAACTCGCCAAATTATAACAAAGGAACTACACATCACATTAACATTACTTCCAATATCAACAAAACAAATGAGACTAAGGCTCATATCAAAACACTTCATACTTCTCATTTGATACACATTTTAGTGCTGTATCAACAACATATAGAAAAACTTCTATAAATCAATAAGCACACATAATAGTGATGCTAATGGAGTCCATCCCCTATCTCCTCCCAAACAAAAATCCGGTTTAGAGGTCCATCCCCTATCTTCCCCTAAACCATGGAGTACATCCCCTATCTCCTCCCAAACAATATGCATATGCAATGCTCAATCAATACACGTATTTTCTGTATTAATTCAATAGTCAAAATTAATGACTTAACCAAATTGATTAGTTTCAATTTTTCCTAATCCACATGGAATGTCTACAACAATCACGACTATCCTCCACCGATAGCCCAAAACAGTTATTTCTAAATAAGAAATAAACATATCAACAATTATAATCTCAATAATTCAGTAGGCGAGTGATTAAATTATTCAACTACACCATTTAGACTTATAATTGCCCAATTCCATGAATTCAATTAAATTCCCCAATTTTCTTTAAATTAACTAAACAGATTAATTTATTAAAACATTTAGGGTTTTTCCCAAAATTTACCAAATAATCCCAACATATCAAAATACCAAAACTTAGAACAAAGCCTATAATATGGAGTAGGAAATCCCTACCTCGAAGAAAATAACCCGAATAGAGAAGACGGAGATGATGACCCAAAATCCAAAGTGCTCCAAATCCAAGATTGTTCAGATTAAACAGAAGCCCTCGACCCACACTATCTTTTTAATAAAGGATCTAGGATAGAAACGCACTCTAAGTAGATCAAACCTAAGGGAGAAGGTGTGTAGAGGGAGAGAGAAGACGGACCTAGGGTTTTGGAATAAAAAAGAATGTGAAAAAGTGATTTAAAACCCGCTGCTGCCTATTTAAATCTGACAGGCTCGCTCGAGCGAAGACATGGTCGCTCGAGCGACCAGACACAAGAAAGCCTCGCTCGAGCGAAGAAAAGCTCGCTCGAGCCAAAAACTCGATGTTTCAGGTCTGCAATCCAGAAGCACGCTCGAGCGACAGAATGCTCGCCGAGCGGCGACTCGAAAACATACACCTCGCTCGCTCGAGCGAAGAAAAGCTCGCTCGAGCGAAGAAACACTGCTCTCAGGTCTATACTAGATGCAATCGCTCGCTCGAGCGAAAAAAAGCTGGCTCGAGCCACCAGACACAAAATACAACCCTCGCTCGAACGACCAAGTCCTCGCTCGAGCGACTAACCTAAAAACTGGATAGCAACACTTGGTTTTCGAACCCAACCAACCTGAAACAAACCTGCCCAACACATCCTACAACTCCAAAAGAGAAAATAAAGGGTGACAACAACAATTATACAATGACAGAATCTACAGAACCTAAGTCCGGATACAATAATCAAATGGGAAAAGACCGGGGTCACTATAATTCAAGCCACAAAAATTGAAGAAATACATACACATGTTGATAAGTTACAAAGGCAACAATTTTGAAGTCAATGGTTATTGTTTGTTGGAGCTACGACCACCATTCAAAAAGCAAATATTTAATTGATACAAGCGGTTACAAGTGAAATCACCCATAAAATTCCATCCTAAGCTACAAGAGACTAGACCACAATGACATTCACTAGCAAAAGGACACAGTAAATACAACAATATCCCCTAGGAGTAGCATCACTCGTAAGCAATTTGTAGAAAATCTGAATCTCTAGCCTATCACTACCTTGAGCACCTTCCCTAATAGTATTGAATAATGAAGTCGCCTAGATAGTTTAGACTTTATGGAATTATTTTTTTTTTCTTTTTTTGTCTTTGCAATTATTCATAGATCAATAAATTATTTGTTATAAAATCTTGTATTTTTTATTTTATTTTATTTTTTTCAAGTTTGCCTAAGGCATTTAATGTTCTATCAAAAAAAAAATGTGCCTTCTCAATAACATTCCTTTGAGGTTATCAATTGTGTGGCCTCTAGTTTATTGTTTTATATCCTAATTTCCTTGTTGATATAGGTATTCAAAAATACATTTAAAATGGACAAATCTTGGATGTTTAAGAATAGAAGATCAAAAGACTACGAGAATAGAGTTGGAACAATTTCTTAATTTTGCTATGATCCATGTAGATTTGATGAATTACCAATTTAATTAACATTTGTTTCTTTTATTAGTCATCTCCATCAAGTGTTGAAGGCTTCCAATTGGAGGAAACAATTTGTATTTGTTAACCCTTGGGTTTGATCATGGCTGTGAATTTATTTCAGATGTCACAAACTGGTTTCTTTTTATGTTATTTGATTTGAATTATCTTATTTTTACTTATCAAAATAGTTGAACTTTATTTTGTAGATTGATTTAGCAATTTTCGGTGGTGAACTATTTGTTAGAGAATCATCGATTTTTGGTGGCACTAATTTGGATTATTATTTTGGGTCTTCTACATTCTGTTTCGAAGATTTTTGTTCATCTATTTGGTGAGGTCTTTCCTCTTGTTTATTTGTGATTATTTGGAATTCACCTAAGGGTGGTTTTGTGAGACCATTCATGTCTCGTTTGTAATCGTTTGGAAACTATTTGGTTGATAGTGGAATCGGATTTCGATCCCGTGGACGTACCTCACATTGAGGGAACCACGTAAAAATTCTCGTGTTGCTTTTGATTTAATTTTTCCGCATTAGTTTTTATTCCCATTGATTGATTTACTTGTGGGGAATCACATATTTTCCCTAACAACTGGTATCAGAGCTTACGGTTTATTTGGGTTTATTTATTTGTGTAAATCAATGGAGGAAAATGTGGGTCGTGTGTCTAGCTTCAATGGAAGTAATTGGGTAATGTGGAAAACTAAAATGGAGAACATATTATTTTGTAAAGATTTATATGGACCCATTGAGGGTGATAGTGACAAATCCGAGGGTATGAAAGATGATGAATGGAATAGGCTTAATCAAAAAGCCGTTGGTGTTATCCGTCAATGGATTGATGGTAGTGTGTTTCATCATGTTGCTACTGAAACTTCAGCACATGATTTATGGAAAAAATTAGAGATTCTTTATGATAGAAAATCAGCCACAAATAAAGCCTTTCTGTTTCGTGAGTTGGTTAATTTAAAATATAAAGAGGGCAGCCCTATTCCGGAACATCTGAATGAAATAAAGAGTATTGTTAACCAACTTGCTTCTATGAAAATTGTTTTTGATGATGAGTTGCAGGCTTTGATGCTACTTAGTTCTTTGCCCGAAAGTTGGGAAACTTTGGTTGTGACAGTTAGTAATTCGACGCCCGATGGAGTTGTCACAATGGGCCAAGTCACTAGTAGCTTGTTGAATGAAGAAACTAGAAGAAAATTAGTGGGTTCCTCTCATTCGGAAGCATTTGTTATAAGAGGCCGAAGCAAAACAAGGGGGAAGAGTAAGACTCCTCATGGTCGTGATCAAAGCCGCGACAAATCAAGAGATGGTTCTTTTTCAAAGAAAGACATTGAGTGCTATTATTGCCATGAGAAAGGGCACATGAAGCGAGAATGCCAAAAACTCAAGAACAAGGAGAAAATGTGTGATAAAAGTGTGGATAAGAAGTAAGAAGACACAACGGCAGTTACTACCGATGATCTCGTGGTCGTTTGTAAAGATGATTGTATCAATTTTGTGGGCCAAGAGAGCAATTGGGTGATTGATTTTGGTGCTTCTTTTCATGTGACTTCTCGAGTTGATTTCTTCACTACCTACACCAAAGGAGATTATGGTTCTGTTCGAATAGGTAATGAAGGTTTGTCCAAGATTATTGGCATGGGTGATGTTTGCTTGGAAACAAATTTGGGCCGCAAGCTGTTGCTTAAAGATGTGAGGCATGTTCCCGACATTCACCTCAATTTGATCTCTAATGGGAAGCTAGATGATGAAGGCTACAACAACAAATTTGGTGATGGAATATGGAAGCTCACAAAGGGTTCTTTGGTGGTGGCTAAGTGCAAGAAGACTCATATACTTTATTCGATGCAAGGAAAAATTTGTAAAGGTGTTGTCAATGCACTTGAAGATGATACTTCTACCGAATTGTGGCACAAGCGGCTTGGCCGCATGAGTGAAAAGGAGCTGCAAGTATTGTTCAAGAAAGAACTTCTACCCGGTTTGAAAGGTACACATCTTAAAACTTGTATTCATTCTTGGGCGGGTAAACAACATAGAGTTTCTTTTCATAAAAATTTTGCTTCTAGAAAAGAAAATGTTTTGGAGTTGATTCATTCAGATGTTTGTGGTCCTTTGAAAGTTAGAACACATAGTGGTGCACTTTATTTTGTTACTTTCATTGATGATTATTCAAGGAAAGTTTGGGTTTTTCTACTAAAAACTAAAGATCATGTCACGACCCCATTCCACCCCTAGTAGAATGGTGCCATGATGGCCAGTAATCCGAGATTACTGAAGGCCTACTTTCGAAATTCACACACAACAGAGTACACATATGGGGCTTACAAATGCGGAAGCAATAAATTAAAAGCTAAGTAGTCCATAAGAGCAGTGCATAAGTCAAACGGAATGGCATACATCTTTACATAGCTTTAATACAACAAAACAAAGTACAAAAATACATCTTGACCAAAAGGCTTCTCAGCCATCAAATACAAAATACAATGAAATACAACTAAGAAGCATGATCTTCAAGATGCTGCAAAAGTGCAAAATCCAAAACAAGTGGCAAGTACATCTAGGCGTCACCGCCGTCCTGCTCGTCACCTACATATATATATAGAGAGAGGTGAGCTTGGATACTCAGTGAATGGTATGAATAATAAAGGGGTTTGCATGACTGATATTCCAGATCTTTAACAAAACAATACATAATCTATCCAGTAGTAAAACACCGAACGAATCAAGTTCATCTAACAAATCTATCAAGCTTCCCCAATCAAGTCTTTCAAGTTTCAAGAGGTGACATTAACCAAGATTGTGCTACTAATGCTTATAGTCCCCTAGCACGTACGGACTTCCAAGAATGTCATCAAAACAAGATATAATACTTGATATGCAAAATAGGAATAATCATTCATGCTTACAAATACTTTCCAAAACAAAGCAAAACAAGGCTTTTATCAAAACATCGTAACATAGCTTTATTAAAAATACCACTCACATAGTTCTTCAAACGTTGGGGTCAAGGCAAGTCCAAGTCCTACAAACACATGGCAAAGTCTGTTGAATGCACTTTCAAACAAGTTTCACATGCATACAGATGATCTCGGCATTCTTCAAAACTAAGTCAAATCAAAACAAACACTGGTTCTCATCTCGGGGAAAACATGCTGGGCACCAACTAGGTCTAGGCAGAGGTTCCACACCTCCTCGCCGAGGTGTGGTCCCGAGGGCCACATTCAAGGAAATGAAGTCGGGAAAATCTGGGTTTCCCTTTGCTGAAGAACATGAAGAACATGAACATGAAGAGCATGAAGAAAATGAATGCAAAGATCATAACTTATTATTATAAAACCTGAGATTTCATGCTATGAGTTTGAAAACATGGACCTGGGTACCCATACTCAAAGATTTTACGAAAACAAACACAAAAACATGTATCTTAATGCAAACTTTCAGATCAAACAAGGCTTTTTCTTCAAGAACATATGAACACTATTTTCTCTTTCTAAAACCAACTTTAAATCAATGCATGGCATGTAGAACAAGTTCGATCATGCAATGTAGCTAGATAATCAATAAGAACAACAAGAGTAGTTTAAGATTCTAACCTCAAAACTTGAATCTAACGGTTTGAACTCTAAGGATCAAACTTGGAAGTCTACTACTCTCTCAAGAACTCTTCTCCTAGAGCTTCTCTCTCTACAAGGCAAGATTTGATACAAAATGATATGTTTCGAGGTCGCTAATGACTTAACCCTCACCAACACGTGGCGCCACGGATTGGGTTACCTCAAAAGGTGATTGATTGACAAGATAAGGCTATGACAAAGTGTGTTCAACAAGCTAGGCGACAAGGGCACTCCTGCAAGTGGTGACATCGGCTAATAACAAGGCTTCGCAAGCAAAGGACAATGACCTCGGCTAGAAAGGACAACACTTGGCCCAAATGTGCACACACCTCGCCTAGATGTGCCACACCTCGGTCTAGGTCGCACTAGCCTAGGAGCAAGATCACTGGTTCAAGGGTAGCATCTCGCCTAGATAATACACATCTCGGCCTAGGCGATGAACACCTCGGCCTAGATAATGACATCTCGGCCAACATGCCAAGTGAAGGTGGAGGTTAACCAAAGAAATCTCCAAGATGGTCTTGGATGGAAGAAGTTCAAAGGCGACCTAGGCTCAGGACGACTTCGGCTAAACTCACACCAAGCAAGGAACAAAGCATGCAAATAACACTTAAGCAAAACAAAGACAAGACAAAGACAAGATCTGAAATGCAAGCTTAACAGGACAGAATCATATAAATGCATATGAGTATGGTTAGGACAGTGTGAGGGTTATTACAGATCAAGTTCTAGAAGTATTTAAGCATTTTCAGGCCATGGTTGAAAAAGAAACAGGGTAGAAATTGAAGTGCATCCGATTTGACAATGGTGGTGAATACATTGGGCCATTTGATGAGTATTGTCACAGCCAAGGTATTCAGCACCAAAAGACAGTTAAGAAGACTCCTCAACAAAATGGCATTGTCGAGAGGATGAACTGCACCATTGTGGAAAGAACAAGGTGTTTGTTTTCACAAGCTAAATTGCCAAGATCCTTTTGGGGTGAGGCAATGAAGACAGCGGTTGACATGATCAATTTGTCTCCTTCCTATCCTTTGAATGGTGATGTTCCAGAAAGAGTTTGGACTGGCAAAGACGTGTCTTATGAGCACTTGAGGGTATTTGATTGTCGAGTCTGTGTTCACATTCCAAAAGATGAGAGGTCCAAGCTTGATAGCAAGTCAAGACAATGTATTTTTCTTGGCTATGGGCGTGATGAATTTGGTTATAGATTGTGAGATCCGGTCGAGAAGAAAGTTATTCGAAGCCGTGATGTTGTGTTTCTTGAAGATCAAACAATTAAAGACTTTGGCAAAGGTGATCAACCGGAGCCAAAAACTAGTGATCTCATTGACATGAATCCATCTCCTTCATCTTCAGTTGATGATGAAAATGGGGGAGATGTGCAGCCACCTATTGAAGATGTGGAGGATAATTCTAATCCTAATGAAGTTGAGCCCGAAATTGAGGAAGAGTATCCAACTCAAGAACCACCACCACAACTTGAGTTGAGGAAATCTACAAGGGGCTCACAACCTTCAAGAAAGTATCCTCCCAATGAATTTGTGTTGATTTCTGATCAAGGGGAGCCCGAGAGCTACCAAGAAGCAATTGAGCATACAAAGAAAGGTGATTGGAAAAAGGCCATGGACGAGGAGATGAATTCCTTGCTTGAAAACCAGACTTATGATTTAGTGAAGTTGCCTAAAGGGAGGAAAATTCTAAAAAATAAGTGGGTTTTCAAATTGAAGAATGATGGCAAGAATCTGAGGTACAAAGCACGTCTTGTTGTGAAAGGCTTTGGGCAAAAGAAAGGTATTGACTTTGATAAGATTTTTTCGCCGATTGTGAAGATGTCTTCTATTCGGATTGTACTTGGCAAGGCTACAAGTATGAACCTTGAAGTTGAACAACTTGATGTGAAGACTGCATTTCTTCATGGTGATCTTGAAGAAGAAATTTACATGGAGCAACCAGAAGGTTTTGTGGAAAAAGGGAAATAAAAATTTATTTGCAAATTGAAGAAAAGTTTGTATGGTCTCAAGCAAGCTCCGCGACAATGGTACAAAAAATTTGACTCTTTCATGATGAATAATGGTTTTTCTAAAACCACTTCAGACCATTCTGTGTTTGTGAAAAAAAATTCGGATGGTAAATTCATTACTCTTTTGCTTTATGTTGATGACATGTTAATTGTGGGTCAAGATTCTACCATGATTAACAAGTTGAAGTTAGAGTTGAGTAAATCTTTTGCTATGAAAGATTTTGGACCGGCAAAGCAAATACTTGGTATGAAAATTGTTCGTGATCGCAAAGAGGGGCTGATTTGATTGTCTCAAGAAAGCTATATTGAGAAAGTTCTTGAGAGGTTCAATATGGATAAAGCAAAGCCTGTTGGTTGTCCACTTGCGGGTCACTTCAAGCTTAGTTTGAATCAATGTCCTACAAGTGAGAAAGACAAAGAAGAGATGTTGAAAATTCCTTATGCTTCAGTAGTTGGTTCTTTTATGTACGCCATGGTTTGTACGAGGTCGAATATTGCTCACGCCATTGGTGTGGTGAGTCGATTTCTCTCTAATCCTAAAGAACATTGGGCAATGTAAAATGGATTCTAAGATATCTTCGAGGACTTCAAGGTATGTTTGTGTTTTGGGGATGGTGTCGATGCTTGATGGGTTCACAGATTCGACATGGCGGTGATATTGATTCTAGGAAATCTACTTTGGGGTATTTGATGACATTTGCAAGGAGTCGTGGCATGGCGCCTAAATTATGAAAATGTGTTGCTCTCTCAACTATTGAAGCTTAATTTATTGCCATTACGTAAGCTTGCAAAGAAGAGTTATGGTTGAAGAAATTTTTGCAAGAGTTAGGTTTGAAGCAAGAAAAGTATGTGCTTTATTGTGATAGTCAAAGTGCTATTCATTTGAGCAAAAATTATACTTTTCATTCGAGATCGAAACACATTGATGTGAGATACCATTGGATTCGTGATGTGTTAGACTCGAAATTGTTACAACTCGAAAAGGTTCACACAGATGATAATATTTCAGATATGTTGACAAAGACTTTGTCGAAGGACAAACATTTAAAGTGTCAAACTTTTGCGAGTATGGTTGATATCTCCACCTAAGTCGGTAGGGGGAGAATTGTTGGGTATAGCTCCTTATTGGAGTGTAGGACCTAATTGGTTTTTAAAAAAGAATTTTAATTTGGTTTGGTTTAGGTATAATATATTTTAATATATTATATCTAATTTTTAGAGACCCAATTCAATTTGGATACAACTAGGGTTTTGATAAAACAAGTCCAAGACTTAACCATATATATATATTGTTTATGTTTGCTCCTATGTAGTGTGAAACGGCAACAGCTAATTGATCATCTTTAGGTGGATTGGTGCTTTGTTTTGTTGCTGGAGTTCTTGGGAAAAAGGCTACGGTAGCTTTATGTTTTGTTCTTCTTCGGCTCGTGTTTGGTGGCACTAATTTGGATTATTATTTTAGGTCTTCTACATTCTATTTCGAAGATTTTTGTTCATCTATTTGGTGAGGTCTTTCCTCCTATTTATTTGTGATTATTTGGAATTCACCTAAGGGTGGTTTTGTGAGACTATTCGTGTCTCGTTTGTAATCGTTTGGAAACTATTTGGTTGATAGTGGAATTGGATTTCGATCCCGTGGACGTACCTCACGTTGAGGGAACCACGTAAAAATTCTCGTGTTGCTTTTGATATAATTTTTCCGCATTAATTTTTATTCCCATTGATTGATTTACTTGTGGAGAATCACATATTTTCCCTAACATTATTGTGCCAAGTACAACTAATTTATTGTTTATTTTTCTCTTGTTATGCTAAGAAATTATTTGAAATTCTTTTTCCCTGGTTATCAAGGTTTGCTTGGGATATTTTTCTTTTCTGTCAATGCTTTAACTCAATTCTGTTGAGATTTCTTCATGCATTTCCCTTAAATCTCAGTCCTCTAATAATTTTCATTTATGACAATATTAATAATAAAAAAATTCTTCTTCTTTCTTGAATGTAGGTTGTTGAAGATGGAGATTATGATCTTGCTCGAGTGCTAATTGGAAATGATAAGAGGCTCGTTCACATGCATTTGCATATTGTCATTGGTGATGCTATAGTTGCATTAAACACATTGTTCCAATTGGGATTGACTTGATTTTATTTATTTTGTACTTGGTTTAACTTTAGGTATTGTTGTACATAAACTTAAATTTTGGATTGTAAGAACACGTGGGCTATTGTTGTTATCATAAATATAATTTGTTTATATATATTTGGATGTCAATGAATTAAAGTGTGGATATTATTTAATAATTTTTTATTGGAAAGTAATCTGTTATTTGTGATGGTAATTTTGCTATCCCAAATACCAAATGATTTTTTTTTTTTAATAAAACAATTAGATGTTTTGTTGACGCAATCAAATTATCGCCAAAAGTATCATTTTTACCGATGCAAATTTGAGCCGGCAAAAGTGACACATAATCATATTATTTGAACCACTTTTGCCGACGCAATAGTAAATTGGTGACAATGGTTGAAGGCTTTTGCCCACAAAGATTTTTGTCGCTAAAGACACTTTCGGCGACGGGTTACCGGCGAAGCTCTACGGGTCGGCAAAACTCTTTGTCGATGATTTCTGCTTTTTGGCGATGAATTTTGTTATGTTGCCAAAACTGTTTTTTGTTGTAGTGCAAGTCGGCAAAAATATAGAGAAGACCACTATACCTATTTAATAATAAAAAAATGATTCATCCACATAATTTCTTCGAATAACATGGCAAGTAAAATTTGAAAACCTACGTTCAAATATTTCTTCAAACTCTCTTTATATGTATTTCGTCTTATCACCTCATTAGGAGATTGTAAGGGAAAGAAGTTCTATAAATATAACACTGTTGTTGATAATAAGTATTCAATAATGTAGTAAACTTATACAGATACCAAAAAACAAAAATAGAAAAATATTCATACTATTTAAGTTGCTCTTATGCATAGCATATGTCACAAGGCATAACACTTGTATAATTTCTCTAATTGAATAGATATTGCAATAATAGCCTTTTTTTCAATGTGATCTCGTCCAAACGTTACATAAAACACACTAATGCTGATGGTTTGATAATAACATGCATACAGTACACATCTTATAATATAAGTTTAATGAAAAATTACGTTTATTATATCACCCCATACAATAGCTTGTTTTCATAAAATTATCAAAATTAGTTTAACACATTGTGTGTGCCTATAATTTAGGAATATAATATTATTCAGTATTGTTGAGCCACTATTTGACAATGCTTATTTGGTATTTCAAATTTAAATTTTGAAAAAAAAGATGAACTTTTCAAAAGAAGCATAAAACTTTGAGCTTTATATTTTCTTTCAGCTGGTGAATCAAGAGTTTTTACAGGCAGGCAAACCATGTAGGAGAGTGTAAAGTCAAAGTGTAACAACCCTGACTTTTGAATAACCAGTAAACCATGATTAAGAATGCTTAATAAGTAATTAAGAGGAAATCATGTGTTCATTGCATGTATTCTATGTTGTTTGCATTTATATTTCTCCAGGTAGGATTATATGTTTGTGATTTTGTTTCTTTCTGCAAATTGAGGGCCTTATCGGCATCCGATCACGAAATTGATTTGGTTTATGTGTTGTTGGGAATTTTTAGAATTTTATGGTACGTTCAATTTAAATTCAATTCGGAACGAAATAATTAGAATAAATTAATGGCCATTGCTTAGACTAATTAAAGCTTATTTAGCCAACTCTACACCAAGCCTATAGAAGGTGTCACGCCTCGAATATAACCCATAACATACACAATAATACGATGCATTACTTAAGAAAATAAACCAAAATTCATTCATCAGAGTATCCTAAATAAAGTCATTACATATAACATCCAAAATAAATGCCCTACGGGCTTACATCTTGCTAAGCCAACACTTGGACACAAAAACATGAGTTCTAACTCAGAAACAAATAAAGCCCTAGGCTTGAATGTTTACATGTAATTCAAATAAAAACAAATAACTAAAGACAAGGCTTCATTGTCCAAATCCTTCCAAGCTAAGTCCTTGGAGGTAGTGAATCACCTGGACCTGAAAATGATGTTCCCATATAGGGTGAGCCACAGCCCAGAAGAAATATACTAAAGCAAATATAAGCATTGAATAAAGCGATAGCATTCAATAGATGGATAATACAAATTATCGGTTCACTTTCCATTAGTTATTCCACTTTTCCTTTCTACCAATATGGCTCAACTGCCAAACTATAACAAAGGAATTTGTATGTCACCGTACATTATTTCCAATCTCAACATAATAAATGAGACTCAAACTCACATCAAAACACTTCATACTTCCAGTTTGATACACATTTTAGTGCTGTATCAATAAAACACTTCAATATAAATAAGCACACATAAAAGTGATGCTAATGGAGTCCATCCCCTATCTCCTCCCAAACACTAAGACACTTCAATATAAATAAGCACACATAAAAGTGATGCTAATGGAGTCCATCCCCTATCTCCTCCCAAACAATAAGACACTTCAATATAAATAAGCACACATAAAAGTGATGCTAATGGAGTCCATCCCCTATCTCCTCCCAAACAAAATCCGGTTTAGAGGTCCATCCCCTATCTTCCCCTAAACCGTGGAGTACATCCCCTATCTCCTCCCACACAATATGCATATGCAATGCTCAACCAATACATGTATGTAAGCACATAACATATACAACAAACAATCAATACACATAATGTCTCAGATAATTCCACAAATAAAATTAATGACTTAACCAATGTAATTAGTTTCAGTTATCCCTAATCCACATGCAATGTCTACAACAATCATGACTATCCTCCACCGATAGCCCAAAACAGTTATCTCTAGACTGGAAATAAATAAATCAACAATTCGATAAACAAGTAATTGAAATTACCCAACTATCCCATTTAATCCATAAATTCCTCCATTTCATGAATTTAACTAATTTCCCAATGTTCCTTAAATTAAATATACAATTCAATTTATTTAAACAATTAGGGTTTTTCCCAAAATTACCAAAATACCCCCCCAACATATCAAAATACCAAAACTTAGAACAAAACTCATAAATTGGAGTAGGAAATCCCTACCTCGAAGAAATAACCCAAAAAAAAGAAGACGAAGATGGTGACCCACACTCAACGTGCTCCAAATCCAAGATTGTTCAGATTAAACTGAAGCCCTCGACCCACTCTACCTTTTTAATAAAGCAACTAGGGTAGAAACGCACTCTAAATAGATCAAACCCATGAGAGAAGATGAGTAGGGAAAAAGAGAAGTCCGACCTAGGGTTTGGAATCCAAAAACAGATGAAAAACTGATTAAATTCCCGCTGCTGCCTATATAAACTGAACAGGCTCGCTCGGGCGAAGACATGGTCGCCGAGCGACTGCATTAAGAAGTGCTCGCCGAGCGAAGAAAATCTCGCCGAGTTAAGAATGCAATGCTTCAGTCTGCGCAACCTGAAGCATGCTCGAGCGACAAATGCTCGCCGAGCGAAGAACTCGAAAACATACACCTCGCCGCCGAAGCGAAGAAAAGCCCGCTCGAGCAAAGAAACACTGCTCTCAGGTCTAAACTAGACGCAATCATTCGCTCGAGCGAAGAAACCCTGGCTCGAGCCACCAGAGACAAAACTCAACCTCGCCGAAGCGACCAAACCTCGCCGAGCGACCAAACCAAAATCGACAGCAACACTTGGTTTCCGGACCCAACCAACCTGAAACAAACCTGCCCAACACATCCTATAACTCAAATGAGCAAATGAAGGACGACAGTAACAGTTATCAAATGATAGAATCTACGGAACCCAAGTCCGGATACAATAATAAATGGGAAAATACCGGGGTCGCTATAGAAGGCCACCCCCAACACCTCTTTTACACTTTACACTCTCATTCCCTCATCCTTTGAGCTCAAACGCAGGTGAGAGAGAGAGAGAGAGAGAGAGAGAGTAGGAAGACTTGAATTCAACTTGAGGAATTGTATGAACTTAGAAGAACTTGGAGGTTTTGGCATGGAAACTCAACCAACTAGCCATCTAGGGTGCAATTGAGAAGCTAAAGCAAGAAGTCAACCCTTTTGTTATGTAATTGAGATGGTTAATGTTAGAATTCAAGTGAATTGGGAGATGAATCATGAAAATTGAGCTAAAATTGAAGAGTTAAAACTCAAGCCATGCATAAATGCATATTTCATAGCATTTAAAAGTTGTTTTCCCAAGAATTTCCTCATGCATGTTATTATTTCAGCTTAGTTTTGGGAATCCATCCAATTTCATGACATTTTATGTCATTTGATCATGTTTTGAGAGGTTGAAAGTCAAGTGAATTCGTACATGTCCTGTTTCGAAAGTTTCAAGTTGAATTTTGGACAACTGATTTACTTTTGGGCCTTGATTTATGAATGATCCTTAATTCTTGATGTTTTACAAGTTTAGACACGTTTTCTCAAGTTTTGGGGCCCAAAGGTTGTGTTTAAGGCTTTGAATTCAAGTTTTGAGCTTGGGAGCAAATCTAGAAATTCTAGAATTTCGCCTCACTCGAAAGCGATAGAACCAACGCCGAGAAACCACGCTTTGTTTTGCACTTCTGTTCAAGTGACCAAAAGTTGGCTCGAGCGTAAAATTCATGCTCCCAGAAGTTTACAATTTTGCAGACCACTCAAGCGACCAGAGTTGCGCTCAAGCGAACCTCGCCTCACGCCGAGCGCCATCAAGCAAAAAATTCACATAACCAGTACTTTTGCAGACCTAATGGCTCGCTGGAGTGTAGGAAGTGATGCTCGAGCAAGGTGTCCTGTTTTTGAAAATTTTGCTAAGTGTTCTAAAGTGCATTTTAGCATCCTCATTGCATCTTAGGCATTCCTAAGCCCTAATTAAGACATAATAATGAGGCTAAGGGTTAGAAACACAGCAAGATAAGAAAGAACTAAGTTAAAGAAAATTTGAGTGTGTGTTTCAATGTGTACCCATTCTGTGTTTGTGTAGGTCACGCGCCATAAATCATCTGATTCGTCTGCTTTGACTCTTTTGCTATTTTGAGCCATCTGTGAGTAATAACTTAGTAAAGCTATGTTCCACTTTATTTATTTTCCATATGATGAAATAAGTTCTGTTTTATGAAATTTTATGTTCTGTACAATGAATGATTGTCCAATTTCTTACAAGTATTCGTGGCATCCTTAGCATATGGCCCTTGCCTGGGGGTAACAATACCGTGGTCTATGAGCACAAGGGCCTTACCTGGGGGTAATAATACCGTGGTCTCATGGCCCTCTCCCAGGGGTAACAATACCGTGGCTTAAGTATGTTATATGTTCCCGATACTAGAGGTTCCTTTATGGAACTTGTCAAGTATGACCCTTAATGCTCTATATCTGATATGTTAGCGCTAATGGATGTACCATGTATGATCATCTGTGAAATTGAATAAGTACATGCTTCTAAACTTTGAATAAGAATATGAATCTATTTCTGATCCGAACTCTGTTTTCCGAATCTATTAAGGACATCATTCATTAAACTCTTTACTCTGTTATTATTCACTGGGCTTTCGCTCACTATTTATATTATGTATATAGGTGAGTTGGCGTGTGACTACACTTAAGGTGCTACCTAGAGAGTTTTTGGGTCAGCCAACCACCGTGCCTCTCGAGGAGGTTCCTTAATGGAGAAGTGGTCAATTTTGTGAACCATGCCAAAGATCCTTTTTGTTTTTCTTTTGGTTAAGTTTGTATGTGACCTCATTTTGTTTGTATATACTTGGATGGTGACGTGGTTTAACGCTTTATATAAGTAATTAAAGTTTTACATTTACTATCCCATGTATGTTTGCATAGCTCTATGGACATTGTATTTGTATATTTGCTTCCGCAGCCCTTTCTATATGATATTCAAGTTAGAGGCCTTTGGTAATCACAGGATTACTGGCCGGTTGCGACGCTAAACCTATGGGGGCGACTTTGGGTTGTGACAGAATGGTATCAAAGTACGAGATATACCTCATACACGAGTCTGTATGAGCTATAGGATGTCCTAGATAAGGATTAAGGGCATTCCATCTGCATGTGTGGGTGTGTAAACTATTTCAGCATACTCAAACTAAAATGACTTGATGTGAACATATTTGAATCAATATGAAACAAATTGAATTGGAATTGAACACAAAGAACGAGATTATTCTGCCTATGTTTATTATTGTCCTATTTACCTATAGCAATGGAAAATACAAGAAATGATGATATAGCTGGATCTTCTAAGGCTCGAATGGAACAAATGTTAGAAACTTTAACAAAAACAACAAGGCAGAAACAAAGGCAACCACCTATGCTCCCTTCACCATCTCCAGTGCCAGTTGAGCCAGAAAACACTGACATTATTTCACTGACACAAAAGTTCAACAAAATAAAGCCGCCAATCTTTCTGGGTGGTATTGAGCTGTTGAAAGCCGAAATATGGCTTCTAGAGACTGAAAAGATATTTGAAGTGTTCCCGTGCTCGGAAACTCATAAAGTTCTTTTGGCCATCTACACTCTGAAGAAAGAAGCTAGACGATGGTGGATGCTTATCCGAGATAATAGTGGGACTATGACATAGAGCCACTTCAAAGTGATATTTTATGAGAAGTATTTTCCCTAATGTTTCAGAGACCGTAAAGTGTCAGAATTTCAAGAACTCAAGCAAGGCAAGATGTCTGTAACCGAGTATGAGGCTAAGTTCACTGAGTTAGCCAGATTTACTCCTCATATGGTAGACACAGATTACAAAAAGGCTTAGAAGTTTGAGGGGGGCCTAGATCTAGATGTGTTTAATCTAGTAGGTGTTCTAAAGTTGCCTATATATGTAGATGTACTTGACAGAGCATTGATGGTAGAGGCCAATCTAGCAGCAATGAGACAAGCTAAAGCACCAACAATAGAATGGAGAAGTAAAAGATCTGGATCTAATTTTCGGAAGGGCCGTTCATTCTTTGCAAACAAGAAGCAAAATACTGGATTTTCAAGCAGTGCAGTGGATCTATGCCCGTTTGTTCTGAATGTAGGAGGAAGCACAAATGCACATGTTACCGTGCATTTGGTGCTTTTTTCGGTGTGGCAAGACTGGCCACATGATCAGAGATTGTTCAATGAGATCCGACAATGCTAACCATCCTCCGATAAGTTCAGCAAGATCTGCTTAAGAACAAATGTGAGAACTAATACCGAGAGAGAAACTCTGAGGTAAGGCCGAGTTTTTGCATTAGTACCTGGTGATGTACAGAATACTGAGTCAGTGGTGTTAGGTATGATCTCTATTCATGCTCAACATGCCTATGTGTTGATAGATTCTGGTTTTACGCACTCTTTTATGTCGCATGCCTTTTCCCGAAAATTAACTTAGACCCTTAGAACCTTCGAATTATTTGCTCTCTGTATCTACACCATCTGGAGGCTCTATGTTATATGCTTATGTGTATCCTACGTGTGACATCATGGTTGGGAATATGTTATTATATGCTGATTTGCTATTGTTGGATATTACATATTTTGATTGGATTCTGGGTATGGATTGGTTGACTAAATACTATGCCACCATTGATTGTGTGAGTAAATCTATTATGTTTCGACCACCTAGTGTGCCTGAATTTGTATTTGATGGGAAAGGGGTAATTCCTCCGCCATACTTGATTTCGTTTATGAAAGCTAGGAAGTTATTGAGAAAAGGCTGTTGGGGTTACTTGTGTTGTGTATTAATTGTATTTTCGGATAGTGCTAATGTGGAAACTCTTCCTGTTGTTTGTGCATTTCCTGACATATTTCCTATTAACTTACCCAGGGAGTTAATTGATAGAGGAATTGAATTCACTATTGATGTAGTATCTGGGAGACAACCGATTTCTAAGATTCCTTATCGAATGTCAACTTCTAAACTGAAAGAATTGAAAATCCAACTCCAAGAATTGCTAGACAAGAAATTCATCCGACCGAGCACTTCACCTTTGGGGTGCTCTGGTTTTATTTGTCAAAAAGAAAGATGGATCTTTGAGATTATGTATTGATTACCAGGAATTAAATAAAGTAACAATCAAGAACAAATACCCATTGCCCCAAATTGATGATCTGTTCGACCAACTCCAGGGAGCACAAGTGTTCTCTAAGATAGACCTTAGATCCGAGTATCACCAGCTAAAAGTTAAGCCAAAAGACATTGAGAAAATAGCTTTCCGAACTAGATATGGACACTATGAATTTTTAGTAATGCCATTTGGGGTAACAAATGCGCCTACGGCTTTCATGGACTTAATGAATAGGGTGTTCAAACAATTTCTTAACGAATTTACAGTTGTGTTTATTGATGACATTCTGATTTATTCTAAAAACAGGAAAAGACATGAATACCATCTGAGAATTGCCTTACAGCTTCTGAAAGAAAAGAAACTGTATGTAAAACTCTCTAAATGTGAATTTTAGCTTGGCAGTCTAAGCTTTCTAGGGCATGTAATTAATAAAGATGGCATCTTTGTTGACTCACAGAAAATTGAAGCTATTGTAGACTGGCCAAGACCAACCAATGTGTCAGAAGTACGAAGTTTTCTGGGGCTTACAGGCTATTATCTCAGATTTGTGAAAGATTTCTCCAAACTTGCTTTGCCACTCACTCAACTGACACTAAAAAATGTACCATTTGATTGGAGTGATCAATGTGGTTAGCCTTTCAAGAACTAAAAACTAGGTTGGTAACTGTACCAATTTTGACTTTACCTAATGGTACTGATGGGTTTCAAATTTATAGTGACACTTTCATACAAGGATTTGAGGTGTGTGTTAATGCAAAATGGGAAGGTGATTGCTTATGCTTCTCAAAGAACTCGCCCACATGAAAAGAACTATCCAACCCATGACCTTGAACTAGCAAATGGTGTTTGCCTTGAAAATTTGGCGACACTATCTGTATAGTGTGACTTGCGAAGTGTACACTAACTATAAAAGCTTGAAATATTTCTTCACCCAAAAAGAACTGAATATGAGACAAAGGAGATGGTTAGAGTTGATTAAAGATTATGACTTGCAGATTTTGTACCATTCGAGGAAGGCAAATATAGTTCCGGATGCTTTGAGCCAAAAATCTAATGGGAATCTGACATGTTTACTTACCAGTCAAAAAGAATTGTTACATGATTTGGAAAGAAATGAGATTGAAATTGTGTTATGTGATCAGGGTAGAATCCTAGCTGCCATTTCTGCCCAGCCTACAATAATTGAAGAAATTAAAGAGAAGCAGCTAGACGATGAGTTTTTGAAGAAGATTGTTGATGAACTTGAATCAAAACCATGGCCGGGGTTCGTATTTGAGAATAATGTGCTAAACTTTCAGGGTAGGCTTTGTGTACCAGATTGTTTTGAACTGAGGAAGCGTGTTATGACCGAAGCCCATGATTCCACATTTGCTATACACCTGGGAAACACGAAAATGTACAAGGATTTTAAATAAAATTTCTGGTGGCCTGGAATGAAAAAGTGCATTGCTGACTTTGTAACTAGATGTTTGTACTGTTAAAGCCGAACATCAACGACCCACTAGATTGGTTTAGCAGCTTCCAATACCAAAATGGAAATAAGAACATATTACCATGGACTTCATTGTGGGATTGCCTCGCTTTTCTTGAGGTATAGACTCTATCTGGGTAATTGTTGATTGTTTGACTAAATCCGCACATTTTTTACTTGTCAAAACTCTATATAATGCGAATAAATTGGCTAATAGTTTATGTGAATAAGATTGTAAGATTACATGGTTTGCCAGTATCTATTGTATCTAACAGAAATCCTAAGTTCACTTCAAGATTCTGGTAGACTTTGCAACAAGCTTTAGGGACTAAATTAAGATTGAGTAGTGCTTACCACCCACAAACAGATGGCCAATCATAAAGAACAATACAGACTTTGAAAGATATGCTTAGAATGTGTGCCATAGATTTCCAAGGCAATTGGGAGACCTGCTTACCATTGGCTGAATTTGTATCTAACAACAGCTACCATTCGAATATCGGTATGGCTCCTTATGAAGCTTTGTAAGGTAGAAGATACCGTTCTCAAATCTGTTGGGCCGAGATAGTTGACAGACCTTTGTTGGGACCAAAACTTGTGCAAGAAACAACTAAAAACGTGAAATTGATTCAACAGAGATTGAAAACTACACAAAGCCGCCAAAAAAGTTCTGCAGATGTCCGAAGAAGAGATCGAGAATATGAAGTCGGGGATCATGTGTTTATCAAAGTGACTCCTATGAAAAGGCAAATGCAATTCGAAGTGCAAGGCAAATTGGCACCGAGACATGTTGGACCATATGAGATCCTTGAGAAAATCAATCCAATGACGTATCGGGTAGCCTTACTGCCAGTCATGGAATATATGCATAACGTTTTTCATGTATCCATGCTTCGAGACTATCTACGAGATCCATTACATGTCATTGAGCTAACACATGTGCTTTTAAAGGATGACTACACATACGAAGAGAGGCCAATTCAGATTGTGAATCGAATCAAAAGATTAAGGAACAAAGAAATTTCATTAGTGAAAGTGGATTGGCAAAATCACGGGGGGACATATGCAACATGGGAGATGGAAGAGGATATGATGAAGAAATATCCTGACCTGTTCCTTTTGGATCCGATATTCTTCCAAAACGAAAGTAATTCGACTTTGGAGGACTAAACTCTTTAAGGAGAGAAGATTGTAACAACCCTGACCTGTGCATAACTGGTAAACCATGATTAAGAATGCTTAATAATTAATTAAAAGGAAATCCTGTGTTCATTGCATATATTCTATGTTGTTTGCATTTATATTTGTCCAGGTAGGATTATCTATTTGTGATTTTGTTTCTTTCTGCAAATTGAGGACATTATCAGCATACGATCACGAAATTGACTTGGTTTATGTGTTATTCAGAATTTTTAGAATTTTATGGTAGGTTCAATTTAAATTCGATTAGGAACGAAATAATTAGAATAAATTAATGGCCATTGCTTAGACTAATTAAAGCTTAATTAGCCAACTCTAAACCAAGCTTATATAAGGCCACTCGTAACACCTCTTATACACTTTACACTCTCATTCCCTTATCTTTTGAGCTCAAACGAGAGAGAGAGAGAGAGAGAGAGAGAGAGAGAGAGAGAGAGAGTAGGAAGACTTGAATTCAACTTGAGGAATAGCCATCTAGGGTGCAATTGAGAAGCTAAGGTAAGAACTCAACCCTTTAGTTATCTAATTGAGATAGCTAATGCTAGAATTCAAGTGAATTGGGAAATGAATCATTAGAACTGGGCCAAAATTGAAGAGTTAAAACTCAAGCCAGGCATGCATGCATATTTCATTACATTTAGAAGTTGTTTTCCCAAGAATTTCCTCATGCATGTTATTATTTCACCTTAGTTTTGGGAATTCATCTAGTTTCATGTCATTTAATCATGTTTTGAGAGGTTGAAAGTCATATGAATTCATGCATGTCTTGTTTCGAAAGTTTTAAGTTGAATTTTGGACAATTGATTTACTTTTGGGCCTTGATTTTACAAAATGATCTTAATTCTTGATGTTTTACAAGTTTAGACATCGTTTTCTCAAGTTTTTGGGCCCAAAAGTTGGGTTTTAAGGCTTTGAATTCAAGTTTTGAGCTTGGGAGCAACTGAAAATTCTAGAATTCTGCCACCGCCGAAAGCGACAAAACCTGCACTCGAGTGACCACGCTTTGTTTTTCACTTCTGTTTGAGTGACCAAAAGTTGGCTCGATCGTAAAATTCATGCTCCCAGAAGTTTACAATTTTGCAGACCACTCGAGCGACCAGAGTTGCGCTCAAGCGAAGACCTCAGTCTCACGCCTTACCATTGAGCGGAAATTCAGATAACTAGTACTTTTGCAGACCTAAGGGCTTGCTCGAGCAAGGTGTCCTGTTTTTGAAAATTTTGCTAGGTGTTCTAAAGTGTATTTTAGCATCCTCATTGCATCTTAGGCATTCCTAAGCCCTAATTAAGACATAATAATGAGGCTAAGGGTTAGAAACACACCAAGATAAGAAAGAACTAAGTTAAAGAAGTTTCGGGTGTGTGTTTTAATGTGTACCCGCTTTTGTGTTTGTGTAGGTCACGCCATAAATCATCTGATTCGCCTACTTTGACTCTTTTGCTATTTTGAGCCATCTGTGAGTAATGACTTAGTAAAGCTATGTTTCACTTTATTTATTTTCTGTATGATGAAATAAGATCTGTTTTATAAAATGTTATGTTCTGTACAATCAATGATTGTCTAGTTTCTAACAAGTATTCGTGGCATCCTTAGCACATGGCCCTTGCTCGGGGGTAACAATACCGTGGTCTATGAGCACAAGGCCCTTGCTTGGGGGTAATAATACCTTGGTCTCATGGCCCTCGCCCGAGGGTAACAATACCGTGGCTTAAGTATGTTATATGTTCTCGGTACCGGAGGTTCCTTTATGAAACTTGTCAAGTATGACCCTTAATGCTCAGATCTAATCTATTAGCGCTAATGGATATACCACGTATGATCATCTGTGAAATTGAATAAGTACGTAATTCTCAACTTTGAATAAGAACATAAATCTATTTCTGATCCAAACTCTACTTTCCGAATCTGATATGGGACATCATTTATTAAACTCTTTACTTTATTATTATTCATTGGGCTTTCGCTCACTATTTATATTATGTATGTAGGTGAGTTAGCGCGTGACTAGGCCTAAGCTATTGCCTGGAGAGTTTTGGGTCAGACAACCACCGTGCCTTCCAAGGAGGTTCCTTAATGGAAAAGTGGTCAATTTTGTGAACCATGCCAAAGATCCTTTTTGTTTTTCTTTTGGTTAAGTTTGTATGTGACCTTTGTTTTGTTTGTATATACTTGGATGGTGACGTGGTTTGACTCTTTATATATGTAATTAAAGTTTTACGTTTACTATCCCATGTATGTCTACACAGCTCTATAGACATTGTATTTGTATATTTGTTTCCTCAGCCCCTAATATTATATGATATTCAGGTTAAAGGCCTTTGGTAATCCCAGGATTACTGGCCGGTTGCGACGCTAAACCTATAGGGGCGGGTTTGGGTTGTGACAGAAAAGCACAAGTACAAGAAAGGTGCAAGTTTCCTGTAATTTAAAATTAAAAGAAGATAAAGGAAAAAATAATCATAGAAAAAAATGCTCAAAAGAGGGAGAAGCATGCTTACTATCATTATTTATATGTTGCAGGCCCCAAGAAGTTGTAATTACAGCTTTATGTTGCAACACCAAAAAGTTCTATAATTTTTTTCAAGTTCATGATGTTTTAAGGGCAGCCACTTTTAACACAATAATTCAAGTTGTGTCTTTGTACATTACTTATATGTTTCATTGGGTTTACCATAAACAAAATTAACATAGAATGACTGAAGGAAACTCGTTATTATGAGAATCTCCAAAAGAATCAAATAGTACCTTGGGTATACGTAAAGGATTTTTTGCAGCATATTCACAGAGTTTTCCAATCTTTCTGTCAATTGGTTCTTCTTCCTGTAAAAAAAACAAACAAATTACAATATGCTATCACTATGGTGTATCTATATCCTACCTGCTGCAAGAAGTAATGTCTTAAAAGTTCAAATAAATTAACAAAAAAGATTATCCATATCAAACATATCATGCCTGGCAGGTACATGTAATCCAAAATAAAATAATATTGTTGAACAATTATACTGAAAATAATAACAACGATTTAAACATATCCTCTGTTTCTTTATAGTTTTTCAGCCATTCGAGGATGTTGGTGAATAAATGGTGAAATCGTTCCTATATGCAAATGTGAACAACATGACTCAACTAAGCTGTACAAGTAAAAACGATGGCAAATTACTGAATTTTGTGACGACCTACATTAACTGCTGAATGTATACAAGGAAAGTGTAACAACCAACGACCTAAAATAGGAAATCAATTTGAACCAAAGACCTACAGTATTAAAGACCTAAAGACCTACAGTATTAAATTTGAACCAAATAGGAAATCAATTTCTAACATTTTGTTAAGATGAAGTCTAATAATTACCAAAATAATCAAGGGAGGAGGGGGGAAAAAGCTGGTTGTAGTTTTTCTTTTTTTGATGAATATAATCTAGAGAAAGACAATGAAGGATCACTATTAACTTTTTTTACTTCTTTATTATGATCTAACAAAATTATGCTAAGATTGAAGGAAATGGTGAGGAAGGATTCACACAGAAAATCACAATTACTCTGAGAATGACTTTGTCTAGTTGAATTTTGAAAAAGTATAACATTGGAAAAGCTATGTTTTGATGAAAACCAACAATGGATGCAACATCTATTACAAAGAAGAATTGAAGATTTTTTTTTTCCCAGCTATTGACTTTGAATTAACTACTTGTCTATATTCCAAGAAATGTGGGAACATCTAACTTCTAAGCACTACTAAAACTTTGAAGAAGTTTCACTAATATGAATATCTATTTTTGACAACGTGATTCATATCTATTTTTGACAAACAGAAATTCAGGGATGTATTGCCAAAGCACACCACATAAAACAAAAATAAAAGCAAAAACAAAAACAAAACATCAGTACACATAATCAATGAAAGACCTATACAAAAATGATAGTAAAAAGTAGAATCAGAAGTTAAGTTAATCATAGAACTCTCCTACTCAATAAAAATAACCCTAATCAAATTGCCCAAATCAAGTTATGATTTTTTGTTCGTTTAGACATATTAACAAACACATAGTATGCATAAATACAGAGGAAGGTACAAGAACGAACATAACATGCTTGGATATTATACAAGGTACGAGAATTCTTTTGTGAAATTTCAACCAGGGAAAAGAAGCAAACAAATTAATTCCATTATCTTTTCCAACCAGTGAATAGGAATGCAAGACTAAAAAGATGATTTTCATGTCTTTATTGGGCATATTGTCAAACATATGGTGTAGTTCAATCAAACACCAACAAGACAAAAATGCATCAAGAAAAAAGAAAGGTTTAACGGAAATAAAAAGTAATATATTATAGTAAAGGAGTTAAAAAATAACATACTAGGTTAATTGGTTATCAAAAACAACCGTGATAACATCCACGATATCGAAATTGCCAAAGCGTATGAAATATTTTGAATTTTTAGAGTCTTAAATCTGATAACTATTGAAAAGAATTCTCTAGACGGCATACATGGAGTCTGTTGGTTGCACTACAACAAATTAAGGTTTTAAAGACAAATTTTTAGGGACAAAAATAATTTGTTTGTAAAAATTATACTTTTAAGGACAAAATGAAAGAATTTTAAAAAAAATATATTTAATCATGTTATTACATTTTCTAGACAAATTTATTTGGTTGTAAAAGGATCAATCAATTTTCCCTACAATTTTAGTTGGTCTCTAATAAACCTAAATCATATCCCTACAATTTTAATTGGTCCTTAATAAACATAAATCATATATTATTATATTTTATATATTAATTTATGAACTCAATAATCGGGGACTCAAAAACAAAAACAAAAAAATGTTTCATCACTCACTCTCTCTCTCTCTCTCCCCTTCCCTCTCAAATCCCTAATTTCTCTTCTCTACTGATTCATATATCTCTTCTCAAAGGATTTGATGTCTGGATTGATCCGTTGCCGCCTCATCTCTCCTTGATTCTCCGATTTCCCGGCAAATCTTCGGTAGCGATTCTGATCAAGTACCATATATTATCAACTTATTTGATAATCGACTATCATATTTATGAATCGCCTATATTTAATATGTTTGACGTAGCAGCAGCCTCTTGGATGCTTTAACCATTCTGAGATTTGAGTGGAAAGTATCTTGGGGTTTCTATTTGCAAATTTAGATTCTCTCCATTACATGGTTTGTTGGAATTGAAGTGAATGGAGATCTCTCTATTTCAATGCATGATATATGGATGTAAAATTTGAAGTCAATTGTTTATAATTGTTAGGGATACGTTTTTGTTTTTGTTTTTGTTTTTTGTTTTTTGTTTTTGTTTTTTTATGAGAACTAATATAGATATGTGGATGTAGCAATCTATATTTGCTACATTTACAAACCATTGAAATCTCTTATTTCATTCATGTAATGATGAGGATCATATCCAATCTAGGCCTCAGTCCATCATAGATCATCCAACCGATGCTTTGTTAATGTGAAGCCATGATGGAGTGAGGGGAACAATTTCACATTCAGAGGGCAAAGGGAATTATGAGTAGTTGAATGTAGTACCTATAATCTGTTAACCTCTAGAATTATGGAACAATTTCACTTAAAGGTTAAACTCATTTCCTGCAAATTATGGGTAATAATTTATGTCAAATGCAATGTCAAGGTTAAACTTAGGATTTACAGTTCATTCTTTACAATTGGAGTAGACTACTTGTGAGGTTACTGAAATCATGATGAAGGACTTTGAGATTTGCAATTTATTGTGTGATTGCATTTTTTCTGGTGATTGTGTTTTCCTGTACTACTAGTTATTTCTTTATTTTTATTTGAGTATTGAAGCTTGTTAGCATGGTTTTGCATTTTTCATGCACGCTCGCTCCTCTTTCAGGTAGGGAGAGTTTAAAAATGATTATGGTTTTTTGTTACCCCACTTTGAAATTGGTTTTATGGTTGCCTTCTTGTTACAATGCCACCTGCTTACTGTTTTAGTCACACTTTTTTTAATAATTATATTATTATATGGAAATAATATTGCTATATTGCTTATTTCAACTACCTGTGTTAATTCCCCTTATGCACACAAAGGCTTTTAATTTAGCTCTTGTTATTGCGTTATGAAATTTTATGGCAGGCACAGCTTTTGGTTAAAAGGAACCAAGGGCATTGAGCTTGAAATTTATTCTTCTTTGTATTACTATTTATTGTGGGTTTTATGGTTAGAGAGAAATGCAAGATTTTTTCAAGTCAATTCATAGTTTATGTGATAGAATCTGTTAGTTGGCTTCTTTTGGGTGTGTCGGCCAAAGACCATTTAAAGGAGTTCCTTTGTTTTCTATTAGTAGTAATTGGAGGGCTGTGTGCCACATTCAAGGTTCTGAAAAGCGGTTGCGGTCGCTGTAACGGTGGCGGTGATGCGTTAAGGTTATGGGTGTAAAGGTCGAGTGTAACAGTTATGTAACTAAACCGTGAATTTTTTTATTTTTCGCACAATTTGAAAAAAACTTACTGATACGCATATTTTTTTTCCATGATCATATTTATTGGGTTAAAAATAAATATTGATCAATTTTTGTAAATTTTTAAGTATGATTTAATATATTTCATATTTTTAAATTACTATAAACTGAGTTTTTTAAATTTTGTTTTAATAATTAATGACTTTATATTATACAAAAAATCAATCACTAACTATTATATATAAGATAAACAATGACAAAAGTAAGAGAATAAATAAGAGCCTAAATATATATGTATATATATACACATATTTTAACCAAGCCAAATAGATAATGACCACACTTATTATTATTATTATTATTATTTTCAAACAATATATCTAGATAGACACACATAAACAAAATAGTTTAGTGATAGCAGTTGAATAGAATAGTATAGGTCTTACAGCTTTAACGAATCAATAACATGTTCTTCATCTTCCTTCATCTCTGTCTATCTCTTGCTCCTTCATTTTCTCTCTTTATCTTCCCTCTTTTCTCTATCCATCTTCTCCCATTTTCAGCTTTTTTTTTTTGTGTGTTTTTTCGAAAGAAACAATTTGGAGCCATTACATAACGCAATCAAGCATAACCACTACTACACCGCTACGGCCGACACACCTGTGAATCTCAATCACACTATAAAAGCGGCCGTAACGGGTAGCGGTAACCGCCAAAACCGTTACGTAATGGCGTTACATAACGGTTGCGGCCACTTTTTAAAACCTTGGCCACATGTATCTTCATTGGTTTTTTTTTTTTTTTTTTTTTCATTGTTGTCTTTAGAGAATCTCCCTTATCCTTCTTTTTTGCTTTGGGCATTGTATCTGTTTTCTTTGTAATTAGTATGTCCTTTTTGTTGCTGAATGATAAAAAAAAAATGTTTATTAATCTGTAGTATGTGTTTTTTTCTTGTTCTTGACATTTTAATAATTGACGTATCTTTATGTCATGATTAATTAATTGAATAGGTTGGAAACTGCCGTGCTGGATTTGGTTGCAGATGATAGTGGTGGCATGCAGAAACAAAAATCTAGATTCCACTGGGATAAGGTATATCTTGTGGATGTTTATTTTTTTGTTTTTCTTTCAAACTATCTTCTTTTAAACTGTGTGAATCTGTTTGCTGGCAGAGGAGTAAGAAGTACATCAAGTTAAACAATCGGGATCGTGTGACAGCTAGTGGAAAGGTATTTTATCAAAGATCTTTGCAGTTTTACATATATAAAGCTTTTTTATTGGTATAATTGGCATATAGAAGAAATAGGTGTAGGGGAGATGCTTTGCTTCTTGAAATTAGGTGTAAAGTGGTTTTCTTGTTGAACATATTTATTTGCAGTCTACTGAGTGTTAAAGATGTTCTATTTTTTGCTAAGAGTGTTGAATTGTTAAAGATTTATGGAGTTTGCAGCTTCAAACTTCTTCCTATGACGGGATAATGTGGAGTTTTCTATTGGGGTTCACTATGGGCAGGTTCTATTAGACATTATCGAGTCCTTAGTGACTGTGAAATTGAATTTGAACCTTAGGAAAGAGTAGCTGTTCAAAAATTAGTCTTGATGTATTTACTTCATTGCTCGTGGATAACTCTTCATCTTCTTTTTCGTTCTTTATAATTTTGAATTCTATTGAAAACATTGGAATCATGCTTAACAATGGAAAGAATTGTTATTTGTGTTATTATAAAGTTAGTATTTTGAATTGTACCCCAGAGACATGCACATATTTTTTTGAATGATATGCTGTCCATTTTCTAATATATCTTTATGATAAGAAACTGGTCTTATGAGATGACTATCAAGTATATGAAATTACTTTTATTTGTTTGACGTGTGATACATTGCTTTATGTTGCTTTAGTTGTGAATAGCATGTTGGATGCACCTTAATAAGTGATTTGATTTTATAGGGGGAAAAAGTGGTTTCATTCTATCCATGGCTAGAACTAATTTTGCTTACTTGTCTTGGCGTGAAGGTTATTTGGGATTATTTACTCTTTTTGTCTTTCAATGGTGAGCAGATAAAGACAGAGGGTGGTGCAAATGTAACAGCTAACAAAACTGGCATATACAAGAGGTGAAAAGAGCGGTCACACAATAAAATATCCCTTAAAGGATCCAGTTATAAGGGCAATGCTGAAGAATCCAAAAGTTTTTCAGGTGAGTGCTTTAAAATCAGAAACTATTTGTATTCATTCGGGCTCTTGTTCTTTTGAATTTTGCTATTCTGTAATTCTGGAGTTAACACAACTGAGAGAAGTTGTAGGTTTTTGTATGTAAATTGTCGAATTTGTTTATAAATTCTTTTAGGAGTGAGCAACTATAGCAAACATTTGGCTTTTTTTTTTAAAACTAAATGAAATATGTGTTTTGACTTGAAACTTTTGACTTATTTTGTGAAGATACACCTATTTTTGCAGAAATCTTGCAATTACTCTTGACTGAATTGCTGCATTTGGTGCAATATATTGATCACTTGTTTCGAACAATATAAATAAGAGCTAAGGGAATTTTTATGGTTGACACATTGTGCGTAAAAGTCGTTAATCGATATGAGAAGTTTTGTTGGATCAATTGTTAAGAGCCTTTTGCTTTATAGGAAAGACTACTTTACACATTAAGAAAAATATGCATATTTTATTTTTTTGATTATGATTTATTATGATTGCCATGCAAAAGTTTGATTGTTGATTTTTAACTTGTGAGAGAGAATTAGATTTGGTTGTTGTTTTCAAAGATCAGAACCCAAAATGCATTAAAAATCTTACTATCTGGTTGTCCTCATATGGAGGTTTTTGAATTGAGTTGAGTGTACTGTAGGAGTCACATGCTCGTATGCTTGGAAGCATTATTTTCAGGGTGAGTTTGAAGGAATGATGGGGTTTTTTTTTTTTTTTTGTTTTTTGGGTAAGAAGAGTGGTTAAATGATTAATTGTTAGTAATTGTTTTTTTTTTGCGCCTAACACAGGGTTCGATTTTAGTTTAATCTTTGTTAACTCTTGAATTGGTAATCTATTTGAGAGTTTGGCTTGCTCTATATATAGCGACCCTGGTCTTTTCCCATTTGATTAGTGTATCCGGACTTATGTTCCGTAGATTCCGTTGTTATCAAATTGTTGTTGTCATCCTTTAATTCTATTTGATTGAGTTTTAGGATGTGTTTGGCGTGTTTCGAACAGGTGGGTTGAATCTGAGTCATGATGTTTGTCGTTCAGTTTTTAGCCTTTCCGCTCGAGCGGACATTTCTGCGCCCGAGCGGAGTTTACACACTTCCAGCATTTTTTTGGTTCCTGCAAAACTTCTGCAGGTGAGAATTCTACGCTCGAGCGGGCATATTTGCGCCGGCGGACATTGTTTTTGTTCTTACGCCGGCGGTGTCAGACGCCGAGCGGACTGTCCAAAGATTTAAAGGCAGCAGCGGGATTTTTAGGGCAGTTTTTCATTCATTTTGATCTCAAACCCTAAAGTCCGACTTTTCTTCTTCTAAACACCTTTTCCCTAGGTTTGATCTAGTTAGGGTGTGTTTCTAACCTAGTCCCTTCATTAAAAAGGTAGAGGAGAGTGAGGGCTTTCATTTAATTTGAGCATTATTGGATTTGGAGCACTTTGAAATTTGGGCAAACATCTACATCTTCTTCTTTTGGGTTCATTGCTTTGAGGTAGGGATTTCCTACTCCTTGTATACGTTTAATCCTAAGTGTTGGTGTTTTGGTAGGTGGGAAGTAGTTTGGTAATTTTTGGAGAAACCTTAGGGTTTTGTCATAGATTAATTCATGAAATTAATTTAAGGGGGAATTGTGTATTGGTTAAATGCATGAGATTTGAGGAAATTGAGATTTGTTGATGTAGTTGAATATTTAATCACTCATCTGTGGAATTGACATCATATATATGGTGATATTTATTTCTTGCTTAGAAATAATTGTTTTGGGCTATCGGTGGATGATAGCTAGTGATTGTTGTAGACCTTGCATGTGGCTTAGGTATAACCGAATTTAGTCATTTATGTTGATTGTTGAATTAATACTGAACATTACTTGTATCAATTATGTGTTGTATATGGCAAGTATTGATTATGTTGCATATGCATTTGGTAGTGGAGAAGATAGGGATGAACTCCGGTTTAGGGAAGAAAGGGAATGGACCTCTAAACCGGACTTGTTGGGAGAAGATGGGGGAATGAACTCCCCGGTTTAGGGGAAGAAAGGGGATGGACCTCTAAATCAGATTTGTTGGGAGGAGAAAGGGGATGGACTCCAGTAGCATCACTTATGTGGATGCTTATTGTTATTTGTTGTTGATAGGATACATCACCACCATGTGTATCAGTTGGGAAGTATGGAAGTGGAGTTGATTGTGAATGATGTAACACCTGCATGTGTGTTTATTATGTTGTAAGAAAGGTTTAACCTGATTTGTTATCTTTGTTGAGTTGTTGGCCAGGTTCTGAGCCATGTCGGTATAAATGGGAAGTGAATTGTGTCATAGACCATGTGTTATAGACAATGTAGGCATTCGTGTCTTAAAATTGGGAATTTATTATCTTGTGCTAACCATGTATCGGATGCTAATGCTTTAGTTAATTCTTATGATTGGTTTAGTATTTCTCTACTGGGCTGTGGCTCACCCTATATGGGAACTTCATTTTCAGGTTCAGGTGGTTCACTACCTCCAAGGACTTAGCTTGTGAGGATTTGGACTCTCGAGGACTTGCTTTACTTTATTTGCCTTATTTGAGTTATATGTAATTCAAGCCTAGGGCTTTATTTGTTTTGAGTTAGAACTCATGTTTTGTGTCCAAGCATTGACTTGGCAAGATGTAAGCCTTTAAGGCAAATATTATGATGTTTTTATTTCTTAAGACTCTGATGATTGAAATAGTATAATGTTTTCTTTTAATAATGCATATCTTGTTTTATATTTAATGGGTTTATTTTTGAGGGCGTTACAACTTGGTATCAGAGCGTACCGGGTTTGAATACTTTGGGTACGTGGGAAGTGATTAGTATCACAATGGGTTCGTCTCGTTTGATAGAGACTTAGTGCAATGATTCCATGCTTATATGATAACATGTTTATGTGACTATGTGGGTATGGAATGTAGTTCCTTGGATGTTGATTGGATCCTTGAGTCTCTGAAAGTCTTGTTGGAAAGGCACCTGATCAATGTTGTTTCCAACCGGAACTTTAGTGACGCCTCGGGACTATCATTATCCAGGAATGAAATTCGTAGGTGCTTATGTGATTATGTGCTTACGTGGTGTGATTTATTGTTGTCCAATGTATTAGGACGCAAGTGTTATAGTTTTGGCACATTATTTAGAGTGCTAACGTCTTTGTTTCCTTTATTAGGATGTCAGGACGAGGTCGTGGTAGGCGTGGTAGGCTAAGCGCAGAAGTGCCTATACTGGAGGAAATACCGCAGCGATTGAGGGTGTTGGCTGTGCCAATGTGGTCGAGCCATGAGGCTGGCAAAGGTATGGGCGCTTTGGCCCAAGAGATAGCCGGAGCTTTTAGGAGTCGATGGGCATTCTTAGGGCTCGTAATCGTGCTCGGTAGTTGTGGCGGATGTAGGCCTTCTTTTCAAGAGGGAGTTCTTCCGTCTCAACCGGACGTGTTTGTGGGTGATCCTAGCGAGCCGCTTAAGGCGCATTTAATGGCTCGAGCACAACAAACGTTTGAGATGCTAGGCATTGAAGACGAGGCATCAAGGTGACCTTGGCATCTTTCCAACCGAAGGGGATGCGGTCAAGGTGGAAGTTCACCAAGGGTCGTATTGGGGTACTTGGAAGGCTTTTGTTGATGCTTTTCAGAGAAGTACTTGTCTCCATTGCTCAGAGAAGTTGAGAGATCAGTTCTACCACCTTGAGCGAAACGGTTTATCGATGGTTGAGTTTGAGGCATTCACTAGTTTGTCTAGGTTTGCACCGAGTTGGTAGCGACCGAGGCGTCGTTGTATTGAGTTTGAGAAGAAGTTGAGGCGTGGCCTCATCTTTGAGAGTTGTTGCCCACGATTAGGGATTTTGGGCGATTAGATGAATTTCATACCGAGACTATGATGCAGAAGAGGAGAAAGGCGAAAGGCTCCAAGAGGAGTCGGGAGGGCCGAGTGATGGCAGGAGGCGAGAGGTTTCACCTCGGCAGACCTCGAGTAGTTTTCTAGATCTACTTTTCCAAAGGCCGAGTGCTAGTTACAGGAAAGGCAACAGGAGACATGACTGTTTAAGTGTGGCACCGGGCCACAAGTCTCCAGTTTGTCCTCAGAGGGGAGGAGTTCAGAGAGCAGCATCTTCTTCGGCTCGATCTCAGAGCCAGAGTCAGAGTAGAGGCCAGCCACTCTCTTGTTTTCAGTGTGGTCATCCGGGGCACCTGAAGAGGTTTTGCCCACAGTTGAGTGGCACACCTGGTGCATCTGGTTTGAGTTGTTTTCAGTGCGGTCAGCCGGGGCACCTGAAGAGATTTTGCCCGCAGTTGGGTGGCACATCTGGTGCTACTGGTTCGAGGCAGACTCAGAGTCAGCTGCCTGCTCAGTCAGTTCAGGCCTCGAGGGCCAATCAGGGGGCTTCTTCGTCCCAGTCTGTGCAGCAGTCTTTTGCTCCGAGGGGTGAGCAGGTTGATCAGAGGTCGTCTGGGCGCGTGTATGCTGTTACCGCGCAGGATCTTGTACCGGCTCCGTCGGTTGTGAGAGGTACCTTCTTGTTTTGCAATTCAGTTGCTAGTGTTTTGATCGATACGGGTGCATCTCATTCGTTTGTGTCTGCTGCATTTGCATCTATTTTGGAGTTGGAGTTAGCTCAGTTAGCATCTCCTATCTGTGTAGTGTCACCTCTTAGGGGTGAGTTGATTTTGAAACAAGGTGTTAGGGGTTGTGATATAGAGGTTGATGATCATAGAATCCCTTTTTCTTTTGTGGTTATGCCCATGAAGGGCTTCGATGTTATTTTGGGTATGGACTGGTTATCGTCATACCGGGCATTTATTGATTGCTACCGTCAGAGGGTCACTTGTTGTACAGTTAGCGGAGAACGTTTTCATTTTTTGGGGGACAGGGTTGGTAGTATTTTGCCACCAGGGTACGATCCGCGAGGGCGGAGTGAGCTTAGTGGTCTACTTGCTAGCTTTGAGAGTAGTGAGTGTGATGAGACCCAGACTGCGTTGCCGAGAGTGGTTTGTGAGTACTCGGACGTTTTTCCCGAGGATCTTGTTGGTTTGCCACCTCATCGAGAGATTGAGTTCTCTATTGATTTAGTGCCCGGCACGACGCCTATTTCTATGGCACCTTACCGTTTTGCCCCAGCCGAGTTAGTTGAGTTGAAGGTTCAACTCCAGGAGTTGCTAGATAAGGGCTATATTCATCCTAGTGTTTCGTCATGGGGAGCACCGGCCCTATTTGCTAAGAAGAAAGGTGGTGCTTTGAGACTGTGTATAGATTATCGGAACCTAATAAGACTACTAAGAATAAGTACCCTATGCCTCGTATAGATGATTTGTTTGACCAGTTGAAGGGTTCCCGTTGTTTCTCTAAGATAGACTTGAGATCGGGTTATCATCAGTTGAGAGTCAGGGAGGAGGATATTCCAAAGACGGCATTCCGTACGCGGTATGGCCATTATGAGTTCCTGGTGATGCCGTTTGGGCTCACCAATGCACCGGCAGTGTTTATGGATTTGATGAACCGGATCTTCCGGGAATTCTTAGATCGTTTTGTGGTCGTCTTCGTGGACGACATTCTGATTTATTCACCTTCAGAGGAGGAGCACGAGGAACACTTGAGAGCGATGCTTGAGTTACTTAGAGCCCATAATTTGTATGCTAAGTTTGGGAAGTGTGAATTCGGCTAGAAGAGGTGAAGTTTTTAGGCCACGTAGTTTTCGAAAAGGGTGTCTGTTGATACATCCAAGATTGAGGCGGTAAGATTGGCCTGACTAAGAGTGTGTTTGAGATCCGTAGTTTTAAGGATTGGCGGTGGTATTACCGTCGGTTTGTGAAAGATTTCTCGAGTTAGCTTCATTGACTAGATTGACTCGGAAGGGAGTCAAATTTGTATGGAGTGAGACTTGTGAAAAGTCGTTTCAGGAATTGAAAGTTAGATTGACCACCGCTCCGGTCTTGATTATTCCGGAGAGAGGGTTGGGTTATGCAGTTTACTGTGACGCCTCACGAGAGGGTCTGGGTTGTGTGTTGATGCAAGAGGGGAAAGTGGTTGCCTATGGCTCTCGTCAGTTGAAAATTCACGAGAAGAATTACCCTACGCATGATTTAGAATTAGCAGCTGTGATATTTGCCTTGAAGATTTGGAGGCATTATCTTTATGGTGAGAGGTTCGAGGTATTCTCGGATCATAAGAGTCTGAAATATCTGTTCACACAGAAAGACTTGAATTTGAGGCAGAGGAGGTGGATGGAGTTCATTGAGGATTATGACTTCGAGTTGCACTATCATCCGGGGAAGGCCAATGTTGTGGCTGATGCCCTTAGCAGGAAATCTGTTGGTGACTTAGCTAGCATAGCCATCCGAGAGTGGGAGATGTTGGGTGCACTTGGGGAGTTTGATTTGCATCTGGGCGAATCCGTTGAAATTTCTTGACCTTGTTTTCATTGTCGCCTGACCTACACTTGTGACTCGAGTGTTAGAGGCTCGGAGGGGTGATCATGAGGTAGAATCTCTCAGAGAAGATTTCTAATGGAAAGGTTGAGAAGGGTTTGACGGTGTATACCGACTGAGTGTGAGATCTGAGACCGTCTGTTTGTCTTGGAGTCTTGCCGAGAGGAGGTACTCCGAGAGTTTCATCATTCACGCCTTGCGGTGCATCCGGGAGGTACTAAGATGTATCAGGATTTGGGTCGCCAGTTTTGGTGGCGGGGTATGAAGAGAGATGTGGCAGCTTTCGTATCTAGGTGCCTTACTTGTCAGCAAGTGAAGGCCGAGTATCAGAGGCCAGCGGGTTTGTTGCAACCCTTGCCTATTGCCGAGTGGAAGTGGGAGCATGTTGCTATGGACTTTGTTGTGGGTCTTCCGAGGACTCAGCGGGGTAGTGATGCTATTTGGGTGGTTGTGGACGGTTGTGAAGTCGGCACTTCATTCCTATGCGTGTTAGAGATTCGGTAGATCATCTTGCCGACTTATATATCCGGGACATAGTGAGGTTGCACGGGGTCCCAGTGACGATCGTCTCAGATAGAGATCCTCGTTTCTTTGCTAGGTTGTGGCGAGTTTGCGAGTGCTTTAGGCACTAAGTTGACTTTAGTATGCGGCTTATCATCCTCGGTGACCGAGGCGTCTGACTATTCAAATCCTTGAGGATATGCTTGGGGTTGTGTTCTCGACTTTAGTGGGTCGTGGGGAAGCACTTACCATTAGTGGAGTTTGCCTACAACAACGACTTCCGATCTAGTATCGGTATGGCACCGTTTGAGGCCTTGTATGGCCGTAGTGTAGATCTCCGGTTTGTTGGGCGAGGTGGGTGATGCACCTTTGTTAGGTCCGGAGTTGGTGAGAAGCAGCGGAGAAAGTTGAGCTCATCCGTAGGAGGCTTGTTACAGCACAGAGTCGTCAGAAATCTTATGCTGACCGTAGGAGGAGGCCTTTGGTATTTGAGGTGGGGGGTCATGTCTTCCTGGAGATATCACCCAAACGAGGTTTGGTGAGGTTTGGGAAGGCGGAAGCTGTCCCTCGGTTTATTGGGCCTTTTGAGATCCTTGAGAGGATTGGCGAAATGCCTATCGTTTAGCTTTGCCACCGCGATTACGGAGTTCATGATCTGTTTCATGTGAGTATGCTTCGGAAGTATGAGCCAGATCCGTCACATGTGTTGGATTGGACTGATTTAGTGGTTGATGAGGATGTCTCGCATGAGGAGAGACCGGTACGGGTTTTGGATAGGCGGGATCAAGTTTTGCGAGGCAAAACCATCCCTTTGGTGAAAGTTCTGTGGAAGCATCACGGAGTGGAGGAAGCCACATGGGAACGTGAATTGGAAGTCCGTGAGAAATATCCGGATATGTTTATTGATTTGTAATCTTGTATTTAGATTATGTAATATGGTTGAACTTAAGAGCTTTATATATGTCTTAAGTTGGAAAACATTGAGAATGTTTTGGTTTGTGGGATTATTTTAAAACTTGCCATATTTTGGAAGTTTATTGGAACATTGCATATGTTGGTTTGTTATTGGATATCATGGAATTAAATATGATATGAAAATGAGAATCTTGTATTTCAAAAATATTGAACTTGAAAGGAAATTGCATCTTGCTAATGCAGTTGAAAGATATCTTGTTTTTACATATTGTGAGATGCCTCTTGATAAAGAGATAAAGTGACGGTATTGGGACAAGTTGTTTATTCTTAGTGTTTTATATCATTGGGAATTGGGAAAACTCTTTTTTACAAACATATGCTTAATTTGGGGCGAAATTCTTTTAAGGGAGGTTATAGCGACCTGGTCTTTTCCCATTTGATTAGTGTATCCGGACTTATGTTAGTAGATTCCGTTGTTATCAGGTTGTTGTTGTCATCCTTTAATTTTATTTGATTGAGTTTTAGGATGTGTTTGGGGTGTTTCGAACAGGTGGGTTGAATCTGAGTCATGATGTTTGTCGTTCAGTTTTTAGCCTTTCCGCTCGAGCGGACATTTCTGCGCTCGAGCGGAGTTTACACACTTCCGGATTTTTTGGTTCTGCAAAACTTGCGGTGAAATTCTCGCTTCGGCGGGCATATTTCTTTCGGCGGACATTGTTTTTGTTCTTTACGCTCGGCGGTGTCTTTGTCAGTCGGCGGACTATCGATATTTAAAAGCGGCCCGGGATTTTTAGGCGATTTTCATTCTTTTTGATCTCAAACCCTAAAGTCCGACTTTTCTTCTTCTCTAAACACCTTTTCCCCTAGGTTTGATCTAGTTAGGGTGTGTTTCTAACCTAGTTCCTTCATTAAAAAGGTAGAGGAGAGTGAGGGCTTTCATTTAATTTGAGCATTATTGGATTTGGAGCACTTTGAAATTTGGGCAAACATCTACATCTTCTTCTTTTGGGTTCATTGCTTTGAGGTAGGGATTTCCTACTCCTTGTATACGTTTTAATCCTAAGTGTTGGTGTTTTGGTAGGTGGGAAGTAGTTTGGTAATTTTTGGAGAAACCTTAGGGTTTTGTCATAGATTAATTCATGAAATTAATTTAAGGGGGAATTGTGTATTGGTTAAATGCATGAGATTTGAGGAAATTGAGATTTGTTGATGTAGTTGAATATTTAATCACTCATCTGTGGAATTGACATCATATATATGGTGATATTTATTTCTTGCTTAGAAATAATTGTTTTGGGCTATCGGTGGAGGATAGCTAGTGATTGTTGTAGACCTTGCATGTGGCTTAGGTATAACTGGAATTTAGTCATTTATGTTGACTGTTGAATTAATACAGAACATTACTTGTATCAATTATGTGTTGTATATGGCAAGTATTGATTATGTTGCATATGCATTTGGTAGTGGAGAAGATAGGGGATGAACTCCCCGGTTTAGGGGAAGAAAGGGGATGGACCTCTAAACCGGACTTGTTGGGAGAAGATGGGGGAATGAACTCCCCGGTTTAGGGGAAGAAAGGGGATGGACCTCTAAATCAGATTTGTTGGGAGGAGAAAGGGGATGGACTCCAGTAGCATCACTTATGTGGATGCTTATTGTTATTTGTTGTTGATAGGATACATCACCACCATGTGTATCAGTTGGGAAGTATGGAAGTGGAGTTGATTGTGAATGATGTAACACCTGCATGTGTGTTTATTATGTTGTAAGAAAGGTTTAACCTGATTTGTTATCTTTGTTGAGTTGTTGGCCAGGTTCTGAGCCATGTCGGTATAAATGGGAAGTGAATTGTGTCATAGACCATGTGTTATAGACAATGTAGGCATTCGTGTCTTAAAATTGGGAATTTATTATCTTGTGCTAACCATGTATCGGATGCTAATGCTTTAGTTAATTCTTATGATTGGTTTAGTATTTCTCTCTTGGTGTGGCTCACCCTATATAGAACTTCATTTTCGAGTTCGGTGGTTCACTACCTCCAAGGACTTAGCTTGTGAGGATTTGGACTCTCGAGGACTTGCTTTACTTTATTTGCCTTATTTGAGTTATATGTAATTCAAGCCTAGGGCTTTATTTGTTTTGAGTTAGAATTCATGTTTTGTGTCCAAGCATTGACTTGGCAAGATGTAAGCCTTTAAGGCAAATATTATGATGTTTTTATTTCTTAAGACTCTGATGATTGAAATAGTATAATGTTTTCTTTTAATAATGCATATCTTGTTTTATATTTAATGGGTTTATTTTTGAGGGCGTTACACTATATAGGTTCTGAAAGCTTGTGTTGATTTGTAGCTTGGGAGCTCTCTGTTAGATTTTGAATGTCATTTCAACAAATCCCTTGAGAAGAAGATGCGATGAGTTGAGTTGTTTTGTTATTTAGGTAGATATAACTCCAATTACAATCTATTCATTGAACAGTTGAATGCTACAAACAATGCTTATGGCAATGATACTTTTGAAATCTCTGTCAGTTTATGATATATAATCAAGATATTACATACTAATGAATCAGAGCGTGGTATTTGTTTGTTATTGAAATATCTTTTGATTAAGCCTCTTTGAATGTGATGAGCATTTTTTTTTTCCCGTGTAGTTGAATTTTAATTTGGAAATGAACAGATGATCTGGTGATATATTTGATATTTTCTATTTGGTTGTTGAAAAATCAAGCAAAGAATATAAGTTGATGTTCAAACTAGTATTTTTAGAGTAATTGTTACAAAATCAAAAAGCCAAAAAATAAAATAAAAATAAAATAAAAAATTTATCAAACTTTTAGAGACCAATTTTAGTTGTCTTAAAAAATTTTTAACCTTTACACACCACTTTCATTTGTCCCAAAAATTAAAACTTTTAGAGGCCAATTTCTGTTGTCTCAAAAATTACTTTCATTTATCCCAAAAACTAAACTTTTAGAGACCAATTTTTGTTGTCTCAAAAATTATTTTTGTTACCCCATAATAATTAGACTTTTAGAGACAAAATTTGATTGTCTCAAAATCAAAACTTTTTGCAATCACATATTTTTGTCTCTAAAAGTCTATTTATAGTGACAAATGCAAAATTTTGTCTCTAAAAGTCATTTTTTTACTTTTTCGGACGGACCATTTGGGATAAACTTTGCGACGGAGAAAATTGGTTGGCTAAAGTTTTTCCCAACAACTATTACACTTTTAGGGATGGAATAAATTTGTTCCTAAAAAGTTGACTTCTTGTAGTGTTGGCTTCCCCTTCGGTTGTATAGCGACAGTGATGGGAAGAATAGTGTAATAGCAATTCCATCCAGAAGACATATATATCTAGTGAGAAATTCCATGTTTGTTATAGAACACATGGCATGAAAAACAAAATCCAGCCATCATCATGAGTGTGAGTTGGACTTGTGGGTTGGTGAGGCCTGCTTTTCGAAGTGGCAAAATTTGTTTTCTTCTTCATGGTATTGGAAATGAAGCAAACAGTAGCGAAAAAAATATTTGCATGAAACCTTGGGAAAATGTATAGCAGCAGCAGGAAGGAATTAGGAATTTACAAGAAAAATGATGGAATTTGTTTTTTTCTATTGTCATGTGTGTGGCTAATTTAAAGGCCATGTGGCCAACCCAAATCTGTAAGGAAAGCAATGGAGTTACACCTAGAAACAACAACGTTACACCATGCTTACATTCTTTTTATATAGGTTATAGATTGTACATATATATATATGGTCGCATAACCTTTTTATTTTTATTGAACCTTTCAGAACTTACAATCATCAAATGATGAGTCTAGAGCATCAGTAATGGACATGTTAGTCCACCAATTAGTGTCAGTTGCTAAATTACAACCAGCCATTTTTACTCCTACGCTTCACAGTGGAGCTGCTAAATGGTTCATTAGTGGTGTTCATTAGTGTCAGATGTTAACTTCCTTGTTAACTGCAACCAGTGTTTTAGCCAGCGAAGGGAGAGAAAGTGAAGTGTCGTGGGGAAGTCCTTCCCGACGTCTGAACCCAACAAGGGAAAAAAAAAAAATACACTTGACCAGTTAACCGGCCGAAAGTCCAGCCAATCAACCGTATTATTTTTTATTTTTATTTTTCTTGTTGAGCATTTTTTTTGGCTTGAAATTTTTGAATAAATTAAATTATTTATTTATTTTATATATATATATATATTTTTTTTTTGACACACATTTGTACATCCCTTAACACATTTATTACACCACTACTCACTCTCTAAAAACCACACACTCTTTAAAATTAATAAATTCTTAACACACCTTAAGACACATTATAGCCACAAAAGACAAACGGGACTTTTTTTATTATTATTTTAGTCACAAAAGACAAAATAGGCTATTTTAGCCCTAAAAAACAAAATATCACATTCAATCCATAATCATTACACTATTCTTTCACAAAAAAAAGTCAAAAAAGCCAAAAAGTCCTTCCCAAACTAAATTTTTTAACCCGGACTAAAATAGTCAAAAAAAACTAAAAAATCAAAAAGTCAACCCACTCCCCAAACGAAAGCTATATAGATCACGAATTCTATTTATACCTTCATATTTTTATTTATTCTCACTTATTTGCAATTCCTCCAAAAAGTGAGCTACCCAGCATCTTTGTTCTATGGGTCCTGTTATGGTGTGCAACCGTTTAAGGTTGCACACCATATGCAACCAACACAAAAAGTGTAAGCGTAAGGTATAAACATAAAACAGGAGGGCAAAAAGAAAAGCGTAAGTGTAAGGTGTAAGTTATACACTTAAGAAAAGTCCTTGTTCTATTTATCCCTTCATATTTTTATTTATTCTCACTTATTTGCAATTCCTCCAAAAAGAGAAGCAAGAATCTTCTATTGAAAAATTCAAACAGAAATTGAATGAAAATAACAACCAGCGACTACATCCACGGAATGGAAATCCAAACTAGTGTTGGATTTATACTTATTTATATGATATATACTGCTCTTCCTCATCCTCCAGGCAGTGGAGACTGATCCGAAACCCTAACTTCGAACGTCGAATCGGCGTAGCAGAGAATCGATCTACAAGCGATCAACATCACAACTTCGAACGCAATCAAAGCAAATATCGCAAATCCGATACAGAATATACGCTTCAACAACTGAATGACGTCAGGCTTCAACATCTCATACTTCATTCGATCGCCATCGCCGACCTTCTCGGAACGAGAATGTCGCGCACTGTGAATCTGAGCGAAGAGTATTTGCTGCTATTCAGATCCATTTGGTACTGAGATCGGTAGAAACTAGTCGCTGCATCTAAGAAAGAGAAGGAAAAAAGTGTGAAGGAGAGGAGAGGAAGAGCGAATGGAATCCACCAGTTTTTGCATTGGATTGTGGTTGTGGTGGTGGTGGTGATGTGCAAGAGAGATTCGTAAATTAGGGCTTGGATGATGAGAATCGAGACGGTCAAGATCTGAGCTCTTATGGAATGGTATCGAACTCGCTTCTCTTGTTTCTCGTTAATTTTGCCGAGTTCTTCCAAGTTCTTGTTCAAATCATCGAGCTCCATATTGCAGAGATGGCATTCATCATCATCGATTGTTTATTTTATAGTGTATTTATGTATGCAGTTAAAAATGTTCTTCATTTGCAGGATGGTGCGAATGGCCTTCTGGTGAATTTCCATAGTCACACTTATCAGTCCTTTTCTTATTTTTTTATTCATTGAGTACTGTACGCGTTTGTGTATCATGTTCAACACTCCATCAATTTAGGTTCGTGTGCGATACTTGTTTGGACTATTTTAACCATATGAAACAAAGTACGCGTTTCAGTGAGGTCAATTAGAAGGAGTTTTCTTAGGTGTGCAACCCACAAAAGGTGTAAGTGGGTTGCACACCATGTGCCACTAACACAAAAGGTGTAAGTGTAAGGTGTGGTGTAGTAAGTAAAGTATAAGGTATAAATGAAATGTATAAGTTAATGTGTATGTGCCACTTACACAAAAGGAAAGGTGTAAAAGTAGTAAAAAATGTGTAAGTAAGTGTAAGGAAAGGTGAAAGTGTAAGTAAAAAGGTGTAAGCATTACCCCAATTAGAATGATCAAATCAATGCTTACAAATTACTTGGGAAAGAAAGATGAGTTATCACTTGCTTCGAAATGGTGTCGTTTGTGAATAGGTTAATTTAGTAATTTTTTTAATTATTTAATTAAAATATGAGTTAAAAAATATTAGTATGTTAGAGATAATTTTTTAATTTTTTATGAAAAGATGTGCAAAAAGTAGAGAAAAAAGAGAATCTTTAATTTTTTTGTATAAGTTATTAGCTTTTGACTTTTTAAATATTTTTTTTGACTTTTTGACTAAATTGGGTGATTCTTAAACGAGGCCTGAGAGACTTTTTAATTTTAAGGAAAATTGTGAATATATGTTTTTGAGATTTATTTAAAATATGAATTTTTTTTTTAGTGTTAAAAATTATATTTCATTCTTTATGTTTCTAGTCAGGTAATAAATTATTTATTTTATTAATAAATAATTATATTAATTAATTATTTTTAATAAATGTCATAAATATATTTTAATTAACCATTCTTATAATTTTATTGTTTTATAAAAAATAGTTAGGAATTTTTTTTTTTTTTTTTTGTTAATTATGTTAAATAAAAAATTCTAATAAGGGAGTAATTGTAATTTTCAGAATCACAAGTAGGGGTGAGCATGGTTCATATTGAGGTAAAACCAAAACCAATTCGTTATGTACGGTTTTTGAAAAATTGGAACTAATCCAATTTGTTTAAATCGTTGAACCAATCTGAATCAATCTATTTAAATACGGATTGGATCGGTTTAAGATTACGAATTCACATAATTAAATAATAAAAAAAATATAGAACATTTTAATTTCATAAAAATATAAGGAGTTTTCTTAAGTGTGCAAGTGTACACCATGTGCCACTTACACAAAAAGTGTAAGTGTAAGGTGTAAGTATAAATATAAGGTGTAAGTGTAAGGTGTAAGGTGTAAGTGGGTTGCATATGGTGTGCAACCTCAAAAAATGTGTAAGTGTAAGGTTTAATTTTTCACAAAATGTGTAAGTGTAAGGTGTAAGGGTAAGGTATAAGGTGTAAGGTGTAAGTTGCACACCATAACCAAACCCTAAATATAAACATAGTATCATATTAGTTCCACAATAGCAACATATTTTTCCACAATAGTGATATACTATTCTAGAATTTAAACAACTATAAAAAAATTGGTTCCACCATAAGTATTTAAATCATAAGGAAACGACTGCTGGTGTAAGTATGTTGAATTAGGGTTGGATTTAGGTTTTATATGGAATAAGAGAAGATACTATGCGAGATGGTGTATAATATAAATATAGGCTATTTGTATACAGTCTAGATCGGTTTTAATCCGAAACCGTGGGGTTTAATCCGGGATCGATTCGTGGACTATAGATTTTTAATTTTTCAATCCAAAACCGAATCACGGATTCAAAAAACCAATCCAAGCCTACCAGATTGGATTGGACCGGATTGGATTACGGATTTTACGAATTCCTTATTCAGCCCTAACCACAAGGAGCAATTTATATTTAAGCAAATCTCAAGGATTGTATTTTTAATTTATCTATATTTTATTTATAAGTTAATTACACTTAGTACCCTTATACTTTCGTATGTAATTTTATTCTAGTGTTTTTTACTTTCAATTGTGACAATCAACTCCTCAATATAATATTATGCTTTTCTTCGTTTACTATTAATGAGGTTGACAAAAATTTAAAATGAAGGGACCAAAGTGAGATTTTAGTACAAGTGTAAGGACTAAAGTAAAATTTTGATAAAAGATTAGGGATGGTAATGACATAAAAATGTCACGTTTAGCTCATATGACAAGTTCTATTAGTTTTATTAACGATAGATGAATAGAAAAATGACATTGTAACTTGACTTAAAATATAAAAAGTTGACTATTATAATTAAAAGTGAAGGGACCAAAGTAAAATTACAAAAAATAAAAAAAAAAAAATAATTTAAAGGTGCTAAGTGTAATTGATTATCTATTTATTTATTATGTTATGTATTATGATAATAACGGTGAGTATTTGAAAGTTATTCAACTAAAACAATAATGAATGAGATGATATTTTGTTTATTTTATAATTCAATAATATTAGAGATCCCTATTTTTTAACTAAAATTTCTACCAAATACGTATATGGGTGTAAATCATATAACTATTTTAGTGTTTAGTGTAAATTTTGACAAAAAAATTATATCTCTAGTATTGCTCTGTCACGATCCAAACCCGCCCCTATGGGTTTAGCAATGTAGGCGATGTCTGAGATTAGAAGGTCTGCTTATGAAGGCAAAGTATAACAAAGTACAGGGGCATGGCGGAAGCCAATACAGTAAATAAACAATGTCCAATGAGCTGTGACAGTCTGTATGCAAAAAGATTTTTCATACATACATATGAACTCAGTATAGAACAGTATGCACAACGTATACAATCATTCAGAGCAGGGATCGAATCCCTAATAACTTGAGTCACGGTCTATCAGTCTATATAGTAAACAAAACGATTCTGAAAGCAGTGAAATTTAAAACACCCCTAAGCCAAAGCTTGGCAGGCTCGGAACCTCACAGTGAGGCACAGTGGTTGGCTCGACAAAACTGGAGTTACCCTGACGCTTCTAGCATTGGTCCGGTGCCTATACACCTACATATATATATATATAAGCAGTGAGCTAAAGTCCAGTGAATAACATAATGCGTAAAGGGGTTTAGAATGAATGTCCTTACAGTAATGAAAACAGTTCATTTTCAATCAGTATATCAGTTATTGATGCGATTGATCATATGTGGTACATCCATTAGCATAACGATGCGATGGGTCTTAAAAGACCGAGCGGTAAATGATGGCCATCAATCGATGCGATAATGGTTCCAATGAGGAACCGAGATCTATCTTGATAACTTGATCGATAGCGATGGTTGCTAACGATGCCACAATATAGTTCAGAATATAGGACATACATTCATTCAGTTAACAGTAACAGTTCAGAAAATAGTACAATTCAGTATTCAAAAATAATTATTTTGAACATACCTTTACACAATTATTACTCACAGAGTTCTGGGTTACAGTGAACTAGAGCGTCTCCTCGGAAAGGCAACCCTACACAGTTTACAGATTGAACACACACTAAGCTACACAGTTGGGAAAGATAATAATTTAATCCCTAATTTGCCTCGGTGTGTTCTACATCTATATCCTCCTTAAGATGTCTTAAACTAGGCCTAAGAATGTCTAGGATGGGATGAGGATGCAAAGATGCACTTAGAAAATATTTTCAGAATTTTCAGTGAAACAGAGTCCCGCTCGAGCGGACATATAAGCAACGGTTCCCGCTCAAGCGTCACTTCCCACGCTCGAGCGGACATGCAAAACAGTCAAAAGTACTGGTTAGGTGAAATCCACGCTCGATCGGGCACTCGATAGCCGCTCGAGCGTAAGACACAAGGCCCCGCTCGAGCGTCAATCCTTCCGCTTGAGCGGACTTCAACATAGTGCAAAGTATTAGGAGCACAAATTTACAGCCCGAGCGCCTATTTCCTTTCGGCGGAGTCCATCTGGAATTTCAGTTTGAGCTTTGAGCCCATTTTCTGGAAACCCTTTGCAAATACATAGAATCACATGATTTAAAGCTCAATTTGAGAAATCAAAGCCCAATGGTGTTTAATTCAAACCAATTTTCATGAACATGCTATAAACATAACATGCATGAACTTTAAACAATTTTTAAGCTTCAAAGCTAGCTCAAATGAGCCAATTCTTTTAAAAACATGATGCTTTCATGAACCTTAGCTAGAACTTGTACATGCATGCAACAATTATCCATGAGATCAACTTAAAACTCAACCATACCAACATGCATGCATGAACTCTAACTCAAATCAATATATGAAGCTATTTTGATGGCTCAACCCGCTAAATTTGACATGAAACATGCAAGAACAATCTTAAACACAACAATGAGAGGTTCGATTCCTTACCTAGGTCCTCAAATACAAGTCTAGAGGCTCAATTGAGATCTACACTTCAATTCTACCAAGTTCTCAAGCCAACGCAAGATGAAATCAACTCTCCTAGTTCTCTCTCTTTCTCTAGTCAGCAAGAGCAAGAAATGGACTGAAGAAATGTTTTGCCAAAGTGTGTATAAGGCTCAACATGTGTTGAGATAGTGGGCCACTAGTGTGGCAAATTGGTAAATAAGTCAAACTCATGTAATTTAATTTATTTTAATCCGATTTAATCGTACCAAATCAATTTTCAATTAACTATACTATAAAACCACATAAATTATGACAATCATAAAACACTACTCGATTTCCGGTTCGGCCGCCGATAAGGCCTTCAATTTGCAATTTAAGTATAAAACATGAACAGATCAATTAACAATCAACAGATAGAAAATGCATTAAAAGCAGATCTGATCAATCAATCGGTTTGGATTTGATCGATCGATTCGATATTTCGATTACTTGATTATCAATCATAATCGATCTCGGTTTATGATGTCGGTGGTCATTGATGCAGTGGTGAGGGTTATTCTGATCTCCTCCTTAAAAAGAGTTTAGTCCTCTAAACTCGGGTTACCTTTATTCTGGAAGAAAACAGGATTCAGTGGAAACAGTTTAGGATATCTCTTGGCCATGTCATCTTCCCTTTTCCAAGTGGTATACACGCCACCATGGTTTTGCTAGTCGACTTTCACTAACGGGATCTCTTTATTCCTCAATTTCTTGATCCGTCTGTTTACAATCTGTATAGGTCGTTCCTCATAAGTGTAGTCATCACTCAGCACTACACGGGTAGGCTCTATCATATAGAAAGGATCCCGGAGGTAGTCCCTCAACATAGAAATGTGGAAGACGTTATGCATATGCTCCATTTCATAAGAAAGTGCAACTTGACACGCCACCGGATTGATTTTCTCAATAATCTCATACGGTCCAACATACCTTGGCGCTAACTTGCCTTTGACTCCAAAACGAGTCTGGCTTTTCATCGGTGTCACTTTCACAAACACGTAATCACCCACTTCATATTCTCGGTCTCGCCTTCTAACATCTACATAACTTTTCTATCGGCTCTATGCAGTTTTCAGTCTCTGCTGTATCAGTTTCACTTTCTCAGTCGTTTCATACACAATCTCGGGCCCAAGCAAAGGCCCATCTCCAACTTCTGCCCAGCAGATTGGAGATCTACATTTTCTGCCATACAATGCCTCGAAAGACGCCATACCAATGCTTGAATGGTAACTGTTGTTGTAGGCAAATTCAGCCAATGGCAAATGGCTTTCCCAATTTCCCTGAAAATCAAGGACGCATATTGTCAGCAAATCCTCCAGAGTTTGGATGGTCCTTTCTGACTGGCCATCTGTTTGAGGATGATAGGCACTACTCAGCCTTAGTTCAGTACCCAATGTAGTCTGTAAGCTTTGCCAAAATCTCGATGTAAACTTCGAATCCCTGTCAGAAACAATGGACACAGGCACTCCATGCAGTCTAACAATTTCATCAATATAGAGTACATCCAATTTGTCCGCATTGTAAATTGTCTTAACAGGTAAGAAGTGAGCAGATTTAGTCAGTCTATCAACAATAACCCAAATCGAGTCCATACCTTTACTGGAGCAAGGTAATCCCACAATAAAATCTATGGTGATATGTTCCCATTTCGACTCCGTTGGTAAAGAAATTTGCGATAAGCTTCTTGGGCTGTTGATGTTCAGCTTTGACTTGTTGGCAATGAAGACATTTTGATACAAAGTTAGCAATTTCTTTCTTCATTCCCGGCCACCAGAAATTCAGTTTCAAGTCTTGGTACATTTTCGTATTCCCCGGGTGAATAGAAAATTTTGAATTCTGGCCCTCTTGCAAAACCCTTCTTTTCAATTCAGAATCATTGGATACACATAGTCTTCCTTGAAATTTCAGTACATTGTTTTCAAATTTGAAACCCGGTCTCGGTTTAGATTCCCTCTCTTCGATGATCTTTTTCAAGAAGTCATCATGTTGCTGTTTCTCTTTAATTTCTTCAATCAATGCCGGTTGAGCAGAAATAGCAACTATTGTCCCACATTGTTCTCTCAAAACAATTTCAATTTCAGATTTTTCAAGGTCACAAAGCAACTCTTTCTGTCCAGTGAGCAAACAAGCTAAGTTCCCAATCGATTTCCGACTTAATGCATCGGCAACGGTGTTGGCTTTTCCCAGGTGATACAGAATCTGTAGGTCATAGTCTTTGATCAATTCTAGCCATCTCCATTTGTCTCATGTTCGATTTTTTGGGTGAAGAAATACTTGAGACTCTTGTGGTCGGTATATACTTCACATGTTGCCCATCTGAGATAGTGGCCTTGATTTTCAGTGCAAACACTACTGCATGGGTTAGGTAGTTCTTTTCATGCGGTCTCAGTTGTCGGGAAGCATAAGCAATAACTCTCCTATTCTGCATTAAAACACATCCCAGACCCTTATGAGAAGCATCACTATAAATGGTAAAACCATCCGTACCTGAGGGTAAGGTAAGAACTGGTGCAGTCACAAGTCGAGTTTTCAACTCTTGAAATGCTGATTCCCTTTGGTCAGTCCAGTCAAATGATGTCCCCTTCTGAGTTAATTGAGTCAATGGTAAAGCAATTTTGGAGAAATCTTTGACAAATCTTCTGTAATAGCCAGCCAAACCCAAAAAGCTTCGGACTTCTGTCACATTTGTTAGTCTAGGCCAGTTCACTACAGCTTCAATTTTCTGTGGATCAACTGAAATCCCATCTTTGCTAATAACATGTCCCAAAAACATAACATGGTCAAGCCAAAATTCACATTTAGACAGTTTAGCATAAAGTTTCTGTTCTCTTAGGGTCTGAGGGGCAAGTCTCAAATGATGTTCATGTTCTTCTCTAGTCTTAGAATAAATCAGGTTGTCGTCAATGAATACAACAATAAAGTCATCAAGGAATGGTTTAGAGATTCTGTTCATGAGGTCCATAAATGTAGCAGGTGCATTGGTAACTCCAAAGGGCATAACTAAAAATTCGTAATGTCCATACCTCATTCGAAAAGCGGTTTTGTCAATGCCTTCTAGTTTAACTTTCAGTTGGTGATATCCGGATCTGAGATCAATCTTAGAAAACACTTGAGCACCCTGTAACTGATCACATAAGTCATCAATACGAGGTAATGGGTATTTATTTTTCACAGTTACCTTGTTCAGTTCACGGTAATCAATACACAGTCTTAGTGAGCCGTCTTTCTTTTTCACAAACAAGACAGGTGCGCCCCACGGTGAAGTACTAGGCCTGATAAACTTCTTATCTAACAGTTCTTGCAATTGCACTTTCAATTCCTTCAGTTCAGTCGGAGCCATTCTGTAGGGAGCTTTAGATATTGGCTGTGTACCCGGAATCACATCAATGGTGAACTCAATCTCCCTGTCAATTAAATCCCCTGGTAGATCATCTGGAAACACATCTGGGAATTCTCTGACTATAGGAATACAGTTCACATCAGCTTTAACATTATCATCAGTAGATACAGTCAATACAGAACACAGATATCTTTTACACCCCTTTCTAATCAGTTTAACGGCTTTCACAGATGAAATCAAATACGGAAGAGGTACTACTCCAACCCCATTAAACACAAATTCGGGTAAACCAGGTAGACGGAAAACAACTTGCTTTGTCACACAGTCAATGGTAGCATGATATTTTTGTAACTAGTCCATCCCCAGTATTACATCAAAATGATCAATGTTCAATGGTAGTAAATCAATAAACAGATGCATATCCCCAACAATAATCTCACAAGCAGGATACATATATGCACATGTCATGGATCTCCCAATAGGTGATGATACAGCTAACAGATAATTCATGGGTTCTAAGGGTCTATTCAATTTCCGTGAGAAAGCATGCGATACATATGAATGTGTAGACCCCGAATCAATCAGTACATATGCATTTTGAGTACAAATAGAGAGGATACCTGACACAACGGTCTCAGTATTTTGTACATCTCCCGGTACTAGAGCGAACACTCGGCCCTGCGTCATAGGCTCTTTCCCGGTAGCTTTGGGGTTCGGTTTTGGTGCTACAGTTGATGCTGCGGCGCTGGCTGCAGCTTTACTATTGGCCTGCGGAGCAGAGGGGCAGTCTTTAACCATGTGGCCCACCTTGCCACACCTGTAATAGGCTCTAGATATTTTGTAACAAACCCCCTTATGCTTCTTGCTACACTCAAAACAGGGTGGAATGAAACCACTCCCTGGGCTGGGGCTAGTTGTTGACCCCGTATTCTGTTTCTTGCTCAATGGGTTATGCTTGCCTTTCTTGAACTTGAAACCCTGCCTTTTACTACGCCATTCAGGTACCAGCGTTTCAGATTGTTTCATAGCTTCGATGTTCGTCTCAGCCATCAAAGCTCGGTCAAGAACATTTACATAGCTCGGTAGCTTCAAAACACTAATTCGGTCCAGTATAGCAATATTAAGGCCGCCTTCAAACCTCTTGGCCTTCTCATAGTCGGTGTCCACTATGTGTGGTGCATATCTAGCAAGTTCAGTAAATTTTGTCTCATATTCAGCAACGGACATTATGCCCTGTCTCAGCTGCTCAAATTCAGTCACTTTTCTGTCCTTGACACACTGAGGGAAGTACTTTTCAAAGAAGGCTCCCTTGAATTGAGCCCATGTCAGAACGGTGTTGGTGTCACGGACTAGCATCCACCACCTTCTGGCTTCTTCTTGCAGGGTGAAGGTAGCTAATAGTACTTTGTGTGCCTCCGAGCACGAAAACATTTCAAACAATTTTTTAGTCTCCAAAACCCATGCCTCAACTTTTAACGGTTCAAGGCCTCCCTGAAAGGATGGCGGTTTCAGTTTGCTGAACTTCTGGATAAGAGCAATTATATCCCCATCATTAACATTCACATTCTGTTCCGGCTGTACTGGAGGAGGAGGTGGGGGCTGTGGATTCTGTTGTTGCTCAAGTCTTGCAGTTATCAGTTCCATCATTCTTTCCATTCTTGCCATTCTTGCCTCAGTGGACGAGGATTCAGATTCATTTGCATTATCCATTTCACTATAAGCAGTTATAGCAATTGTAAACATAAACAGTTGCATACTTAAATAGTTTATCACATTAGCATATATTCAGTCATGTCATAGTCACACACACTTATCATGCTCATGAAATGCCCTAATCATTTCTCTAGGACATCCTATAGCTCATTTGGACACGTGTGTGTGGTATAACTCGTGGTAAGTATCGCTCTGATACCACTGTCACACGACCAAACCCGCCTATGGGTTTAGCGGTATGAATAGGCCAATAATCCGAGATTACGAAGGTACCTTATGATAAGGCAGTATAACAGTCTGGGGCATGGCGGAAGCCAATACAGTAAATAAACAATGTCCAATGAGCTGTGACAGTCTGTATGCAAAAAGATTTTTCATACATACATATGAACTCAGTATAGAACAGTATGCACAACGTATACAATCATTCAGAGCAGGGATCGAATCCCTAATAACCAGTACAGTGCAGTCTATACAGTCTATATAGTAAACAAAACAGTTACAGAAACAGGCGGGGAAATTTAAAACACCCCTAAGCCAAAGCTTGGCAGGCTCGGAACCTCACAGTGAGGCACAGTGGTTGGCTCGACAAAACTGGAGTTACCCTGACGCTTCTAGCATTGGTCCGGTGCCTATACACCTACATATATATATATATATATATAAGCGTGAGCTAAAGTCGATGAATAACATAATGCGTAAAGGGTTTAGAATGAATGTCCTTCTGATAATAAGCAGTTTATTTTCAATCGATATATCGGTTGTTGATCTGATGTGATCATATGTGGTATATCCATTAGCATAACGATGTGATGAGTCTTAAAAGACGAGCGATAAATGATGGCCATCAATCGATGCGATAATGGTTCCAACGAGGCAACCGAAGATCTCTACTTGATAACGATCGATATGATGGTTGCTAACGATACCTGTCTGATTCGAGAATATAGGACATACATTCATTCAGTTAACAGTAACAGTTCAGAAAATAGTACAATTCAGTATTCAAAAATAATTATTTTGAACATACCTTCACACAATTATTACTCACGAGTTACGGGCTCTGATGAACTAGAGTGTCTCCTCGGAAAGCCAACCCTACACAGTTTACAGATTGAACACACACTAAGCTACACAGTTGGGAAAGATAATAATTTAATCCCTAATTTGCCTCGGTGTGTTCTACATCTATATCCTCCTTAAGATGTCTTAAACTAGGCCTAAGAATGCCTAGGATGGGATGAGGATGCAAAGATGTACTTAAAAAACATTTTCAGAATTTTCAATGAAACAGAGTCCTGCTCGAGTGCAGATTATCACGCTCGGCGACACGCATAACAGTTCCCTTTCGAGCGTCACTTCACGCTCTAGCGGACATAAACGATCAAAAAATCTTGGTTAGGTGAAATCCACGCTCGATCGGGCGCTCGATAACAGCTCGAGCGTAAGACACAAGGCCCCGCTCAAGCGTAAGACACAAGGCCCAGCTCGAGCGTCAATCCTTCCGCTCGAGCGGACTTCAACACAGTGCAAAGTACTGGGAGCACGAATTTTTCGCTCGAGCGCCTATTTCCTCGCTCGAGCGGGAGTCCAAAATCTGGAATTTCCGGATTTGAACTTCCAAGCTCAAATCAAGTTTTCAAACACCAAATTCGATCCTTTTGGGCCCATTTTCTGGAAAACCTTTGCAAAGACATAGAATCACATGATTTAAAGCTCAATTTGAGAAATCAAAGCCCAAGGGTGTTTAATTCAAACTCAATTTCAAACCAATTTTCATGAACATGCTATAAACATGACATGCATGAACTTTAAACAATTTTTAAGCTTCAAAGCTAGCTCAAATGAGCCAATTCTTTTAAAAACATGATACTTTCATGAACCTTAGCTAGAACTTGTACATGCATGCAACAATTATCCATGAGATCAACTTAAAACTTAACCATACTAACATGCATGCATGAACTCTAACTCAAATCAATATATGAAGTTATTTCATGGCTCAACCCACTAAATTTGACATGAAACATGCAAGAACAATCTTAAACACAACAATGAGAGGTTTGTTTCCTTGCCTATGTCCTCAAATACAAGTCTAGAGGCTCAATTGAGATCTACACTTCAATTCTACCAAGTTCTCAAGCCAACGCAAGATGAAATCAACTCTACTAGTTCTCTCTCTCTCTCTAGTCGGCAAGAGCAAGAAATGGACTGAAGAAATGTTTTGCCAAAGTGTGTATAAGGCTCAACATGTGTTGAGATAGTGGGCCACTAGTGTGGCAAAATGGTAAATAAGTCAAACGCATGTAATTTAGTTTATTTTAATCCGATTTAATCGTACCAAATCAATTTTCAATTAACTATACTATAAAACCACATAAATTATGACAATCATAAAACACTACTCGATTTCCGGTTCGGCCGCCGATAAGGCCTTCAATTTGCAATTTAAGTATAAAACATGAACAGATCAATTAACAATCAACAGATAGAAAATGCATTAAAACAGATACAGTCAATCAATCAGTTTCGGATTTCAGTCAGTCAGTTCAGTATTTCGATTACTTCAGTTATCAATCATAATCAGTCTCGGTTTAACGATGTCGGTGGTCATTGATGCTTGATGGTGAGGTTATCACATGCTCTTTATAATGGGGATTTTTTTTTAGGGTCCCCGGTATTAAGATTTTATAACATAAACGATATTCAATATTTTCATAATGTCTAAGGTCTCTCACACATCGATCTAGAGAAATTTCAATCTAGAGAATTTCTCTGAACTTCCTAGAGAAATTCTCTTCAAATTTTTTTGGAAATTCTTTTCAAATTTCTCTGATTTGCACAAATTTTTCTAATTTGTAAATTTCTCTGATTTTCTCTAGACTTAGCAGAGAAATTCTCTCTAAACCTGAGAAATTTTCTTTGTTTAAAAGTAACTACCAGATTCAACACAATCTACTAATTACCACGTTCGCACAAGGATTCACTTTGCTCACACAGTAGTTTATTTTTGGATGGTCTCACCATTATACTAAATTTTTATACCTTGACAAGTTGGTGAAAGAATTATGGAGCAAAGATCAGTGATATTTTATCAGTAACAATTGTCATAAAACACAAATGGCTATTAAAACATCACATTATGCCTTCACATGCTTACCAATACTTTTGATGCATTAACTAATATTTCTCTTTTATATAAAGACATATAGATAGATAGTTAGATAAGTATATAACATATAAATATATATGTCCGAAAATATGCAGTACACATCAAAGTTCTCGCTCCGTCAGATTAAAATAACATATGTTTTCCACTCTCTTTTTTTTTTGCTTTCTTGGCTATTGGTAAAGCCAAAACATCGTATAACAATTCGTAAACAAGTATGTGCAATAGCAGAGTAACAGAAATTTCAATTTAGAGAATTTTTCTCCAAATTTCTCTGGTTTGTAAATTTTTTTAGTTTTCTTTAAACTTTTTAAAGAATTTTTCTCTAAACTAGAGAAATTTTCTCTATATTTTGAACAAACCAGAGAAAATTGGCCTACTAGGAAACCAAAAACAATCACAATTTTTTTTTTTTTTTTTTCTTCTTCTTCTTTGTGTTTTGAACAAATTAGAGAAAATTAGACTACTTAGAAATAAAAAACAATCATGATTTTCTCTATGTTTTGAATAAACAAGAGAAAATTGTAATTGTTTTTCTAAGAAGCATTTTATCAAACAGGTTAGCTTTAAAGTTCACAGCTATGTGTTTTAACGTTCTAAGAAGAGTTTTGTCAAATCAAATCACACAGTTATGTGTTTTAGAGTTCTAAGAAGCATTTTGTCAAACAGTTTAACTTCATACTATATATATAGATGTTTGTATGTATACGAGTTGTGTATGTGTGTGTGTATGTGTATGTGTGAGAGAGAGAGAGAGAGAGAGAGACCTTGTTCTAGGACCATTAGAGGATGGAACCGAAGGAGAAAGAACTAAGAGAAGCTTTCAAACATGAAAATGACAGTATCACTTCCATCATCGGCCTTGATGGTGATGATATCGTTGTTCACTCCCACTATTGGGTATTGGGTTGTCTTCTAGTCGCGGTACGCTTCAATTTCTGATATTGGTGAAATCGTCCATAGATAAGGATGCTTTGAGCTTTGCTTGACGGAGAAGAGAGAGTTGGAGAAAACGGCAGCGACAATGAACCAGCGATTTCGTCGAAGAGAGAAGAACAGAGAGAGAGGAAGAGAGAGAGAGACAGTTTGATTTGAGGGAATCAAATTTCTATATGGGTATCAGGGGTTGAAGGACCTTCAAAATCATAAAATAATATTGTGGATCTCTTCCGTTATTAAAATGAGAGAGGGACTTTAGACTAATTTTTTCCTTTATAATTTCATAAAAAATGAGCAATCTATTTTAAAACTATACATCTTTCTTTTGAAGATAAATTTGAAAAAAAATATTTGAATGTAATTGTTGAATTAATCTAATTTTTTTTAATAGATAACTTACATATAAAAATTTATAGAATGAACTATCAAAATAGACCCCACTACCCCAACCGAATGGAACTAGCAGATATTGGAAATAATTTAAAAACGATGAGGAATATCGGTGGAAAATTGAAAAAAAAAATGATAAATACATGAATTTTTTTTTTAAAACTATACATATATATTTTTTTTAAAATCAATTTTAAAACCATATATCTTTTTTTTTTAAAGATAAATTTGGAAAAAAAATATTTGAATATAATTGTTGAATCAATTTATTTTATTTTTTTTAAAGATAGCTTACACATAAAAATTTATAAATTTGTAGAATTGTGACGCCCCACTCCTGGGTTGTTAAATACACTAAAATAGTCACCAAAAAAATAAATATACAAGTTTTGCTCCAAAAAATAATAACTACAAAATTGTCTCCAAATTATACTGTATTCTCCAAAATATTCTATAGTACATTTATCTCTGAAATAAATAATATTACAACCATCTTCAAATTTAATAATTACAGTGGTGAGTCCCAAATCTCTATATTAATAAATCTTTCTAGTCTCAATTTCGATCTCCGCTAAAATCTGCTCCACACCTGAAAATAAATTAAATTGGGAAGTATATAATACGACAGGAATACAAGGCTCGGGTACGGAATAAATTAACAGGAATCCAATAATTTATGACATTAAATCAACGATACGATAATCAAGCAATTTACTAAATTGCACAACAAATCAACCAGATATATGATAATTTATCTAGGACCAAATACACGGTCCTTCTCGACATGACCGATTGAATAAATTCATTTATTCACCCACCTCACCAAGCACCACTGCTTATCCGGGCATATTGGTGTAAACAAATTAACAAGATTCACTCGATCCATGTACGGAATATTTCCATGTCATTCAGTCAGACAAATCACCATTAACACAGAAATATTTGTAGAGAATTTTATCAAATGATCAGAATATCAACAATTCGACAACAAATGATTTTACAAAATCTATTAATAACCACAATAATCAAGTGGATTACAAATTGAGGATAATTAAAAGTAGAAAATTCTTTGCTAAGAGATTTAAATAGAGCATATTGTATACAACCTGAATTTACCTCTAAATAATTAACTCCGTCACCATATATCTAAAATTGCTCCATAGATCTCCAAAAATAATTCTGACCTCTTGTAAAATTACTAACTCCCATTTTAAATATTCTTATGTCTAAACTTAAAATTTACATCACAAATGGAAAGAGAGCCGAAAGTAGGAGAAAAGAAAAAATGAGGGACTGATGAAATTGAGGGACGGATGAAAAGGAGGAGAAGAAGGGCTCAATTTATAAGAAAATGAGCGAATCAGAAATGGGGAGAGGTAGGTGGTGGCAATTGAGAAATGGGTTAAAAGTGTGCAAAAGAGCTAGAGAAGGTGATGGAAGCTTGGGATGGAAGCTTGAGATCAACGAATCAGAAACCGCTCGTGGAAGGTGGTTTTCCATTTTATATTAATGAGCGAATTCGTGTGTTTTTTTAAATTAAAATCATGCTTATATATTTCAAGCTTTCAACACTCTAACTAAACTAATATTTTTCAATACTCTCAATTTTCACTTCAGTTTATCAAACAGCCTGGCCAAGGACATAATAAAGAAGACAATAAAGAAATTAAGAAGAAAAAATCCTACCTTAGTGTCAAGCATGATTGCAATGACATTGTCGTTGGATTGAGCATTATATTATTTAACCAAATCAATAACTTTCTGATGAGATACATGGTCTCCATGAGACATATTCATACGAGCAACATTCATTCCAGCCTCAGCCAGCTTCCATATCATTTCCCTAGTGTTGGTGGAAGGACCAATTGTGCAAACAATCTTTGTCTTACGTCTAACAGTAGGCTTAGACCACATACTCGCTGAAGTGTCACCGGCCCGCTGAATTCCTTGGAAATACTGGATTTGCTTGTCTATCTGATCCACAACAAACATGAACAATAAGAAAAATTAACAAGTTGCAGTTTGCAATTCATTTTTACTAATGTAAGATACTTCTAGCATATAAATTTAGCACATATTCATCAATTGTAAATTGAAAGAATAAATAACCATGCAGCAATTAACAACTATATAGCCCTGAATTCAGTTCAAAGCTCATTTGGCACCTAATATCTCATTTACTAATCAATTTTTCCTTCCATTAATCCAAAATTTTTAAAGCTAACTATCAAAAACTTGTTAAAATTAAACAAATATGAAAGTGATTGTGTAGACGCGCTCCCGAGGAACTCTCCGACATCCGCGCGCGCCTTGCGATGAGGGCGGGGATCTCGTTTTGTTCCGAGCTACTACAATTCAGACTCAATGTCTCGGTTTTGAATCTAATCTTACAATGTGCAATGTAAGACCGATAAATCACCAAAGAGTCCAAATCCGGCAAATCATTTTGGAAAACTGATTTTTAGGAAGAAGTGTCAAACATGGACTGTTTTTCCAAATACATAGTTGCCACCTAAATATTTTACTTTTGGGGGAATTTAGGAAACCCTGACTCGTTCCTAAGGCCACGTGTCCGTCATCATCAAAGTTGCCTCGGCTCGGGAACTTGGGTACGAGAGGGGAAGGTCATGCAATGAGCACCCTCGCTCGTCCGATCAAAGATCGGCCTGTACTAAGCATGATATTTTGTTTTTGAAAACACATGTGCTCTTATTCTGGTTAATTAGCTAATCTTACTACGTGATGCGCACAACACACAAGTATAGACTAGATCGCCTAATTTGGAACAAAACATTTCATCTTTGCTTGAAAATGGTTTGGAGTTTGCTACTCGTACGTAGGCTAAATCAGGGGTTCAATGAATTGTTCCAATTCAAGTAATCCAACCTTCACCCACAGGCATTCAGCTAGTTATATCAAATAAGCAGTTAGTCTCATGGCAAGCATGCTTTCATGGTAGTCAATAACACATATGCAGTATGCTAAAGCGTAAACACTCACAGTGTATTCCGAGCCAAAACAAAGAACTAGTTAGAAATCATGCATGATCCTAGTTCATGTTAAGATAGCTAATGCAACACATATAAGAATGCATTTAAAATAGGCTCGGCTATTCTAGAATGGCATATGAAATGCAACTTGGTACATGTGTTCAAATAGGAATTGAAATACAATGCAGTTAGTATGATGCGCCGAGCCTGGTGCATGCAATACAAATGAATGGATGCACGCATGCGAGCATAAGGTATGCTGAATGAAACATGCCCTAAAACTAACCATCGTAAGCAGTTAAGTAAAAGGGAGAAAGAAATGGGCATTAGAAGACATACATCACACACATGCACGCTTATTACAACATTGCACCCTCTCGACGGAGGGACCGAATAAGAAGCTAACTAGCTAATATAAGCTAATTAAACTAATTATTACATAACGAATTAATTAACTAATCCTAGTTAACTAATTATTACAAAACAAATTGAAATAGCTAACGCATTAACTATTAAGGTACAAACCAAAGCGTAAACTAGCTATCTAAGCATGGCAGCTAAGGAAAGCAATAAAAGCAGGAGCTTCAGAGGGAGAGAAATGCATGCATGCTCGGTCGCCTTGTTTGGAAATTTAATGCGATGTCCCGATTTGCCTCTGTTTTCATTTGTTCTCAGAACACTGCACCAAGCTCCAGAAAGATGAAACTTCACCTTACGAGTCCTGTGGAAGGGTGGCCGACCACTTTTGGTCTCTGCAACCACCTACCGACCACTTTCTTTGTTGAAAGCCAAAAAAAGTGGTCGGCCAGCTAGTTTTTCTGGCTGGCCGACCAGTTGTTGCTGCCAGATTGCAATTTGCTGCAACAGAGAGCAAGAAAGGGTATGGCAATGTATTTGCAAGATATGTGTGCACAACCACCCTCCCTATCATGTCATGAGCTCAAGGGAGTGTGGTTCTCGACCCTCGAGCCACCAATCGCTTATTTCAATACATGATGGCCGAGAGGCGAAGTTGCACAATTCATTATAAAATGAATGCACAAGTAAACACATAAAGCCTAAAACTCTATCATGTATGATCAAGAGCGTCGGCGACCGAGAATTGAGGCACGTTTCATCACTTCAAGTATGAAACGTCCGTCGTTTCTCGTGTTTGGACTAACACCTATTTCAAACAACAATGCAACACATAATATGGCATACGCAATGCGACTCGAGCATGCAAACATGCAATATGACTTAAGCATGCAAACATGCAATGCAACATGAACAACCTAACAAGGCTAATGGCATGCAAACAATGCTAATGCATGCATGCACAATGCAATGCTACAAGGGCAACTTAGCAATGTTAGGAACATGCACACTCAATGCAAAGAAACAACTTGGCATACACAATGCAAATAACCACATGGCATGCACAATGCAATGTAAGATGGCATACTTAATGCAATGAACAATAAGCATGCGAACAACATATAAACAAACATGCTAGAAGGACTTAAACCAAAAGGGAGTAGACCTCAGTCATGCCCAAATCAGTGGCCATAATGATGAAACTAAGGCACAAAAAAAGGAAGGCAAGCATGCACAATGCCATGGCCAACCAATTAGGCCTAAGAGCACAACTCTCGAGAGGGCTCAAGGAGTAATAAATGCGGAAGTGTAACAACACTAAATGCATTGAAATTAAGTAAGAAATGATGCCAAATCATTCAAACAAACACAAGTATAGCATGTGAAGGTCCTAAAGCATGAAGCTAGTAAAGAGGACTACAAATGAGGCATGCAATACATAGCAAATATGAATGAACCAATCATGGACAGAGCTCAAGTAGGTCAAACCAAGACCTAAACATGCTGAGATGAGGGCTCAAATACCTAGGCAAGATGGCATACATGCTAGGCCATAAGTAAGGCAACAATGCGCAACACTTAAAGGCATTCAAAGCATGAAAGAAGTGGGAACATGGCAATGCTAAAAGCTCTGAAATGAAGTATTAAATGATGTCAAATCATCTAAGTAGCTCAAAGATAGCATGCATGAGTCAACAAAACACAAAGCTAGCAAGGCCAATTGCACTACAGCTATACAAAGCATGAAGCATATGGCAAAGGCAACCCAAAACAGTCCTAGAACATGTTAAAATGAGTCTAAAACATGCATGGAAGGAAGACAAAACAAGCTAGCATGAGGGGCATAAGGCATGATACATACAAGGCAAATAAGGTGGATTACACTACACCTATTAAGACCAAGCATGGGATGACTTAACCAACAAAATTCAGAGTTATATCATGGTAAAATAACCCCAAAAACACATTGAAGATGGCTCGCAAGCCAAGGCATGAAGGCATACGCAATGATTCATGTTAAGGCATAAAGGGGCAAACCCTCTAACGCATTGAATGAGTGATAAATGCAAGTGCATGAGTATGAAACATGGACTGAAATCACATAATAAATGATGCCAAATCATTCAAATAGGCCAAGTAAAGCATGCTAGCGGACTTGACACACAAAGCTAACAAGCTAGATTGAACCATGGCTATACAAAGCAAGTCATGCATGACCAAAACAACATAAATCAGAGCTAAAGCATGCTAAAACATAGACAAAAGCTTCATGAAGTTAAGCCAAAAGCATGCTAGAATGACATGTAAAAGCATGAGACACATTAGGCTAGTTCATGGAATTGCACTATAAGTGCATGGAGCATGCAAGAGGTGACCAAACCAAACCCTAACAGAGGTATGACATGGAAACACAACACCAAAAACATGTTGAAATAGAAACAAAACAAACTAGAATAACATGCTACTTCATGAAGCATACAAGACTAGTTTGTGTGATTTACACTACAAGTGTATTAGGCATGCATGGAGTGACAAAACCAAGTAAAAATAGTGGCATGCCATGCTAAAATAAGCCCAAATACAAGCTAAGATATGGCCAACATAAGCTTAACAAACATGCTCACATATGAGGCATTCAAAGCAAGTAAACACAATACAAGGAGAGGGGATGACCCTCTCCTATTTAAGACTCCAAAACCACCTTTTCACCACTGAAAATTCACTGGATTTCAGTGGTAGAAAGGTCATGCAAAGGCTACAACAAGAGCCTAAAGGGATGGCCCAAAACAAGGCCTAACAAGGCCTAAGACGGGGTAGATCACCCTCAACGAAAAAGTGACCTCAAACAAACTTTTTAAGCATGAAAAAAAAAACTTTTTCTGGTTAAGAGCTAAGCTTAAAACAGTATGCAAATAGGCTCAAAAGCTTAAGCAAGAATGGGGGTTTTAAGGGTTAGAAACTCACTATTGATGAACTTCTTCAATGCTGCAACTCCAGCATGTTTTTCAAGCTTAAGCCAACACAAGAATATCAAAACCAGCTCCTAAGCACCTCAGTAGCAAAAGGATGGTGTTTGAGTGTGTGTTTGTGTGTTAAAGTAAGATAAAACTACACTTTAAGGCACAAAAATGAAGAACCAAGGCAAGATAGATACAAAACTATATGTATAACTTAAACCCTAATTTTCTGACCCTAGAGGAGGGAGGAGGAGCCTCCCTCTTATAGAGAACAAAAGGCAAAGCTTCTCCAAGAAGCTAAGGCTCAAACCAATCCCTCCATACACGTGCATGGAGGATGGCTCTGGTGCCCTCCAGCTGTGCCAGCTGGAGGAAAATATCTCCAAAAAGGTACCAAAAAGTAGCCGACCACTTAAAGTGGTCAACCGACCACTTTAAGTGGTCTCCCAGAACAACAACTTGTCCGCCATGGTGGGAGAGAGTCCAGAGGATGAAAACAAGCAAATGGTGTGGTGGCCGACCACTTTTGATGATCCAAAGATCAGGGAGACCAGTTGTCAGACCAGAAAATTGGTTGGTAGGAGGAAAAGTGATCTCCAAGGGGAAATACTGGTCTCCCACTCTTGTACCACCTTCCAAACAAGGAAAATAAGGTTTGTACCAAAAACAAACTAAAACGGATACAAGACGAAAGTTCGGGAGGCAAAGCGCGTAACCGGGAGCCTCAAAAACTAGTTATCGAGCACCAAAAGTGGTTTACGACCACAAAAGTGGTCTCACAAACCACAGTGGCCCTCTAGGCCAAGGAAACAAGGTGTGGTTCAAAAATCACGCCAAATGGAGAACGTTAAGTGGTCCCGAGACAAGGCGCACGGCCGAAGGCTCCGAAAACTAAAAACTAGTCTCAAAACGGGAAAAGTGGCCTACGACCACAAAGAGATGGTCTACCAGACCACTCCCTCCCTCCAGGGAAGAGAAACAAGGCCTGGTCTGCAAACCGAGCTAAAGTACAAAGAGTTAAGAGGCCCGGGGGCAAGACACTCAGCCAAAACTCCAGAAACTCGAAATGAGCACAACATGCACTATCACCGAGCGCTCAATCGATGACGTCTGAGTGCTAAGGTCGGTCAAAAATGGGGTGTCTACTGATTGTAAACTAATTCATACAAACCCATGAAAAAATCAAAAATCATCACACATATCAAAATGTGACAACAATTTAACAACAATCAAAACAAGAAACAAACAAACAAAAAACAATAATAACAGGAAAATTTGACAAAGACCTATCAAATGACAAAGTGGAAGTATACAAAGATACAACCTTCGGTATATAAACCTCAATTCATTTCAAAGCCCATTCAGCACTGAATATCTGAGTTACCAATCAAATTTTCCTTCCATTTCCACATTTTCTAAGCACAACCATCAAAACTCGCTAAAATCAAACAAATTTGAAAGTAATTGTCAACAAATTCGTTCAAATCCATGAAAAATCATCACGCATAGCAAAATGTGACAACAATTTAACGGCGATCATAAAAGAACAATTTGACAAAGACCTAGCAAATGAAATGACGAAGTAGAAGTACACAAAGATATAGCCTTTAGCATATAAACCTCAATTCAGCTCATTTGGCACCGAAAATCTCAGTCACTGTAACGGCCCCATCACGTATAATGATTAATACTTGATTAAGTAAGAGGATTTGAAATTTAATTGCCGAGTATTATAATTTAATTTGGGATTTATGAGAATTGTGAGATCTGATTCGTATATGATTCTATTAAAGAGTTATTTCGAAATTAGAAATTAAGAGTTCAAATGGCTTAAGGGAGTAAAATGGAGAAGTTAATTAATTTAATTTTAGATACGGACCCATTTGGAAGTTTAATTAAATATTCGATTCAATTTAGTGAAATTGAGATTCGATTAATTAGGTCCTAATTGGAGTTGATTAAGTCATGAGGATTGAGGATTGTGGTTATTATAAATTAAATTTAATTATGATGTGCCCAATTTGAAGACGTAATTTATTGGTGAAAATTTGAGTCTGATCAGAAATTGAAGGCCTAAATGATTTGGGGAATCAAAATTGATTATGATAATAAGTTCAAACTTAATAATTGGAGCCTTTGGGATATTGATTAAAAAACTGATTCGGAATGATAAATTTAATTATATTTAATCGGGCATCATGGAAGTCAAGTTAGACTAATTAAATCATGTAGGAATTGTAATTAGTTATGATTAATGAAGGCTAATTGATGTTTAATTAAACTAAAGTGTGATTAGTGTGTTAAACTAATGAAACATGGATTCATATTATGTGGACAAGTGTCCCACTAAATTGATAAATAAAATAATAAAACAAAAGATGAAGAATGGAGTCACAAAAGCTTTGTTTCTGCTGGAGACAAATTGAGAGAGTGCACGGTAGAGGGAGAGTAGAACCGAGAGGGAGAATAAGAGAGAGTAGCCCAACTTCTTGCTGGAAAGAGCTTTGGAGAAATGGGTTTATGAGGTCTAAATGGAGATAAAGGAGAGGGCTCAAGGAATTAAAAAGAAATTTAGCCATGGGAGGTCAAAGGTAAGGATTTTAACCTTGATTGCTGTAGAATTCTTGTATCACACTTGAAATTAAAGTTGGAATTGGACTCAAAATCATGTGATTAATAGGAATTAGCAAGATGATGAAGAAATTTTGAAGTATGTGTTAAGATCATGGAATTTAGTTTGGAAATTAATTAGTTAGAGTTTGATTTCTTTTATTCTTCACAAATTGGAGCTCATCCTTGCATGCATGTTGGAATTTCAAGGCCTTAGGTTTAATTCATGTGTAAAAGATTGATAAGTTGAAATTTGGGTTAGATATGAAGGAAATTGATGAAAATCTAACTTAGAGCAATTCAAGAATGAAATTATGATTTGATTTTGAATATAGAAAATTAGTTGGTTTTAATCTTAATTTCATACATGCAAATGCTTTGCTAAGAGTCATATAACTTCAATTTCATGTAAATTAAAAGGAATTAGTAAAAGAGTGATAAAATTGAATTAGATTCAAAATTATAGAAGTTAATTTGGATTGGGTTGCATTCATGTGAGTGGTTATGGAGAATAAATTAGAAATTAATTATTTTGGGTTTGATGTTGTGATTTTGCATGAAATTAAGCTTCATTGGTACATGCATGAATAAATTTTACAAGCTTAATACCCTAATTATACATGCATCATGAATTTTGAAGAATTTGGATTAATTCGATCTCATATTTTGAAAAGAGAAAGGAAAAGCTTTAGAAGAATCAAATTTATGGAATTAATCCTCATGAAAGACAAAGTTTTGATTTTATTATGACAATTATGAATTTGTTTGATCCATGCATGTAATTGAATTTAAAAGTTTTATTCAAGTTAAACACATTTTGGAACATTTATGATCATAAATTAAGTTTTGGTTATAGATTGAGTTAAGTTGAGATTCTAAGGAATTGATTTTGTAATTCATTAGTTAAGTTTGATTTTCATTGTTAATAATGAAATTGGGTCTTACTTTTACATGCATCATGAAATTTCAAGGGTTTGGAAAGTATAATTCATGTTTTAAAATTGTGAGTTTGATATAGAGAAAATGAATTAAAACTAAATTTGGAAATTGGAGCATGATTTTGAATAAATGATTTAGCAATTTATGACTTTAATAAATGGTTCTCCATGTTTGTATACCAGAGTACATGTTTTGGAGCTTTGAATACCAAATTTGAACTTTAATTGCAATTTTGGAATTTCAGAATTTTCGTTGTCCGCTCGAGCGAGGGAAGTCTTGCTTGAGCGTGAAAAATCGACCTCCCAGTAGTTTTTCAAATTTTACAGTCTGCTCGAGCGACCAAAGTGGCGCTTGAGCGGAGACCCATTTTCAGCACATTTTAGAAAGTTGCATTTAGTTCATATTTTTATCCTCATCTCTTTCCAAAACATTCTAGACATGATTTATGACTCAATAAAATATTAATAAGCTACTAATCAACATAGATTAGTTAGTTAAAGAATGAATTATTGATCTTGTGGTAATTGTTTAAGTAGCCAAGTAAAAGATCAATCTATTTAGAAAAGGACTTAGTAATGAAAGAATATGTGAAATAAGAATCCGGTTTATTTAACGAGAAAGAATAAACGTAGTAAAACTTCGGACTATAAAGACTAGAAAGGACAAGCTTAATCAAGGGAGTAATATTGTATTTCAATGTGTATATGTTATGTGCTTGTGTAGGTCACGCGCCATTGTCTGCCTGATTTTCCTGATATGTCCAAATGTCTGCGATTTAGCCCAACTGTGAGTAATAACTTAGTAAAGATATGTTCAACTGTACTTATTTTCTGTGTGACAAAATGAGATCTGTTTTCTGAAATGATATGTTTTGTACAATGAATGATTGTTCAATTTCTGACATGTATTCGTGACATCCTTAGTATCATGTGATATCTACAGCCGTTACCCGGTATCGAAGGTTCCTTTATGGAACTGGTTATTCGTAACCTCCGCAGAGTCGCCCTGCTCAGGCACTGCTACTCTGCATCGGAGGCCCGCCATGGGGGCTTAGCTGTCCTGTTCTGTGACCCGAATCCGGAGGTTCCTTCTTGAAACTAGGTTATTCATAACCTTACGCTTATGCGTCCTGTTTTGTTACGCTTATGGATGTATCACGTATATGTAATCACGACTTATGATTTCTGTCTGTATATAATCTGAACAAGTATGAATTTGATAAAACTGAATTATGATTTCTGAATCTGTATGGACTTATTCATTAAAACCCTTTACTCTGTTATTATTCACTGGACTTTAGCTCACTGTATTATTTATGTATGTAGACCAGGCTTAGAGACATCTGTCTAGAATTTGTTTTGTTAGCTAACCTATGTGCTTCCCGTGGAGGTTCCAGATATGTTAAGTGTTATTATTATGTGATTTAAAGTTTAAGTTATATTCTCTTGTTTGGTTCAGTAAGTTATGTGTATTTTGAAAAAGAGACTAAGTCCCTTTCTGCCTAATCTGTATATATATTATGACGTGAGGATGATATGTATATATGTACATAAAAAGTTTAAAATTTGTCTGTCTCATATAAGTCTGCACAGCTCAATGGACGTTGTATATTGTTATTTGCTTCCGTTAGCCCCTAATATTATGTTAATCTGTCTCAAAGGCCTTCGGTAATCTCAAGATTACTGGCCGGTTACGATGCTAAACCTATAGGGGTTGGTTTGGGTTGTGACAGTCACCAATCAATTTCTCCTTCCATTTCCACATTTTTTCAGTACACTTTCTCAGTTTTATGACAAACAAACACATTGCAAATGTTTGCAAGGTCATCCACATCTCTTTCTCTCTCTCAACACACACAAGTATGCCAAAAATTGATCAATCCATTATAACACAAACTGTTTGATGAATTACACATAATTATCTCCTTTGAGACAAAACAGCCAAAGACGCACCAATGAGAACTTGGTTGAATCATTTCCCTGGAGTAAAATTCACACCAAGAAGCATTTGTGACTATAGTTGGGTGGGTGGGGGTAATTGTGCTCATAATGATGTAATACTAGCTGAGAACTATGAGACGATTGCGTGAAAAGTTAAATTTAAGGGTATGAGTACCATTAAACATCTCGCTTAAGAAGTTCCTAACTGAAAGATGCAGGGCATTAAACCACTCCTGCAAAAAATAAATGCGAAACTGGTATCCATGCTTGGATTCTTACGATACAGGATGGCTAGATAGAATACAAAAGGTTAAATAGAGAGAAAAATATTTCGAGAGAAAATAAAGCAAATGATAAGGAAGAGAAAAATCCCACCAAACCATGATGTCCAATCATTTTCTCTTTGCAACAAGTCATTTCCGTACATTCCAAAAAACTCTATAACTTTATTCTTCCTTCCTGATTGTAATGCATGAACTACATAGTAACGGAGTATAGATCCCTCCAATTTTGATAGTGTAGAAATTAATACTAGCTCAGATGCTAAAGAAAAACACTTCTTGAAAAAGCTCAGCACCTTGATTAAATCTTCTGCCCGAAATTGAGGAATGTATACTGAGAAAATTAATTCTAATATCTTATCTACGTGAAATCCTTTGCCTATATCAGTGCCTAGTTCTCTCTCAAAAGCTTGCAAAGTACTTGTAAACCCTCTGAAGATAAGAAACTCCTTCACAAGCTCGTCAGCATACTGCACATTCTCCATCTTGTCCCCAGAGCCCTAAAAAGAGAGGTATACCTTCAGGATTTGAAAAAGTTGAATAGAACAACCGGCCAACTCATGACAAATTTTCACAACATGGGACTCAACAATCAAATATAACATTCATGAATCTGCAAGCGCACCATTTAATATGAAACTCCTGAGGATGCACTAACTAAATAAAAAAACAAATTTCTAGAGAATGTTTTGTCACTGAAGGGAATTCAGGTAGGATTGATCTATCAGTGCTTTAAATTTGCTCTGCAAGCAACAAAATAAGCTCTGGCAAGAATGCTGTCCACTATATAAACCCATTGTTGCCAAAAAAAAAATAAGTAGACAAAAATTAACACATAACAACTAGCTTATATATGAAACTTAACATCTGAGTTATTTTACTACAATTCATAAGTATACTGCTACCATGCAAAAATCAGTAGAATTAGTAACTTATCGTCTCTTGCAAGCATAAGGAACACGCTAGGAATGGATCTTTCCATAGAAATAAGTTGGCGCAAGTCCGGGGTTTTTTAAAGTTTAGAGAATGCTTAAATCTCCCCTTAAAAAGGGTGGGATTACGTTGATTCATTAAAATGGAAGGATAAGGCAACAAAAAGAAGGTAATGAGAAATATATTTCATCCAAAGATTTAACATAAAAAGCACAAAAACTACATACAAACAACAATTTTAAATTATTAATGCTCATCTTTACCAGTATAATGAATGTAGAATATCATCAAATTTGTGCAATGTAATATCAGGCTTTTAGAGAAAATAAAAGGCACTGGAGTGCTAAAACTACAATGGTAAATGGAGTTTTCCCTTAGAACATTTTTTCACTCGTAACAGACTGACCATATCTGCCATAGTCATTATTGTAATGTGCTAATTATAGATGTCCGTTAAGAGCTTATGCAAGTGCACATACATAAGGTTATTCTAATGGAATATATAAAGTTGTTTCCAACAACTTAAGTAGTTTTTGATTCATTAGAATTAAATGGAGTGGAATGATTATTCCATCAAAATATTTATTCTTGTGTTTGGTTGACTAAACAAATAATGAAAAATGCATTGCAAATAGAATTATTATTCACCGAGAAAAGCTAAGGATCATAAAAGAATTATGACCCTTGGATTACCTTGATTAGTGTGTGGTGCTTTATTTTAAATGTAATCCAAGAGTCATAAATCTTTTATGATCATTTTTATGAAAGTTTTTTCATGATACCTAGTATTGCTCTTATTCACCATTGTAAGGGAATGATCATTCCATTCTATTCCATTTCATCTCATTCTAATGAACCAAATGGAACATTAATGTCATTCTTTTTTTAATATGATTTTAGAGCTAGCACGTTTTGATATCATATAAATGTAATTCACCAACCTCATTCAATTGATTTGCGTTCGGTTTCAATTTCTCTCTCTCTCTCTCTCTCTCTCTCTCTCTCTATAGTTCGTCCATCTTCGTTCACCTCTCTCTCTCTAAAACACTATCATTATTGAAATAATAATTGGCTGGCAACCGGGTCGGAGATTCCCCTTCATTTACATGACGTGACCAAAATTAATTCGCTTGACATGTAAGGACATTTTGGCATTTCCACGATGATTTGCTATTACTAAAATACCCTAATAATGTCTACGACTTTACCAATCAGTCGTTGCCACATCTGAAAACCAAAAATCTGTACATTTATCTTCGTAGTTAAGTGTAATTTGAAAATGCTCGGAGCTTTTCACAATTTTCTCATAATTACGTATCGATCCTCATATTTTTATCAAATTTTACTCTTTTTTTTTTATTTGAAAATTTTAAGTACTCAAATTTTCACAACACTGCTTGGAAAAAAATAAAACATTCAATCACATTACTCTCTTTATTTTTTTATTTTTTTTCGTAATTAATTAAAATAATCAATTCCCAATTTTATCTCACTTTTATGAATTTTTATGTGCTTTTAGCACATATGTATTTATTTTCAATTATAAACATCAAATTTTTACCCATAACCTATTTGACATTAACAAGACTAATGATAATTAGGATTGTTTTAAGTACTAACTATTTTAGTTAATTTTTTTAACTTTTTACAAAAAGACATACAAAAAAATACAGAGAATTAATGACTTTTTTATAATGATTTTTTAACATTTTAACTATTTTAAGCAGTTCCCAAACTTATCTTTAGCATGCGTCATTTGAGACATTTTTTTATGACACAATTAAAAGTATAGGTTAAAATGAAATTTTAGTGAAAATATAAAGGTGTTATTGAAACCAAAAAAAAATATAATATGCGACATGGTTTTAAATAATGATATTGAGGATGTATATGTATCAGTCATACAGTCATATATCGATTGTTATCGGACAATACCTAATGGTAAGTGAATAACAATATTGGAAGACCAAAATCTAGTTACGTAGTGACTAATATGATAAGTAATGGCCGATTTTAAAGGAGCTTTCTTTTAGACTTACATTTTAGATCTAATAATGTATAAGTAAGATGATTAGTTAATGATTAGAGAAGATATTAAAAAATAATAATAACACACAAGAATGATTGGTTAATTAATTATTGAACTTAAAAAGTGAGTCTGAATAATATTAAGGATCATGAAAAAAATATCATGAAGTTAATCATGAAAAATTCTCCATATTTGGATTACACATACAATAAAATAACACACACTAATCAAAAAATGCAAAAATTTTCTTGATACCTGTCATAATATTTTTTCATGATATCCCTAATATTATTCTTGTTTGAATAGCCCTACTCATGTTTAAAACATTTGTGTGACTTAATGTCAATTTTGAAGCTAGATGGACAAAATTATGATATTAAAACTTGAATAAAAGAGCAAGCATTTTACTGCAACAATTGAAAATGAAAGAATTAATATAAAATTTTGACAAAAAATACACGTTAAGTAACTTTATTGCCTTTTCACAAGTATAAAAACACGAACAATAATTACAAACATTTTTAAAAATAAAAATAATAGTAAAAAATATAAGATGAGATGGGTCATATACAGGGCGGAGCCAAGAAAGGCTTAGGGTCGTGCCCCCCACACTTTTTCAGTTTCATTTTCATTTTCATTTTCCTTTTTTCTTTTTCTTTTTTTACAACTCTACAAATCTATACAAAATTATCATAAAATAATATAATAATACCATTTTTGTACATCCAATTCATCTTTATAGGCATGTTTTTATTTTAAAGTGAAAGGTTGACTGTAAGCCACATTATTCTATGTGCAAATTTTGTACGAATTTTTTGTTTGTATATTATTACTTTTGCTAAAATTAGAGATTTTGATTTGTGGTTATTTGTGTTAAAATTAAGAAGTTTGATGTGCTGAAATTAAGAATTTTAATTTAGGGTGATTTGTGTTCAAATTATAAATTTCTAAAGGAATTTTAGTTTCTTTATTTTTAAACAATAATGAAGAAATAATTTTATTTTTAGTTAATATTGTGAAGAATCAAAATTAAATGGGTGATCAAAGAAATGAACAATAGTTTAGTTATATATTGAAAGAGAATTTTTTTTATAGTATTGATAATAGTGATATATTATTATGAAAAACTTTCAAAGTGTAAAAGTTTATATTAATTTTTTTTTAAAGTTTTTATAGTTTATGTTAAATTTTTTGTAAAGAGTTTTTAAGTTTTTACGGTTAAAATTAGCTCAAAATTTTAATATTAACTTTTTACTATTGATTACAAGAAAAAAGAAAAAATAACACTGTAACCAATAAGTATCCCTTTTAAATTAATTTTTTAATTTCGTCACTAGTCATGGATCAATCTAGCCATATTTGTGTCAAATAAAAATTTCTTATATGATAGTACAATGACAAGATGGATGGTCTGCGCAAGCTTGTGTCTACAACAGCAAATATATCCCATAGAGGAATTTTATGAAGAACATACGTTTGAGTTGCTTTATAAAAGCCAATGTTTCATAAATCTATATTTGGATAGATAAATATATTTTTTATAGAATTATTAGGTGTTATAGGATAAGTCGCTAACACAATACCATCCAAAACCTTGTAACTTAGAAAGATAATATAAAATAATTAGTTTCAAAGTCTTTCAGAGTGAAGTTTTAATAACATGTTATAAGAATTGTCAAAGTTAAATTATACGAAGCTTCTGCCTCGTTTGGGAACGGCTATTATACTAACTTTTTAATTTTTTTATAAAAAAATGTGTAGAAAAATAACGAGAATGATGTGACAATTTTTAATAATTTTTTGATTTTTTAACTAAAATATTTAGTCTCTAAACGAGACCTTAAAAAAACTCATGTCAAATTATACATTTTCAAAATTTGATAATTCTCTCTCCTTTTTCTCTCTCCCCCTCTCTCTGATGAAGGGATCATAAATAATTTTTTTATTTAACATTTTTTAAGAAAAATTGAAAATTAATATTTATACAGTTGGAATATAATTACCAAATTATAACATTTTAACATTATAGCACGCTAAAATTTGACTTAAAAACATATGACCTAGGACAAACTTTTACTATCATTGTACATATATATAGTTGCACAACTTTTTTATTTGTATTGAACCTTTTAGAACTTACGATCATCAAACGATGACTCTAAGAACATATATTGTACTAAATATAAATATAACGGGAAGAAATGTAAAGAGAATCTTAACAAGTATTTTATTGAGATACTTCAGAGGTGTTTGGGAACTATGGGTAGAGTCTATTTTAGCCTCAAAGTGAAAAATAACCTTTTAGCCTAAAAAAAAAATCAGCCTACCCCATTGATTTAAAAAAAAAATAAATAAATAAAACAAAATAGCAGCCAGCAAACCTACACTGTCTGTGACAGTGTAGGTATATTTGTAATCATAGCCTAGTCCCAAATGAGTAAATGACAATTTTACCCTTTTAGATTAATTTTAAAAAAAGTAAAACTAGGGACAAATTTGTCATTTCACTTTAAACATCATTTCAAACACATTTTTCAATACAAAAACTCAAATAAAAATCCAACCCAACTTGCCAAACACAAAAACTAAAATAGCCTAGCCAAAAAGTTAAAAAGCCTCTAAAATAGTCACTTCCCAAACACCCACCTCATCAAATGTATTGCTTTTTCAACTCGAACGCTTGTTATACTAGCAAAAACTGCATACATTGAGAACAAATGAAAGTAATTACAAAAGTATATACAAGTGGGTTTGTATTTGTACTATGATGCAAGTGTTAATCAAGGCCTTAATTGTTGAAAATAATGGTTTTTATAGGCTTATTTTGGGTCAATTTTGAGCTCAAAATTGAATGGGGTCTACACGTCTTTTGAGGTGTGTCCAAAGATGTGACATATTCCTTGTCGTATGGTAAGTCACACGGTGAAGGCGGTTCGTCAAAACCATTTATAAGTGAATGGGAACTTGACATCATTTTCAGGTTCATGGAATGGACATTTAAAGAATTACATGCGGATTTCCTTGAAATGGGTTGTCCCACATTGAAACTTTAAGAGAGCTTTTGTGAGTATATAAACTCTAGGTGTACAACCTTGGGTTGGGCCCCAAGAGGCACCCCAAGTTTGTAGAATGGAAGAGTTATGGACAAAGTGAACCTTAGCCCAAACCACCACACGCGCCGCCGTTACCGGTCGGCCGAGCCAGGCCGGGCACTGGTGTAGGTCGGGTCGGTTCTTATATTAATTTTTTGGACAAAATTTATTTGAATTTTTTCCAAATCTCTTGCAGGAAAAAATTAATTTAAATTTTACGTCAATGTAATTTGAATTTGAATTCAAATTTTTGTCCAAAATTTGTGCCTCCTTTCAAATCCGAATTACACTAATTTCTCAACTGTTAAACAGGTTTTTTAACTACCAAATAGATTCAAATCTGTCCAGCAGTTACCAACAAATCTATTCAGCTGTTATCTATTTCAAAATTGCCTAGACAAATCCAGCAATTTGTAACAGATAGAAACTATCCAACAGTTATCTGTTTGCACCTGTTCTGTTTGAAAATAGATCTATTCATTCAAAATCAGCACCTATTCGGACATATTATTTTGCCTATAAATACCAGCATAATTCTTGTAGTTTGGCATCCGAAAATAATCTGAAATTTCATTTTGATGTCCGGTTTTGCTCCTCTGCATAAATTCTCTTCATATTAGTTTTTAAGAAAAATTAAAGAGAGTATAGAACACAACATTTTTGTTCGCCGTACAAATTGTTTGGAGTGCTACTACAATTTGCTACAATTTGTGAAGATTATTGTATCTTAGGAGATAGACTCCATTTTTCCGCAAGCACCATAGCGAGGCAAATCTATCTTCAGGACTGAGTGTCACATACTCGACTTGATCTTTTCATTTTTTATTCGATTCGATAAAATAAATTCGGTACGTAATTTATTTTATTTGTTTGATTTCTTTCAATTTATTTTTTCTACACAAAAGATTGTTCTAACAGTCTTAAGACAGATTTGAATTATTCTGTTTATACAGAATTTTTTGCTCGTTTCCTTTTCTCTTTCTTCTTCTTACAGAAATTCTTTTCTACTGCTGGACAGATAGTAGTAATATACTGTCTATTTTCTTTGACAATTAGTAGTAATATACTGGTGTCATTAACAATTCAGAATATTTATTTTGTGAAGTTTTCTGAAATTAATTTTGGTTTTCAGAAATAATTTCTGAGTGTTCATTAATTAAAATTCTGTTTTCAGTATTTTTATTTTTGAAGTGTTACAGAAATATTTTTCTGTGTGGAATTAATTTATTTAAATAAAATTTTATTTTATTTTCAAATTAATTGAAAATAAAAGCTACAATTCTTATTTCTTTTATTTTTTTACAGAATTTAATTCTGTGGTTTTAGTTTCAATTTTTTGTGCAGTATACAATTCTAATTATAATTTTGTTTTATAATTTAGAATTCATGACTACAGAAACTGATCAAACTAATTTTCAAACAAGTAATGGTATGGTGGTTGCAATTGCTCCAACCCCTCATTCTGTTGTGACAGTGTCAGTTAATCACTGTGAAAAGCCAGAGAAATTCTCAGGAACTGATTTTAAAGGATAGCAGCAGAAATGCTGTTCTATCTTACTACTCTCAACATAGCTCGTTTTCTCCTTGAGGATGCTCCTATTTTAGAAGAGGATGAAACTGACCAGCAAGTGGTTGATGCGGTTGATGCCTGGAAACATGCTGATTTCCTTTGCCGGAACTACATCTTGAACGGATCTTTGCATGGTAGACTTGGACATGTTAATTACGGATCTTTGCATAGATTAATTAATATGAAATGTTCACCTAAATTTGACATTGATTTAAATCATAAATGTAAAATTTATGTTGAGGCAAAATTATCCAAAACTCTTTTTTATTCAATTGAAAGAAGTACGGAACCACTTGAATTAATTCATAGTAACATTTGTGATTTTAAATCAATTCAAACTAGAGATGGGAAAAAGTATTTTATCACTTTTATACATGACTATACTAGATATAGTTATGTTTATTTAATTCGAACCAAGGATAAAGCTTTGGAAATTTTCATTCAATTCAAGAATGAAGTTGAAAATCAACTTGGTAAGAAAATTAAAAAAACTTAGAAATGATATAGGTGATAATCACCTTTTGGTGAATTTTGTAAAGAATATGGAATAATTCATCAAACCACCGCTCCTTACTCACTTCAGCGAAATGGAATTGCTAAAAGGAAAAATAGGACTTTAAAAGAAATGATGAATGCTATGTTAATTAGTTCTGGATTATCTTAGAACTTGTGAGAGGAAGCAATACTTTCTGCTAATTATATACTTAATAAAGTACTCCGAAAGAAAGTGAATCAAACACCTTATGAAATGTGGCATGGGAGAGTACCATCCTACAAATACTTGAAAGTATTGGGGTGTTTGGCTAAAGTGGCTATTCCTAATCCTAAAAAGACTAAGATAGGTCCTAAAACAGTTGATTGCATTTTCATTGGTTATGCTAAGAATAGTAGTGCATATTAGTTTTTGATTAATAAATCAGAACATACCGAAATGCATGTAAATACTATTATTGAATCTCGGAATGCATCATTCTTTGAACATATATTTCCAAATAAGACTGGACAAGAGACTAGTAATAATAAAAGATCTTATAATATTATTACTAGTCAAGATCAAGAACAAGGGCAAGAGATAAATCAAAATGAAGAAGAGGAACCTAGGTGTAGTAAACATGCTAGAGCCTCAAAATCTTTTGATCCAGATTTTCTAACATTTTTGTTAGAAAATAAGTCTTTAACTTTTAAAGAGACTATATCCAGTCTTGAGGCTTCTTTATGGAAAGAAACTGTAAACAGCGAAGTTGAATCCATCCTGCAAAATCATACTTGGGAATTGGTGGACTTGCCACCAGGTTGTAAACCTCTTGGGTACAAGAGGATTTTCAAAAGAAAAATGAAACTAGATGGATCAATTGACAAATACAAGGCAAGACTTGTAATCAAAGGTTTTAGACAAAAAAAAGATCTTGATTACTTTGATACATACTCATTGTAGACGCGCCCGCGTGGACCTCAACACTACAGTTCGGACTCAAATTGTCACGGTTCTCAATCTGAACCAAAGAGTCCAAATCTGGCAAATCGTTTTGGAAAACAGATTTTTGTAAAGAAGTACCAAACATAGACTGCTTTGCCAGATACAGAGTCGCCACCTAAATATTTTTTAAGGGGGAATTTAGGAAACCCTGACTTGTTTGCCTAAGGCCACGTGTCCATCATCACCAAAGTTGCCTCGGCTCAGGAACTTGGGTACGATTGGGGAAGATCATCTATGAGCACCCCCACTCGCCCGATCAAAGATCGGCCTCTACTAACCATGATATCTTGTTTTGAAAACGTTATGTGCTCTTATTCCGGTTATTAGCCTAGATTTATTATGTGATGCGCATAACACAAAAGTATAGACTAGATCGCCTAATTTGGAACAAAGCATTGCATATCCGTTCGTTTGGAAAATGGTTTGGAATTTGCTACTCACGAGTAGGCTAAAATACGGATTTCAATGAGTTGTTCCAACTCAAACAATCTAACCTTCACCCACAGCCATTCAGGCAGTAACATCGCATAAGCACGTAGCCACATGGTAAGCATGCTGTCATGTTAACATTCACACTCATGCGAGATGCTAAAGCATAAATACTTACATCGTACTCCGTGCCAAAGCAATGAACTAGTTAGTAATCATGTATGATCCTAGTTTAAGTTAACAAATGGCTAATGCATCGCATACAGAATGTCATTAGAATAGGCTCGGCTAATCTAAGGATGACATGTGAAATGCGACAACTCGATGCATGTATTCAAGTTTGGAATTGAAATGCTATGCGGTTAGCATGATGCGCCGAGCCCGGTGCATGCAAGACTGATGAATGATGCACGCATACATAGCATAAGGTATGCTAAATTAAACATGCCATAATACTAACCATCAAAGCAGGTAAGTAAAAGAGAGAAAGAAGTGAGGGTTGGAAGACATGCACACACGCATCCACACTTATTACAAATTCGCCCTCGCTCGGAGGGACCAAAAGAATAATACAATTTAATCAACTAACAAGCTAATTAAATAATTACCGACCACCTAATTAATTAACAAATCAATTAAGCTAAGGAAAGCATTAAAAGGCCTCAGGAAGAGGGAAGCATGCGTGCTCGGATTGGCTTTGCCCGGAAATCCAATGCCATGCACAAGCTGCCTCTATTTTCCCTGCTCTGCTCCTCTGAAAAAGGCACAATTCCCAAAGAACACTCTCTGAACACTGTGGAACACCACCGACCAAAGGTAAGTGGCCATCGACCACAAATGAAGCCATCGGCTATAAATTAATGGCCGGTCAGCACTGAATGAGGTCGGTCGGCCATCTGTGCCTACAGAATCCTGCTTTGACAGCAACAGAGGACAAGCAAGGTATGGCAATGCATTTCAAGCAAATGTGTGCACCAACACACCCCTTATCATGTTTATGACTCAAAGGAGGATGTTCCTTGATTCTCAGACCACCAATCGCACATTTCAATGCATGATGGCCCAAGAAGTCAAGTTGTACATCTTGATTTCAAATGAAATGCAAACCAAATAAGCACATAAAGGCCCAACCTCTATCACTTGATTTCAAGAGGCAAGGCATGCATGTTCAATGCAATGCACCCTAGGCATGGAAATCAAGTATGCAACATGGGAATGCCAACAAGCATGCAAAGCATATAACAGGTATGCAAGCTAATTGAGCATGCAAGATGCAATGCCAAGCATGCAAATATGCAAAATATATGGCATGTTAAGCAATCAAAACAAAGATGAGAATGCATACCAAATGCACTATGATTCAAGCATGGAACACATGCGATAGGCCAAATATGCAACAACACACAAGGCGAGCATGCAACAACATGCAAACAATGGACTTACACCCAGATGGACAGCCCTCTATTATGCCAAAATCAGTGGCCAAATGCTAAGGAAATGAGGGCCAAAATACACACAAACATGCATGCACACATGGTTCAAAACTTAAGCATCAAAGAGCAATTTTTAAGCACACTTAAAAGGGACAAACATGGACTAATGACATGCAAATTAAGCTCTGAAAATCATGCTATAAGAGGTTCCAAACCAACTAAGCAAAGTAAGCATACCATGCAACCAAGCCCAAAGCCTAAGGCTCACCAAAGAGGCATTGAACTACACTTAGCAAGACCAAACATGGCATGATTTAAGCAACTAAAATCAAAGTTTTAGCATGTTAAAATGAACCTCAAAACCCACTTAGATGGCATCTAAATGACTTACACATGGAAGCATACAAAAGAGGCCAAACATGGAGCACAAGATTACAACCTTTTAAAGCATTAAAGGAGCATCAAATGCAAGCATACAAGCATACCATGGGGACTGAAATGATGCTATAAGTGGTGCCAAACCACTGAAACAAGCCAAACAATGTATGCTCAACACTCCCACACCCGAGACTAGCAAGCCAAAATGCAAGGTGGCTATACAAAGCATGTCAAGCGTGGCCAAAGCAATTAAAAACAGAGCTAAAGCATACTAAAACATACACAAAAGCTTCACAAAGCTTGGCCAAAATCATGCTAGAACAAGGGTCAAAGCCTAAAGCATGTTAAGGCAAAATATGGCATTACAAGACAAGTATGCAAGGCATGCATGGTGTGTCTAAACCAAGTAAAAATAGTGTTATATCATGACAAAATAAGCACAAATAACACTTAAGACATAGCCAACATGAACTTAAAAATGGTGGTCACACATGAGGCCAAAATGGCACATTTTGAAGACAACAAGGAGAGGGGATGGCCCTCTCCTCCTTAGGACCTTAAGACACCATCCTCACCACTAAAATCTCTCAAGATTTTAGTGGTGAGGAGGCCCAAACAAGGTGGTCCCGGAGCTCACTAAAATAGCACAAAATAGGGGCCAAACAAGGCCTAAGAAGGGTCAAACAACCCCAAAGCTCAAAGCAACCTGAAACAACTATTTTAAGCAAGTAAAAACAAGACTTTGATATGTTATACACTAAGCTCAAAAACCGATGCAAGGTAGGCAAAAAGACTATGCAAAAATGGAGTATTTAAAGGTAAAGTTCTTATCCTTGAAGACCTTCTTCAAAAATGGTGCTCTAGCAGCCTCCTTAGCTCAAAACCAAGTCCAAAACTCTGAAAATAACTCTTTAGTACCTCAGTAGCTAAAGGAAAGTGTAATGGTAGGTGTTTGTGTGCAAAACTATGAACAAACACACACTTAAGCACAAAAGGAGAGGGAGATAGAGATAGATAGATACACAAGACCTAACCCTAGTTCAGACCTCTCTCTGGAATTTTTTGTAACCCTTAAGGAGGGAGGAGAGGCCCTCTCTTTATAGAGGATCACTCTTGCAAAGCTTACAAAACAAGCTAAGCAAGAGTGAAATCCCTCCATACACGTGTATGGAGGGGGGGCAAAGTGTATGCTAGCTAGCACAGCTGGCATAAAAATATCTGCAAAAGCAGATACACAATGGTCGGCTAGCCAAAAATGCCAAATTGACCAAAACAATGGTCGGCCGGCCATAACCAATGGCCGGTGGCAACAAAACATGGCCGGTGGCCTCAAGCCGTGGCCGGTGGGATATGAGGATGGCCAACAAGCCATTCCCTGCCCCTCAAAAGCAAAACACAAGTGTTTGGTACAGAACCAAACACAAAACAGTCGAGTCAAGAGATCTTGAGGCAAGGCGCGTGGCCGAGACCTCCGGGAACTCAAGACGAACACAAATATGGATAATCACCGAGTGTTCAAACGGTGACGTCCAAGTCTTGAGGACGGTCAAAAATGGGGTGTCTACACTCACCTGTTACTAGAATAACATCCATTAGAACGCTAATTGCTATTGCATCGTTGTACAATCTAGAAATTCATCAAATTGATGTGAAAACCGCTTTCTTAAATAGTGAGTTAGATGAAGAAATTTACATTGAACAACCAGAAAGATTTTCTATTCTAGGAAAAGAAAAAAAAAAAGTGAGTAAATTAGTTAAATCACTATATGGTTTAAAACAGGCGCCAAAGCAATGGCATGAGAAATTTGACAAGGCAATGATGTCAAATGGATTTAAAATTAATGAGTGTGACAAATGTGTTTATATTAAAAACACAGACAAATGTTATGTCATTGTATGTCTTTATGTGGATGATATGCTCATCATAGGTAGTAATAATGATATGATTAAAACTACAAAGAAAATGTTGAACAAACATTTTGACATGAAGGACATAAGGATTGCTGATATGATACTTGCTATGAAAATTACCAAAACATCAGAAGGTTATACTTTGTCACAATCTCATTACATTAAGAAAATACTTGACAAATTCAGCAAAGATGATGATCATCTTGCCAGAACACCTGTGGATGTTAATTTGTTTCTTTCTAAGAATGTACATGAAAGTATTTCTCAATTAGAGTATGCCCAAATTATTAGAAGCTTAATGTACTTGATGAACTGCACTCGCCCAGATATTGCTTATATAGTAAGTAAATTAAGTAGACATACGAGTAATCCAGGAGTAGAACACTGGAAAGCAATTATAAGGGTTCTAAGATACCTCAGATTTACTCGTAACATTAGGCCGAATTATACTAGATATCCAGCAGTACTTGAAGGATACTGTGATGCAAACTGGATATCGGATACTAAAGACTCAAAATCTACCAGTGGGTATGTCTTTACTCTTGGTGGTGTGGCTGTATCTTGAAAATCTTCCAAACGGACTTGCATAACTAGGTCTACTATGGAATCAGAATTCATAGCTTTAGATAAAGTTGAGGAAGAAATAGAATGGTTTCGCCACTTTCTTGAAGATATTCCAATGTGGCCAAAACTGGTACCTGCTATTTGCATACATTGTGATAGTCAATCAGCGCGACACATTCATTGTCGACATAACATCGTAAGACAACTACTCTCTAATAGAATTATTTTCATTGAATATGTGAAGTCTAAAGACAATATAGCGGATCCACTAACTAAAATGTTAGCAAGAGAGTTAGTTGAGAATTCATTGAGGGGAATAGGACTTAAGACTATTAAATAAGAGTTAACACAATCGTAACCCAACCTAATTGACTGGAGATCCTAAGATCTAGGTCCAAATTGATAACCGAGTGGTGTATGACTCGTAAGGATCACTGGGGAGTCAAACTCCTACCCATTTCTACGATGAAATAATGATGTCTGCAGCGTTTTAGGTTAAGGAAAATTTTAATGATTCTTATATCTAAGTAAACCTAGTGACATATGGCAGGATACTCTTCATAAGAATCACCTATGTGAGTATGAACTAGGCCGGTTCTATGAGATTTGTAAAGGGCTACAATTCTCTAAAGCACTCATGAAAGACCAGGTTGTTCAAGGCCAAAATGACCATAGTAGTGAGAACTAAACTGTGTCTGCTAATATACTATGTGAGTTCTATTGTCTTGGTTTACACAAACAGCTAAACAGTTCAAGACATCATGTTCACTGGTTAGCTAGTAAATCCGATAGTGTCTCACAAGAGAATGTTCAAAACCAAAAATTACCTATCCTTTGCAGAATATTTCCAATTTGTGTACTCTTTGTAATTAGATTATATTGTTGCATTTTCTCTCCGTCAAATTCCATTCATGTGGGGATTGTTGGAAATAATGGTTTTTATATACTTATTTTGGGCCAACTTTGAGCCTAGAATTGAGTAGGTTCCACACGTCTTTTAAGGTGGGTCCAAAGAGGTGACGTGCTCCTTGTCATATGGTAAGTCATACGGTGAAGACGGTTCATCAAAACCATTTATGAGTGAATGGGAACTTGACATCGTTTTCAGGTTCGTGGAATGGGCATTTAAAGAATTAAATGTGGGTTTCCTTGAAATGAGTTGTCCCACATTGAAACTTTAATAGAGCTTTTGTGAGTATATAAGCTCTAGGTGTACAACCTTGGGTTAGGCCCCAAGGGGTACCCCATGTTTGTAGAAGGGAGAAATTATAGACAAAGTGAACCTTAGCCCAAACCACCACACGCGCACGCCGCCACCGCAGCCATCCGTCTGACCGGCCGAGCCGTGCCGGGCGCGGGTGTGGGTCGGGTCGTTTCTTATATTAATTTTTTGGACAAAATTTATTTGAATTTTTTCCAAATCTCTTGCGGGAAAAAATTAATTTAAATTTTGCACCAATGTAACTTGAATTCAAATTTTTGTCCAAAATTTGTCATTCCTTTCAGATCCGAATTCCACTAATTTCCTAACTGTTAAACAGGTTTTTTAAGTGCCAAACAGATTCAAATCTGTCCAGTAGTTATCAACAGATCTATTCAGCAGTTATCTGTTAAAAAACTGCCCAGACAGATTCAACAGTTTCCAAGAGATAGAAACTGCCTAGCAATTATTTGTTTGCACCTGTTCTGTTTGAAAACAGATCTGTTCATTCAAAATCAACCCCTATTCAGACAGATTATTTTACCTACAAATACTAGCATAATTCTAGCAGGTTGGCATCCGAAAATAATCTAAAATTTTCATTTTGCTGTCCGATTTTGCTCATTTGCATAAATTCTCTTCATATTAGTTTTTAGGAAAAATTGAAGAGAGTATAGAACACAGGGTTTTTGTTCGCCATACAAATTGTTTGGAGTTCTACAATTTGTGAAGATCATTATAGCCTGAGAGATAGACGTCATTTTTCTGTAAGCACCGTAGCGGGATGAATCTGTCTTACGGACAGAGTGTCACACACTTGACTTGATCTTTTCATTTTTTATTCGGTTCGATAAAATAAATTCGGTACGTAATTTATTTTATTTGTTTGATTTCTTTCAATTTATTTTTTCTACACAGAAAATTGTTCCAACATTAATTGCACCAGATCGTTGATTCTATTTATATTTTTTTTTTTTAAGGTTTGTTTGGCATTGACTAATATAGCTAACTTTTTGGTGTTGAGACTTTTTTAGCCTGACTTTTTTAGCCCCATTTGGTTTTTGTTTTTGTTTTTGTTTTTGAGTTTTTTTTTTTTTTTTCTGAGAGAAAAAGTATAATTATTATGAGTAAAAAGTAATATTTTGTCTTATTAATTTATATAGTCATTTTGTGATTATTTAGCCCCAAAAGGAATGTCAAACCAGGGCTTATTCTCACTTATTTGCAATTCTTCCAAAAAGTTTTACAAGATTAATTAACTTCTAAGCAAAAAAATTTTACAGTGTTATTATTATGATTTAAATCTAGGATTTCCTCGCACAAGGAAGAGAGACAAAAAAAACTAATCAGAGGACGATATCCAAAACAAGAAATTACTCAATTGGCCTCGTTTGGCAAGTAGCTGTTTTGGTCGAAAAATTAAAAAGTTACTAAAAAAATTAAAAAGCCTATAACCTATACTAAAAAGTCAAAAATTTCCTTTTCTCTCTACTTTTTGCATATATTTTCGTAAAAATTCAAAAAATCACCTCAAACATACTAGTTTTTTTTAACCTCATATTTTAACCAAAAAGTTAAAAACTTACTAAAATAACCTATTCTCAGACGAGACTTAAAGCAAAAAGACCCGATCAACATTCAAACAGTGATAGTTAAAAAAAAAAAAAAAAAAAAAAAAATTCAAAAATATATTAGGGTCGTTGGAAATTAAATCGAAACTAGAGAGAGAAGAGAAACAAGAATCTTTTATTAAAAAATTCAAACAGAAATTGAATGAAAATAACAATCAGCAACTACATCCATGGAATGGAAAACGCTAACTTTTTAATTTTTTATTTAAAAAAGGAAAATGGCTGGTAGCTCGAAATTAGTGGCCCGATTTTGGCTTGAAACCCAAAACGACGTCGTTTTGGGTTTCGATTTTTTTTTTTTTCCTTTCTCTTGCATTCGAATACAGAGAGAGAGAGAAAGAAGAGAGAGAGAAGGAGAAAAAAGGAAGAGGGAAGAGAAAAGAGGAAGAAAAGAAGAGGAAGAGAGAAGACGGTGGCAGTTCGTGGATTCTCTTTGGATTCTGCCCGGCAGACGCGATCGTCTTTGGTTCTGTCGACAACAGCGGACGATGAACGAAGAACGACGACCCAAGGTTGGTGCTACCGCCGACGAGGCTCGTGCTGGTTTGCTACTCTGTGTGTGTGTGGGTGGGTGATTTTGCTGCTACTCTGTGTGTGTGGGGGGGAGGGGGTTTGGGTTTGATTTGTGTAGGTGGTTTGATTTTCCAGATTTATGTGGGTGATGAAGAAAAATTGTTCAGAAAAAATTGTTGATGAAGAAAATTGTACAGAAGAAGAAGAAAAAAGGTTTACCCAAGGGTATGTTGATGAACCCAGAACCCTGTTTGGCAAAGTCGAACCACTTTCGAGCCTCACCATTTCGAGCTACAAATCACGACCGTTTAAAAAAATAATAATAATAGTAATAATTATTTTTAATTAAAAAATCACAAAAAAATTAAAAAAATTAATTTTTAACCAACTTTTCAATAACACTCTTCATAACTGCGTGTTGGATATATATATATATATATATATGACATATACGGATCCTACCAGACTTTCTCACCGATCCCCATTTTAACAACCTTGCTAGCAACTACATCTACGGAATGGAAAATCCAAACTGAATGTTGGATCCTCCAATCAAGGCAGCGACGACTGATCCGACCGAAACCCTAACTTCGAACATCGAATTGGCATCGCAGAGAATCGATCTACAAGCGATCAACATCACAACTTCGAACGCAATCAAATCAAATATCACAAATCCAATACAAAATATACGCTTCAACAACTGAATAACGTCAAGCTTCAACATCTCATACTTCATTCGATCGCCATCGCCGACCTTCTCGGAACGAGAATGTCGCGCACTATGAATCTGAGCGAAGAGTATTTGCTGCTATTCAGATCCAATTGGTACTGAGATTGGTAGAAACTAGTCGCTGCATCTAAGAAAAAGAAGGAAAAAAGTGTGAAGCAGAGGAGAGAAAGAGCGAATGGAATCCACCAATTTTTGCATTGGATTGTGGTTGTGGTGGTGGTGGTGATTGTAGACACCCCATTTTTGACCGTCCTCAAGACTTGGACGTCACCGCTTGAACACTCGGTGATTATCCATGTTTGTGTTTGTTTGGAGTTCCCGGAGTTCTCGCTCACGCCACTTGCCCTCTCTCCCCTCGAACTGCTTCCCGGAGTTCTCGATTCTGCGCGCCTCTCGGGGGACCTCGAACTTTTGTCCCGGGTTGTGTTTGGTTTTGCACCAAACACTTGTGCTTTCCTTAGAAGGCGGGGAATGCTTTGTGAGCACCCCATACCACCCACCTGTGGGGCTGGAGCCCAGGCCACCGGTTGGGTCGGTGTTGCATTTATGCCATTGTGCCGACTGCACTAAGTTTTGTCAAAATGACACTCTTTGCTCTTGCCTACGACACGGCGCGCTGCTTTCTTTGAGATATTTTTAGGAAAATTTGTATTTGGTGGTTCCCCCTCATACAAGCATGGGTGGAGGGATGTTAGCTAGTTATTGCAGACAAATTGTATGTTTTTTTTCCATACATCGCTGTATGAGGATGACCCTCCTAGTTTGGTTCCCCCATACACGTTAAGGAGGGGGAGGATGACCTAGCTTAGCTTGTAAGCTTTGCAAGCTTTGCTTGCCTATAAGAGGACCACTCCTCTTCTTGGCTTAGGGTTACAAAATTTTAGACATTTTAGACAGGCCACGCTCTGGTTTTTAGGGTTAGGATAGATACACATCCTATCTCTCTTCTTCTCTCTTGTTTTGTACACTAGGTGTTTGTGTCATACTTTTGCTCACCAACACCTAGTGTTTCACCTTCCTTGGGTTCTTGAAGGTCCAGAGGTTTGTTTTGGAGCTTTGGAGCTGGTTTGGTGCTCAAGGAAACCAACACATCCCCATTGTTGGAGTTGATCATCAAGGGTAACAAAACTTACTTTATTTACCCTATTCTTGCACTCTATTTTTGCCTAGCTTAGAACTATTTTTGTGCTTAGTGTTTAACACATAAAAGTTCTATTTTTTAAGCCTCTTTATTGTTTATTAAGAGTGTTTTGTGGTTTGAGCAAGTTTGACCACCCTTAGGCCTTGAAAAGGCCCTTTTTTGTGCCATTTTGTGAGAGATCCGAGACTTTGGTGTTAGGATCTCTTCACCACTGAAAATCTGAGGGGTGTGGTGTGAGATGAATGATGAGTCCTAGAGGAGAGGGAGAGGGCCACCCTTCTCATAATGTCATGAAAGGGCAGCCTCTTTGGATCTCTTCACCTCTTGGAGGTTTCAGTGGTGGAGATGATGCCTGAAGTTGTAAGAAGAAGAGAGGGCCACCTCCCCTTAATGTCCTTGAAAAAAGCAAGTTTGGCTTGAGAGAGAGCATAATGTTTGATTGTTTGTTGAGCATGTCTTGGCTACATTTTATGTTTATTATGCCCTAATATGACATTGCCAAGAGTTGGTTTAGGTCCCTTATGCATGCTTAGCATAGTTGCCTTGTAATGCCTTTTGATCCTCTAACATGCCTAGGTTGTATGCCTTAGCTTCTAGCATGTTTTAGGCTTGCATTTGTGAAGTTTTTGTGCTCATATTTCCATGTTTTAGGTCTGTCTCATGTTGTTTGAGCCAACCATAGCATGTTTAATATAGCCTCTTTGCATTGGGCTTGTTGGCCTTAAGAGCATGAGTGTGTAGCATGCCTTGCTTGCTTCATTTTTTACAGTTTGGAACCATTTTGCATGCTATTTCAGTCCTTCATACATGTTTGTTTGATTGCTTAGCATGCCTCTTTAATGCTTTAAGAGTATGTGTTAAATGCTCCATGTTTTGGCTTTAATGCATGCCTTTGGATTCATGTCATCTAGATGCCATCTAGGTGGTCACTTAGGCTTAGTTTTATGTGTTAAAACTCTGTTTTTAAGTGTTTAAGTATTTCCATGTGTGGTTGTGTTAAGTGTGGTTCAAAGCCTCATTGATTTGCTTTGAACCTTAGACCATTCGCATGCTTTGTTTGGCTTGTTTTGTTGCATGATTTGGCATCATGTTTTGCATGATTTTCAGAGCTTTACAATGTGTGTTTATTGTCCTTGTTTGGTATCTCCAAGTGTGCTTGGGGGTTGCCATGTTTATGCCTTGGGTTTGGACCATAACACTTGCATATGTGTGTGTGTGTTTAGTCTCCATTTTTAGGCACTTTGGCCATTGATTTTAGGCCAATTAGGAGTAGTCTAATTCATGTTTTAGTCCACTCCATTGCTTGGTTTATATGCCTCTTTGCTTAGGTTGTATGCCTAACATGTTTAGCTTGCTCGCATTGTTCATGTTGCATGCTAGATAACATGCTTAGAGTTGCATCGCATAAGCATGCATGCTTGGCCTCTTGAGATAAAAATGATAGAGGTTTGGAACCCTTTCATGTTTACTTGGTTTGCATGCATTTGAAAGTGAAATTGCACTCTTGGTTCTTTGGGCCATCATGCATCGAAATGCGTGATTGGTGGTCCGAGAACCGAGGCACATCTTCCTTTGAGTCAAAAACATGATAAGGAGTGTGTTTGGTGCATACATGCTTTGAATTACATTGCCATGCATGTTGTTGTCCTCTCTTCTTTAGAGTTGGTTTTTTTTTTTTGCATTTTTGCCGCAAGCCGAGCCTTTAGTTAGCACTGCCCCAAATTGGCATTGGGATTGGATGAGTCTAGTGCTGTCTGGCCTCTCCTCTTCTGGTGGTGTCCTACCCTGTGGTGGTGATCCCTAGTGCTGAGAGAGGCACTCAGAGGACTAATTTTTTAGAGAGGAGGAGAGAGAGAGGCGAGGCAGCAATCGCATGCATTGATCGTCCGAAAGGCGCCCGGTCCCGATTGTGCATTGCCCCTCATCCCGAGGATTTCTTGCCGTTTAATTAAATTAAATATTTTATTTAATTAATTTAGTTGATTTGTAATATTTTAATTAGATTAAGTAGTTAATTAATTTGTATATTCTTTCGGGTCCTCCGAGCGAGGGCAAATAAGTAATAAGTGTGTGTGAGTGGGTGTATGTCTTCCAACCCCATTTCTTTCTCCCTTTTATTTACACGCTTTAATGGTTAGTATTAGGGCACGCTTTATTTTAGCATACCTTATGCAATGCATGCGTGCATCCATGCATTTGTCCAACATGCATACTGCTCGGTCGGTCAATCATACGATCGTCGTACTTTCAATTCCAAATTGAATTCGTGCATCAAATAAAGTGCATTTCACATGCCATGTTTAGGCAGTCGAAGCTCGTTTAGATTATATCCTCGTAGGGTAGCCGACTTCCTTCAGATTTTACATCCCTCAGAGATGCATTAGCCACTTAACATGAACTAGGACATGCATGTTTGCTAACTAGTTTATTGTTTTGGCACTGAGTACGGTGTGTAAGTATTTTTACTTTCAAGATACCACATGCGAATGAATGTATGATAAAGACAAGACCCCCGCGCTTGGCACGGAGTATGTTGTAAGTATTTTTACGCGACGCCACCATGTTGTGAATATTTGCCATGACGGTGATATACATGCTGATGCTAAATGCTTATGTGAGATAAACTGCTTGAATGCCCGTGGTGGGTGAGGTTGGATTGCTTGAGTTGGAATAACTCGTTGAAATGTGATTTTTTTTACTTACTTGTAGTAGTAATTTCAAATTGTTTTCAAAACAAACGGATATGCAATGTTTGTTTCAATTTAGCGATCTAGTCTATACTTGTTTGTCACATAACATACATATAGTAATTCTAGGTTAATAATTGGAACAGGAGCACGTAATGTTTTCAAAAACGGATATCACGGTTTGTAGAGGCGGTGCCTCGACGCGAAAAGTGCTCATATCATACCTTCCCGATCGCATCCAGCTCAAGCCCAGCCAAAGACATTTGGTGATGACGGACACGTGGCCTTGACACCGAGTTAGGGTTTCTGATTTTACGTTTTATTTCAAGAACCGAGAAAGTTTCAAATTTCCCATTTTAAAAATATTTAGGTGGCGACTCAGATTATAAAGCAGTAATGTTTTTGGTTTTTTTCTTTTAAATCTTTCTTTCTCCAGCGATTTGCGAGTTTTTCTCTTTGGTTGATTAAAACGCAACAAAACAAAAAAGAGTCCGAATCAGAGAGAGAGGGCCAAAGAGGTGGCGACTCATTGTCAGCAAGCGATCCCATGTTTGCACTTTTTCTTTTCAAAATTCTTTTTTCGAGCGATTTGCTTGTTAGTCTCTTTTCAGATTAAGAAAAAGAAACAAACAAAAAAAAAAAAGAGGCAGAGAGAGGCAGAGAGGCGTCTCTGATGTGTAAAATAGATTTGTAAATTAGGGCTTGGATGATGAGAATCGAGACAGTCAAGATCTGAGCTCTTATGGAATGGTATCGAACTCGCTTCTCTTGCTTCTCGTTAATTTTGCCAAATTCTTCCAAGTTCTTCAAATCATCGAGCTCCATATTGCAGAGATAATATTCAATTCATCATCATCGATTATTTATAGTGTATATATGTATGCAAAAATGATAGTACAAGTTAAAAATGTTCTTCATTTCGAGGATAATGTTCTTCTTAAGGCCGTTTGTTTTTAGAGATAGGATGGAGGGGATTGTTAGTGAAGGGATTGTTAGTGAGGGGATTAAAAAAAGAAAATTTGTGTTTGTTTGATAACCAATGGACTAAGTAATAATTCATGTTTGTTTTTGAGAGATAGAGATAGGATTAACCATGTGAAATTCTACAAATACCCTTTGCATTATTATCAAATTTGGACTTATACGAACTAAAGAATAAATAAATTTTTACTCATCAATGTTATTCTTCTACTTTTTTTTTTTAATTTTTTTTTTTAAATATTAAAGAATCTAACTATCAATTTATTTTTTTGTCAAGTTATTTTTTTTTTAATATTATTGAATCCAACTACCAATAAATTTTTATTCAATGTTATTCTCTTTTTTTTTTCTTTTTTTTTCTTTTTTGTAAATATTAAAGAATCCAACTACCAATAAAATGTTACTCAATTATTTATGTTTAATATTACATGAATCATACTATTCAATGTTACTACTTGTGCAGAATGTATATCTTGCCAAATTTTTTTTTGCAAGTCCAATGCATCAAAACCAAAATAGTATTCGTCTGATATCTTTAGACTAATTTTAAGATCTTGAATGTGATGACTTTGACATCATAAAATAAAAAAATCGATAAACTAACTATTGCACAGTGAACCTTGAGTACACCATGGTGACCTCCGTAGCTTCAATTAATGGATGAGTTTAGAAAATCTTAATAAACCTATTGAAGCCTTCACGTCTCTATATCTTGCCACATTTAGATTCATTTCACCTCTCTATATCTTTCTGCATTCCATCAATCTAGAACTGTAATATGAATTACACTTTTCACTTTACCAAGCTAGACAAAATTAATGACAAAAATCTATAATATAAAAACAATCATCAGATTGGCAGAACACAAAATGACACTAAGGCAGTGTTTGGATCATCAATTTGGGTAAGAATTTGGAAAATGAAAGGAAAAGATGAGGGAAATCTGATAAGTGATCCACGCTAAATCAATAAATACAAAAAATAGGAAGTGCTGGATACTTACCACAAAGTTTCTATTGCCTTTCTTGGTTGCTCAAGAAAATAAATAAATAATAAAAATAATTTGAAGGAATTGCAATTTGAAACTAGTGATATCTGATCCATGCACAATCTCTATGCAACTAAGTCTAGTACATCAATCAGGCAAATTTGAGTTTATTATTGTTCTTTTAATTTTTGAAAACCAAATTACTTTAGAAGATGAGATTAATAATTTAATTTTTTAAGTCTTCATCAACCAAACAGATCATAGACGATCAGAGCCTGCAGAAGACAACCCTGCTGCCAAAAGAAAGAAAAGAGAACAACTGAAGAACCAGACCACTTTTCAATATAATGACGAGAGAGAGAGGGAGAATACATTTCATATTACAAAAGTCTGCCTCAAAAACTTTCAAGTGTCAATATATTGGATGGAAGAGAAAATTTAGAGCCAATTTGAAGAAACTATGGACCTATGATTCTCATTCGGTCAATCGATCAGAAACTATGGGTCTATCAGTGCAAAACTGTATCAACAGACTAACTATGGTGGCAAAAATCTAATCCTAATCCTGTCATTTTTTTAACTTGTTTGTTTCTCAAATTCAGTTCTCAAATCAGAAATCATGTCACCAAACCAAAATACCCAACTTGAAACTAAAAATCCCCAATCTAAGTATAAATCACAATTTCCTTTCATGCATCTAATTCATCAAAATCGCAACAACCCGAACATAGTACCAGGAAATGAATCCCAAAATGCCAAGGAAAATTGAAAGCAAAGGGACCCAAGTTCACATTTGTAGTCATCAAGTTAATTTGCATTTCATCAACAACAATTGAAAGTTCAAGCAAATAGAAGGGCATAAGAAACAAAACCCAACTAAAAGTCAAATATATATATATATATATATATCTCAAGCATCTATGCCACAATCACCATTTGTATTTATTTGCCGAGAGAGAGAGAGAGAGAGAGAGAGAATTGAAAGTAGGTAATCTGTGAGTGACAATGAGCCAAACAAGACCATACCCAACAAAATTTTGAACAACACCAATGGAAAAAACAACCCAAATGGTTTAACCATATATTCATACATGAAAGAAAAGTTCAACCATGAAAACATACTATGAAAATCCACCATGAAAGGGCAAGTCTACATATCCATGATTTCCATGCGGAATTATGCACCATGTGCATCCACGATAATACCTAAGCTATAATATTTATGTATCACATAATATATTACCGAAGTCATGTGGCAAACAAAAAGACCATCATAAAATAGATACCATATTCAAATATGACCTTCCAATAACAAAGAAACCCACTCCATCTTGTCATTCTCATCTAAACTGTAGAACAAGTCAACATTGTCTTCATCTTTCACTATCATAGATGCTACCATCAACCTTTGGGTAGTACTCATTGGCAACTTCAGAAGTTCTTCATTAACCAACCTCCTTTGTTAGGATAGGTCATGTGAATATCCTATCCTATGAGCAATCTCCACCATCATAGTATTAGTATTCTCAATAAATGATCCAAGATTTTTTTCCATCTCAGATAGTTCAGCGGGAATCCCCTCAATAGGTCGAGCCCCTTTTTTTCCAGTTTTAGTAGAGTTAGCACGGTTGGAAATATTACCTAAAGTAGACATTGAGTAGTCCATATCACCCATGTTCATACTAAACTGTTCAACAGGAGACTGTTCTCCTTCTTCTGTAGTTGTATTCGCATTTTCCTTTTCCATGGCTGCAACTGCATCAGCAGGATCCTCAGCTAGTTCACCAGTCGCCCTATCCTTCCCAAATAAAATAAGCCAATCTTCATAGAATGGGAATGGCCTATTTCGCATCCCTTTTGCATCCAGCACCCTCTACACAAGTGATTATCCAATAACTAAAAATAATAGATTGATTTATAAGTAACGAATAATGCAAACAACAATAACAAAAATGAGACATACCCTGACATAGTTCAGCCATCCGTCGTCACTATCAACTAGCACCATATTTTGTTCATCATTCCAACCAAAACCACTTATCTTTAACATATCTTAAAAAGTGTTATATTGTTTCCTCCACAACTTAATCTTTGAGTCGATGTGAGGAGTGGCTCGAAGATCAGTTCTAGGAAATGCACTTAAGATCTTCTTTTCACATTCATTGTAGAAGCCTACCCTAAACTGATTATTATCAAGCTTCCACTTGGAATTACTTGCGGTTACATCCTTCATGGTTGTAATGAGGAAGACTTCCTCACAATTATTCCAAAACCTTCGAGGTTTCTCCTTTTTACGAGAACTAGCGGTACCAGTGTCATCCATACCTATATATATATATATATGTATATCATGAGTTTAAATCAAAACACACATGTCAATCATAAATAACAAATCAACTTACACAATATTTGTTACAAATACCACACAAAAACTAAACAAATATGGTTTGAATTACATGTCATTATAAACTCTCACTATTAAATAAAAATCGTCATACAACACAAATTTATTGACCTCTACTTGCTTGCCATTCATTAAATATTTGGGTTGCCAAGGCTGTTCTCTATTCACTCCATTGATCAGATGTTTCAACAACGTCAATCATTTCATCTCCTAATTCAATAGCTGGAGAAGGAGGATTCATTTCCTCATTCTCATCATCAGTGAGATCCATAGGCATTTCACGTTGTATGAGATTGTGGAAAATGCAACAAGCAGTGATAATACGAAATTGAGTCTTGATTGGAAAGTAAGAATAGGTCCTCAATATTGCCCACCTCATTTTAAGTAGACCAAAACACCTCTCAATGACATTACAAGCATAAGAGTGCCTCATGTTAAAAAACTATTGTGGAGTTGTTGGGGCACCCCCTTCTCTCCATGTCGAAAGATGGTAATGTTGTCCTCTATATGGTGCAAGAAAACCCTCCCCATTTGTGTAACCCGCATCTACAAGATAGTAGTGGCCTATAATTATGTAAGATGGTTTCACTATATATGTACAAAAAAAATTGTTTAATATAGATATAGTGTACTTATATATATAACAACATATATAATTATGATACCGATAGGCACTTTCAACCCATTGGGTCAACTGACAGCATCTCTAAGTACCCTAGAATCAGAAGCAGATCCTTTCCATCCAGGCAAGACATCTATGAATTGCATGTCTTGTGAGCACACACCCAATACATTTGTGGCAATTTCTCCCTTTCTCGTTCTATACCTTGGTTTGTCTATTGCAGGGGCAAGAACCTTAACATCGGTTCCATCTAAAGCACCAAGACAATTCTAAAAATAAAACAATATTATAAAATTAATATAGGCAATACAAAAATATAATTCGCTAATTAAGCCAAGTTGTAAATATATTGTACCTGAAAACAACTCCACCTATCATCTATACAATTAGCAGTTATTGGTTCAGGCTTCTTAAAGAGGAGACCATAGAGGCACAACACAGCCTTGAGAACATTATTGAAGTGCTTACTAACTGTTTGACCACTCCACATGAAATTAAATTTAATTTTGCGGTTCTTAGTATGATGTGCAAGCATATTAAAAAACATTGCTACTTGCTCCTCTAAGACAATATATTTTGAATTAGACAATCCAACACTTTGTACAAACCCACATAAAAGCATGAAAGTACACCTATTCATCTGAAGTTGGTCATGACAATTTATGTCACTATCGTTGACCAATCTATTCAAATGGTCACTTTGTTTTCCATAGGGGTACGGTGATCTAGGTAGTTGCAACCTAATTTCTTTCTTCTTGAATGCAGCATGTAAAATCACTATATACATAGCACATGCATAATTAATGGATGAAACAACATGTTGGAGGGCTACAAATTCCTCAATAAGATCCTTTCTCCTTTTCTTAGTGGCATAATTATTATCCATCTACAAAAAATGAATAAACAATAAGCGGCTAAAGTTAGCACAAAAAGTAGAACAAATAATAGATAATAGAAAGTGTTCAATATGATAAAACAAATTGTAACGGCCAAAAAGCCATAGTAGAGTGAGTTTGAAGTACAGTCTAATTGAGTTAGAGAAATTTAACATCTGTTCATATCAATCATTTTGTGATTAAAATTAAATAACAAAAAGACACTTTACAATGGCAAATAGTGGGTATATTCAAACATACACAGAAAACCATGCAGTAGTAGATATTCACATGAAGAAAATACCGAATAATTATTTCTAGTCAAGTAATTTGTAACAATAATGCAAAATAAGATAATTAGACTATGTTAAAGAAAAAAGATAATTTGGATGTCCTTACAGCATCTTTTGGTCATTGCAATGTGGTTTGAAATACTGCAGAATAGGTGTTTGATACTCCTGGATATTAGAGTTCTATGGTGAAATTAACTTGTACAAGAATTGCATGTCACTGGAGCTATTGGGGTGGTTTTTCCTTCATTACATGGATGTTGATTATCTTAAAAAATGGTTTTGCAATGTCCTTAAAGCCAGAATTGTTTGAGGGAATGCGCTTTGATTTTACCAAAGGACTTAATCAAAGATTTTCACTCAGTCACAAGTGGATCTGTATTTTCATATTTTTTTCATGCATTCTCTTTTCTTTTTCTTTTTTTTGAAATTTCCCATGTAGTTTTTATTTCCTACTCAATGCTTGTTGATTCTGTTTTATGTGCCTTGTCCAACTCTCATCAGTGTGTTCATGGGACCTACTGAAATTCCTCCTCAATCTTCTGAAACCATTAAGATTCCCACTGCTCACTATGAAATTGATGCTAACTTTATAGACCCAAAGGTATGTAATTAGTTCCATCACCATGCAATTAATTGATTTTTATGATAGTCAATCTAACTAAGGGAACATTTGACGTTGTCCACAGCTGATGCTTTTTCGTAGAATATTAACTGATGGGAGGCTGAATGCAAGACTAAAGTGTGATTTGTCTGAAAATCTTACTTTGAAGGCCAATGCTCAAGTAATACATTGATGACAGTCCCATTACATCATCTTTTTGGTCACAATTACGGAGGATTAGTCATACATTGATGGAGAATGAAAACAACAAAGACAGATTTATAAGAAAAAAAAAGAGGGCAAACTATAGGAAAGTAAAATGAATGAAATGAAATGATAATCTTTGAAATGTGAAGGAGGTGAAGCATTCTTAGGCCAAACTATAGGAAAGTAAAATGAATTTTGTGCTAAACTCTTTTAATCAGTATTCAGTGAAGGAATTTAAGCAACAACATCATTTATATAGGATCAAAATTTATGTAACCATAATCAGTATTTAGTGGAGGAAATTAAAAAACATAATCATTTAAATAAGTTTAACATTCATGCAACCACTTATGGAACATTAATATATGTTATTGACAAACACTGAAGATTACTAAAGGATGCAGGTAAGGTAATTTAGAGTTCAATTTGTCATTCAATTAATAGACTAGAAAGTTCATGCTTTTCTTCAGGGCCATAAAATTCAGAGGCTTAAACTAATTGAAATTTACAAATTGTTATACACGTACGTCAGACATTTTGCAACACAATCTCGAAATGCATTTTCCATTAATATCCCACATGCAACTAGTTTGTTTATAAAAAATTTTAAACAATTATAAGCTAACTACTCATATTTTTTCTTTGCTATGAACTCAGCCATTTAGATATATCATCACAACAAACTGGATAAAGAAGAATGCATGAAAAATAATGGGGAAAAAAACCGGGTATAATTTGGGGTAGAGAATCTCACACATCAAAACACATTCAGAAACCCCAAAAAAATGAATCAAATCATAGATGATAAACCCAAAAATAATGAAAAAAAATAAACCCAATTATAAATCATAAACCACAAAAAAAAAGGGTATAATTTGGGGTAGAGAATCCCACACATCAAACCCATTCACAAACCCCAAAAAAATGAATCAAATCACAGATGATAAATCCAAAAATAATGAAAAAAAAAAAAAGAAACCCATTTACAAATCATTAACCACAAAAAAAAAACAAGGTATAATTTGGGGTAGAGAATCTGATAGCAGGATTAACAAAAAATAAAAAAAATTACCGACGTAGCAAATGCTCAGCTGAATCTGAGAGAGAGCTTGCTGTACTGAGATCGAAAATCTGAAAGACGAGAGAGAGCTTGCTGTACTGAGATTGAAAATCTGAAGAAGAAGAAGAGCTTCTCTTTGCCTCTCCCTTTGGATGCCGCTGCTTGGATGAGTTAGGGCTAGGGCAACGATGGGTAAAGAAGTAAATCACACCCCTAATACCCACGGACTAATTTTCAATACCAAGTTTTGGGGCAAACTGTGAATCCCATCTACAAGGCCTATCTTAATCCCTTCGGCTTATCAGTCCCTCTCTCAACTCTGTAAACAAACAGCACATTAAATAGGGCCCACAGTTATCCTAATCCCAATCCTCCTCTTATACCCCAAAACAAACGGGGCCTAAAAATGTTCTTCATTTCGAGGATAGTGCGAATGACCTTCTGGTCAATTTCCATAGTTGGTGAATTTCCATAGTTACACTTATCAGTCTTTTTCTTATTTACCCCACACCACGTATATATGCAGTTTGGGAAAAATTCAATCCACAATCACTTGTGGTGCACGTTGCGGTTTGTGTGAATAGGGTTTGCGCATGTGTGGGCGGTTGCGAATGGTTTGCAGATTGAACTATTTTCTTTAAAACTTATTTTGGAACCTTTTTTTTTCCATTTTATAAATATTTATTTTGGAAACTTTTCCTCTCATTTTCTAAAAAGCTCCAACATTACTAATTAATGAATTAAAATTTATAAAATTAAAAACACAACAAAATTAATTCCTAATACAAACAAATCATTCAAAATCCTAAACTTTAAAATCAAATCATAAACTAACATAAACACATATTTCAAAATCCTAAATTAGATCATCAATCACATTCACTATCTACTACCTAACAATACAATTAAAGTAAAATCATTCAAAATCCTAACTTTACCTAAAAGTGATTCTTCATTAACTTTTACATCAATCCAAAATGCAATAATAAAATAACAACGGACCAAATTTTTAAAAAAATAAACAAATAAAATAAAAAATAAAGTCTAAGTGCGGACAGGTTCTTGCCGGTGCTGGTTAAACCCGCAACACGCCCGCAACCCGCAATCATGCCATATTCCAAACCGTATCCACATACATTGTGTCTGTAAAACTGCCCATTTGTATGCGAAATTCGGGTTGCCGGGTTGTCTTGGTTCAAATAACCCTATGCCCAGCCCTACCACACATATAAGAGATGCTTTAGACCACTAATTGAAGACCACTAATGACGTAGTGTCAACGTGGACCCCACACTGACGTAATAGTTTGGCCTTTTTTTTTTCTTTGCACAGCCAGCTCTAGTGCTGCAAATTTAGAGCATTGAATCAGTGTTACGCATATAATACTTGTTAGTCAAAATGTTTAGTATGACTCATTTTTTTCAATTCTAATGCACTAGGCATATGATTAGGCAAAACGACTAAGACCCCACCACCCCCACTGTTTTTTGATTGGTCCAAAAAGTTTTTTTTTTTTTTTTTTTTTAGTCTTGGTCTCACAACCCCCCACGTGGAGGTGGGGGTAATGGGGGTCACCCCCCACTGGGGGTCCCCAGCACTGCTGTTTAGCTCAATTTACATTCACTAGCTATATGTAGCTAACTTTCAAGGCTAGGCAAAAAGGTATTTACTCATTATGATTATTTCCCTCCATCTTTGTTATTCATGTGGTATTCTATAAAATTAATAGTATTTGGATGAATAGCTAAAATAAAGAGTATGGTTGGAGTAAAAATATGAAACAGATAGTAGGCAAAATAAAATATATACTTTATAGCAATATTTAGATAGGTAAAATGCCTATTATCGTTAGAGATGCTCTTAGAGCCCTCATTTGGCATAAGCTAAACGGGATTTTTCGGTTAAAATAGTTATAAAAAGATAAAATAGGTTTTTTTAGCCAAATAAGATAAAATGTCATATCCAAACCATAACTATTTCATTTTTTCTCTCACAATAGTCAAAAAGTTTATCCCAAACGAGACTTTTTATCCCCAGACTAAAATAGCCAAAAAATTAAAAAGCCAAAAAGTCAACCCACATTCCAAACGAACCCTACTGTACGCATTTCAATTTGTTTAGGGTTGGTTTGGATACTATTTTACCCATATGAGACAAAGTACCCGTTTCAATAAAGTCAATTTAGAATTATCAAATCAAAAGCAATGTGTCCACAAGTATCACCTTCAACACTTTATCAATTTGTTTAGGGTTCGTTTGGGGGATTTGGGGTGGCTGTTGTGCGAGGGGCACAACAGTCACTATTACGCGGTTAAATTGACTCATTTCAGGGCTTATTTTGATAATTTGAACTTGTAACAAGCCCGCGAGGGACCTCGCTACAGCTCGGACTCGAATTTTTGTCACGGTTCTAAATCTTGAACCAAAGAGTCCAAATCTGGCAAATCGTTTTGAGAAAACAGATTTTTGAAAGAAGTGCCTAACATGGACTGCTTTGCCAGATACAGAGTCGCCACCTAAATATTTTATTTTGGGAAATTTAGGAAACCCTGACTTGTGCCTAAGGCCACGTGTCCGTCATCACCAAAGTTGCCTCGGCTCGGGAACTTGGGTACGATTGGGGAAGGTCACTTCGTGAGCACTCCTGCTCGGCCGATCAAAGATCGGCCTCTACTAACCATGATATCTAGTTTTGAAAACATTGTGTGCTCTTGTTCCGGTTATTAGCCTAGATTTACTATGTGATGCGCACAGCATACAAGTATAGACTGAGTAGCCTGAATTGGAACAAAACATTTCATGTTTGTTTTTGAAAATGGTTTGATGGTGCTACTCGCAAGTAGGCTAAGACGTGGATTTGCCACCCTTGGGTGGGCTTAGAAAACATGATTTTTCCACTATCTAGTGGGCTTAAAACACACAGTCAATGATTTGTTCCAATCCAACTAACCCAACCTTCACCCACAGACATTCAGGCAGTTATATCACATAAGCAGTTAGCCTCATGGTAAGCATGCTATTCATGGCAGTCACTCACACGCATGCAAGGATGCTAAAGCATAAAAACTCACCGAGTACTCCAAGCCAAAACAGAAGCTAATTAGAAATCCATGCATGAATCCTAAATATGCTAAAATGCCTAATGCAACACATGCAAGAATGCAACTATAGCAGGCTCGGCTATTCTAAACATGGCATATGAAATGCAACAGATAACATGTATTCAACTTGGAATTGAAATACAATGCAATGAGTTATGATGCGCCAAGCCCGGTGCATGCAAAACAGATGAATGAGTGCAAACATGCTATCATACTGTATGCTAATTGAAACATGCCCTAATCTAACCATCATAAGCGGGTAAATAAAAGGGAGAGAAAGACGTGGGGTTGGAAGACATACATCACACGCACGCACACTTATTACAATTATGCCCTCGCGCAGAGGGTCCGAATAAATAATATACAGTCCCAAATGAATAATACAGTCCAAATATATACAAAAACCCTAATTAATTAACAAATTAAACTAGGAAAGCTGTAAACTAGCATGCAAGCTAGGGACCGCCTTGACCCTGTTCCGGATGATGGACGATGCATGTTTGCCCTGCTTTGCGCGGAAATCCACTGCGATACCCCAATTAGCCTCTGTTTGCAATTGTTCTTGGAAAGCGCGCCAAGATCCGGAAGGCTGCTGATTCTTGATTTGCTACAACAGAGAGCAGGAAAGGGGCATAGCAATGTATTTTCACACATGTATGCATGTCTCGATCCTCGTGCCACCAATCACGCATCTCAATGCATGATGGCCGAGGAGTCGAATTGCACAACTCAATATAGAATGAATGCATATGAAAACAAAACAAAACCTAAACTCCATCATGGGTAATTCGGAGTGTCGGCGACTGGGGAATTGAGACACGTTCCGTCACTCGGAGTACGAAACGTACCTCGTTTCCCATGCTCGGGCTAACTCCTATCCCAAACACAATGCAATTTGCATAAAATGCATGAATGCAACTAAGATACAACATAACATGCGCAATGCTATAAAATAGCATACACGATGCACGAGGTAACATGGCATACACAATGCGCTAATATACAACCTAGCATACACAATGCTATGAAATGAAATGGCATACACAATGCATGAATGGACTTACACTAACACAAGTGGACCTCAGCGACACTCACGTAAGAGGCCATTAGATGAAAATGAGACACTCGAAATGCGTGCACACGTGCACGCAAACCGAGGACCGACCCTAAGGCACCAAATGCCACTCTAACAAGACATGGCAAGGTATGGAATATGGCATACTAGAATGCAAATTTCAGTACTAAAATGTGATGCAAAACAGCCCCGGAACATGGAAACATGGCACCCGATGTATGGAATGAGACCCGAAACTCGAAACTAGGCACACGGAATGACTTATAGCTATACAAAGCATGCATTATTTGAATATGAAGCATGAAGGCATAATCAAGACAGTCTCAAAAAAAGCATATTTCCAGTTTTAATCAAGGCCAAAAGGTGAGCACAAATAGGGCTAAGTTAACATGCAAAAATGGCCCCAAAAGCGAGATGAAGAGGCAAGTGACTGAAGGAAGCCTCAAACAATGAAGAGCCCTTCAACAAAGTTGAAGAGGGGCTCACAATGAAGCACTTTACATTTTACAACAAGCCACGAAAATAAACACAAGTAAGGCTAAACTATCATGCAAGAAATGGGCCTAAAAGAGGGACAAAGAAGCAAGTGGCAACTTCTGGCCCCAAACAATGAAGAGCCCTTCAACAAAGTTGAATAGGGGCTCAAAATAAGGTATTTTACAGTTTATGACCAAGTCCAAAACAATGCACAAATAAGCTTAAAATACTGTACAAAAATAGGCCTAAAAGAAGGTTTAAAAAGAAAGATTAAAAAGGGGGCCTCAAACAGTAAAAGACCCTTGATCAAACATGAAGAGGGGGTCAAAATATGACTATTTACAGTTTGGGTCAGAGCCCAAAAATACAAGCACAAGGAGCTAAAGAAACATGCAAAAATAGGGCCAAAAGAGGGATAAAGAGGCAAGTGACAGAAGGAAGCCTCAAACAGTGAAGATCCCTTCAAAAAAGTTGAAGAAGGGCTCAAAAAAAGGTACCTCACAGTTTATATCAAAGTCTGAAACAGCTCACAAATAGGCCTAAAATGCTATGCAAAAATAAGGCATAAAAGAGGGCTTTAACACAAAGTGTAAAAGAGAAGCCTCAAACAGGGAGAGGGTCTTAATCAAACATGAAAAATACCTCAAAACAAGACTATTTACAGTTTGGGTCGGAGCCCAAATATGCAAGCAAGTATAGCTTAGATTGTATGCAAAAAGAGGGCCAAAAAGAGGAGAAGAAGACTTACCCTTGAAGAACCAATCTTTGACAGCCTTAGGACCAAGTTTGGGTGCTCCTAAGCTCTAAAAAATAGCCTCAAGTTGCTGGTATGGAGTATGGAGGCCTTGTGCTATGAGGTGTAGTGTAAAATGGTGTAGGATTTGAAGGGTTTTGGTGCTTGGAGTAGAGAGGGAGAGAGATGTAATGCAAGAGCCTAAAACAATTTTTTGTAACCCCTCAAACAAGGGCTGGGGGGCTGGTTATATAGGCAAAGGAGTGGGAAAAAAGGAGGGGAAATGAAATTCAAATTTCCCCCCAAAAAGTTAGCCCCCCGGATACAAAATCTGGGGAGAAACGGAGGGCATTTTTGTAAAGTACCTGGAGAGAGGATCATGGCCGGCCGGTTTTCTAGGGTTTAGGTGGCCGGCCGGCCTCCCCCATGGCCAGCCGGCCAAGGGTCAAAAGGGTCAAGAATGGTTAGTGGCCGGCCATGCCAAAAAGCTGGCCTCCCATGTGTGCACAATACAACCATGTGGTCAAAAACTGGAGAAGGTGAACCAGGAGAGAGAAAAGCCCATTTTTTAGAGAGGTTCAAAAGGGTCAGAGACAATTACTAGCCGGCCATATCATATTGGTGGCCTCCCAGGAATGTACAACACAAATATGTGGTTTAGAACTAGAAAAAGTGGCCTTAGGGTGGTCAACATTGGCTTTCTAGTGAGAAAAACAGGCGACGGAGGGCGGTTATGAAATAAAACTGGTTGTCAGAACAATTACTGGCCTCCCACCCTTCTACAACCTTCCTAATAGTGAAACGGAGGTCCCTGCCAAAAATGAGCCCAAACCGATGCAAAACGAAGGTTCGGGGGCCGAAACACGCAGCCTGGGGCCCCGAAAACTGACTGTTAAGCACCGGAGGTGGCGTTCGACCACGAAGTTGGTCTCTCGAGCCACAGTGCCCCTCAAAATGGAGAAAATAAGGTGCATGCCAAAAATCGAAGCGAACGGAGGTGGTTAGGCGGTCCCGAACCGAGGCACACGGCCGATGGCTCCGAAAACCGGGAACCGGGCTCCGAAATGGGAAAAATGGCCTACGACTACGAAACATAGCCTACGGCCACTGAGAGATGAACTACGAGACCTCTCCCTCCCTCTGAGAAGAAAACAAAGAAAACAAAGCCTGCTTCGCAAATCGAGGTAAGGCACGAAAGAGTCCGGAAGTCCAGAGGCAAGGCTCGCAGCTGAGACTCTGAAACCTCTGAACGGGCACAATACGCAACATCACCAAGCGCTCAATCGGTGACGTCTAAGTCTTAAGGTTGGTCAAAAATGGGGTGTCTACAGAACTATTCACATTTTAGAATATATCGAGTAGAACATACTTGCAAAAAATCAAGTTAATCGGATATCGTTAACTCTTTCATATACTCACATTTGTATTTATTTTAATACTTTAAACCAAAAGCGGAAGCAGCACAACTTACTTAAAAATTGTAAATTCTAAAAATATTGAAAACAATTGAAATTAAAATTAACTGAATAAAACTTACAATTGTTTACTAAAAATAACTTGAAGGTGTAGCTTTAAACTATGAAAATTACAAAGAAAGATATTTTAGAGGTTATTGAGACTCTCTTTCTAACTCTGCCTTACAAATGACTAAAGAGGCTCTTTTATAAGCAAAGCAGATAACTGTGAGTTTTGTGATCAATTTTGATGGGGAAAGTAATACATGGGTGCTGTCAGCTGCTTTCGGTGAGTGACTAAAAGTTGTCTGATGCTTTAACTATTCCAGACTTGTCTTGAAGTGAATAATGACTAGTGAATAGTGACTTTTTCCACTGTTCATTTACTTTTGATGGAGGGACATGACTGCACAGTTGACTGATGAGAAATCAATTGACTGGTGAGGAATCAATATATATATCAGCAGCTTTTCTCAAAAGTAGGAGTAGTGATTGAAGCTGATGTATATAAAGAATCTAATGACTATTTAGGTATACGAGTCCTGAGCATCTTGAAATTGAGGGCCATGAGGATCATTACTGGTTGAGGCTTCAGAGGGGGCGGAATCATCTGATGTTTCTTTTTCAATTTGTGACTTGGCTTGGGCCATGAGTAATTTGGCCATTTGGATAAATTCATCACTGGAGGTAGTCTTGGGCTTTGCCTTGGGCTTTGCCTTGGGCTTTGACTTGGATGATTTGGATTTAGAGGGCTCATTGGTTGATGGGCTTCCAAGTCTGACTGTTGTGAGAGGAAATGGGCTTCCTTGAGTGACTGAAGCAGTTGGGTTCTGCTGACATTTAACCATTGCAGGAGTTGAAGCATGGATGTTGACTGGAAATTCTTGTTGAACTTGTTCAAAGATACGATAGGTTTTAAAATTATTTCACCATTTAACAAAGTGCTGTCTGGTGACTAGATTTTCAGAAATAGCATATTGACATTTAAATATCCTAGGGTCCTTGTATTTGGACATAAAATGGAGTAACCAAGGAAATTGGCTTTTGTGTGAACTAAGCTTGTAAACAGTAGAGAAATAATTGACTTGTTCCAACATGATGGAAGGGATAATGTCAGTAATGGCACCATGCTGAGTCTACCAGCGCAAAAACTAGGTAGGAATTTCTGACTTGAATTTATGATCAAATGAGAAGAACCAAGAGTGACTATAGGACTCATTTTGATGCAAGAGAACTTTAAACCAGACATCTATATAATCATAATAACTGTATTGTATGACCAGGTAAATCACGGAGTTGAAAAGGGAGAGCCTATTCATCCAAAGAAACAATATTATGAATATAGAGGGAATGGTAGATGATTTTACTAGTATAAACTCTATTATAGGTAGGTTTAATAACAATTGAACGATGATGGAAGAGAGTGTCTTTATAGAAAATAATTGACTTTTCGGGATGGAATGGAACTAAATGCCATCTTGGAGGGAAATACATTTTGACTAAATCAATAACATTATGAATATTCTTGTGAACATGTTCTTTAAAGAAAAGATTAATTGACTGGGATTTAACATAATCAATACGGGCAATTCTAATTGGATTAGAAGGAAAATGAGTTACTGACTTAGAAGAAACAAATGGGTCAGAGACAAGTGCAGAAGTATAGATTGGTTTAGGGATATTACCAAGGACTTGATAACAGTTGACTAGGGTAATGGGAGAAACAACAATAGGTTGACTAGTTGAGACAATAGATTTACCAGAAGACTTCTAACTTGTCATCTGTAAGGAAATAAATGATCAAAAGTTTAACATCCACTGAGAATATCTAATTTGTCCAAATGATAATTAAGACAATTAGTATAATGGACAAGTAGGTTACGACGACTTTTCATTTGGTGAAATTGAATATATTGGGCACGGCGAGTAGTTTTCTTTGTAGACTTAAGGCAAATAATGCGAAAAACAGTTTGGTAAATAAGATGTCGGTACTATGTGACTTTTAATTTATGAAAAGAAATAAAAGGAAGAGACATTAACCACCCTGTAAAAATTCCCGAGTAAGGAAATCAGGAATAGAATTTTGATGACCAAGGATATATTCAATATCAATATCAAAAACGCTTAAAATAGCTTGCCAACGAGTAAAAATATGTTTACTAGCAATATTTTGAACATCTTTTTCTAAAACATATTTAGCACTTTACAATCAACACGTAATAAAAAAATTTGATTTAAAATATCATCTTGAAATTTACTAATACATAAGACAATAGATAAAATTTATTTTTTAATAGTACTATAATTTTTCTATGCTTTATTCCAAACACCAGAATGAAAACGGACAATTTGTTTAGAGGACTTAGAAGTGACTTTCTGAAGGAGGATACCTCCATAACCAACACCAGAGGCATCAGTTTGGATAATTTTGAATGAACTTTCAGTAGGAATACCAAGACAAGGCAAAGTTTTGACATATTTTTTGACTTGTTGAACAATAGCAGTATGAGTAAAAGACCAGGGAGACGGATTATCTTTCAACAGATTAAAAAGTGGTTGACAAGTTTTTCTAAGGTCTTTATAAAATTCAGCAATATAATTGAGAGAGCCTAAAAATTGTTGTAACTGGGTTTTGTCTAATATTTCATTAGGAAATTTAGAGGCAAATTCAATAGAGTGACTACTAAGAAGAATGGTACTCTTGTAAATGTCATAACCTAAAAATCTGACTTTGGTTTGAAATAACTTAATTTTAGGTGCAGAGATGGCTAAACCATTATGTTTAATAATCTCAAGGAAAGAATAGAGATGTTTCCAATGTTCATCAATTGATTTGGAAAAAATAAGAATATCATCTGTGTAGACTATGGAAAAATGACTAGAGGGATTGAAGATTTCATTCATGATATTTTGAAATTCACTCGGAGCATTTTTTAATCCAAAAGGTATGACATTCAATTCTTAATGACCAAAGGGTGTAGTAAAAGCAGTTTTATATCTATCATTAGAGTGAATTTGGATTTGCCAAAATCCACTTTTGAGACCAAATTTACTAAAAATGATAGCTTGACTAAGTTTTTAATTAAATCTTTTTATTAGGAATGGGATATCTAATCCATTCTAAAACTTTATTCAATGGTTTATAATTGATAACTAATCGTGGAACACCACGTTCAAGTTCAACATTTTTATTAACATAAAAAGCAGGACAAGACTAGGGTGACTTACTTTTACTAATGATATTATTTTTAAGTAATTCATTAATTTCTTTTTTACACATTTCAACTAATTCATTATCCATTTGAATAGGATGAGATTTAGTAGGAATTTGGCGTTCATTAAAATTTTTGATATAAGGAAGTTTGACGACATGTTTTTTCTTATGCCAAAAAGCACTAGGTAAAGTATAACAGACAGTGGTTTCTAAATAGGTTTTAAATTTGTCAATTTTAGAAATAAGAATTGGATTTGTTAATTGAGATTCAACTCTTTTATATTTGACTTCTTCTTTAAGAAATTTTAATTGTTTGGTTAATCTATGTATAGATTGAGATATGGAGTATTCTTTTAATTGATTTAATTCTCGGATTTCAGGAGGAGATAGAAATTTAAAAATTATAGTTTGACCAAAAGCTTGTGTTGTAATACCATGATTAGTAGTAATGAAGGGATATAATAAGAATATGAATGGAGTTGCTAAGATGACCTTGTCAGTCATATTTCGTACTAAGACAAATGATGTTTTGAAACAAACATTATTTTGACAAATACGTACTTTAGATAATTTATATTTAATATGCATTTGGCTACCATTAGCAGAATTGTTCATAAGTTTTATGATAATATTTTGTAAGAATTAAACCTTCTTGGATGCAATTTAAATCGGCACCTGTATCAATGAGAGCGATGACTTCGATTTTAAAATCTTTAATAATTAATTTGACTTTAGAATGCCATTTTTGGATATTGATTCTATTAATAATATTTAAACGATTACTATCATCATGATTACTATGATCATCATGCGAGTTAGTTGATTGATTATCAAAAATGACTTTTTTGGAATTTTGACTAGAACTACATTCATCAGAGGAAGTGTCCTTATTAATTTGAAAATCATTAAGTGTCATGACCCAAACCCGCCCCCAGAGGTTCAATGTCGTAACCGGCCAGTAATCTGTGATTACCAAAGGCCTAACTGTACAAATCAAACAAACAAGGCTAGCGGAAGCTAATATAGAAGAAATAGACCGTTCAATGAGCTGTGGGAGCTTATATGAAACAAAAGGACTTACGTCATATATATATACATATGTACATCAAGTCACAACAAGCTTATCAAAACTCAACAAAAGAGGGAGTACATCCTCACTCTCCAAACATATGAAAGCAAAGTGGAACTGTGCACAACATAAGAGCGACTACCCAAAAGGGTGATCACCAGCCACCCCAAAACCTCGACAGATGGGAACCTCGCAGTGAGGTACCACAAGTAGCTTAACAAAACTGAGGTAGAATCGCCGTCACTACGTCCTCTCCTGAACTGGATCACCTACATATATATATCACAAAACGTAAGCTAGAGCCTAGTGAATAACAACAGTGTAAAGAGGTTAGGAATGATGTTCTTACTGAAAAACAAACCAGAAACTGAACAGATTCTTATTTCATACAAGAACATAAATGTTTACGTAGTACATCCCATAGCAAACTAGTACAGGCGGTCTTAAAGACCGAATAGGCGGTCATGAAGACCGGTAAGCAGATAAGATGGCCATTATCTCTTATTCTTTTTGAATGCTCATGTGATGCATATGAATGTCAATTACATGTGAAAACCATGCTAACAGAGGCTCGGGAGTGGGGTAAATGAAGTAGAAAAATGAAACCAAGGCTGCTTAATAGCCACACGTGCGGAGTGACTGGGTCGCACGTGCGGAGTGGCTGGACCACACATGCGGTACTCCCACCGCATGTGCGCCAACAAGTGCATTTATTTCAAAATGCTCTCTCATTCTCCCCTATTTTCCGCACGTGCGGGCCTTCCTACCACACGTGCGCCAGTGGCTCCAGCACGTGCGGTCCCTCCCTACAGCACGTGCAGTTCTGGGTGTTCCAGAACTGAAAATTTGCTCTATTTTTGGGCTCTCACTGCTCCAAAAATCAAACTGAATTTTGAACAAACCAAAGCCCAATATTTATCAAAACATAATGGAAGAGTAAATTCTACATTCAAACTAAAAGTACCACCTTAAAATCAAAGTTATCACTTGTCATTCAATCCCAATTAACTTGACTATGGAGAAGAACAAACAAGGGTTATGTCTTATGGGTCAAAAATTTATGGGAATTCCTACATCAACTTCTAACTCATACAAGAATATGCAAGAACATGCAAGAACAAGTGAAGAAGTATTAGAGATGTCATGCCCCAATTTTTATTACTCGAAGTATTACCAATTTCATTTACTTAATTCCATTTCAGAGATAACATGCGGAAATAAACTCGTATATTCAACTCGTAGAAGTGAATAACATTGCTCTCATTCGTATGCAAGTAAATACAACATGAGTAAACTAAATAAATTGCCCTTGGGCTTACATCGTTAAAAGTCAAGAAGAAGGGAATAACCCTTTTACATAAATGGCATTCTGCCAACACAAAAGAGGCCCCGTGGCCAACAAATAAGAAGATCCAAAACCTTGTAGCACATCCTGGCTATCACCTGAAAAAGATTCAACAACGTGGGATGAACATATAGTCCAGTAGAGATCTCAACATGGTCCTCAACAATAACAACTTACAGATAGCTATGATCATGAACTCTCATTCTCGTACTAGAATAGTAATGTGACAGTTTAATACAAAATATATATATATATGTATGAACCTTTTTCGAAAACAACCATTTCATTTGACGCTATAAATGATTCATCTTTCCTTTCCTTTCATTCATTACCCCCCCTTCTTACTCTTTCATACATAAACAATTACTTAGGAGATAAATTCACTAAGACCACTACTCTTTTCCATTTTTCATACATACAACAAATGTGCCTTTTCAAAACATATTTCAAAAATGTTCGGTTTTCTTCACACTTCCAAAAGACAAAAGGGCATTTTAGTTCAATCCCAATTCTATCATAGTTATACATGCACACCTCTATAAAAAGGGAGATAACAACTCAATTACATGCATAAAATAATTCATTGAGGCAACTCTGCCCTCCAACACTGTAACCAATACAATCCACAATGTTTCCAGATACACTGAAACAATAACAACACAACTTTGCTCTACTAGCTATATGCGTAGTAAGCCAAAGATACACTTCTCACAACAATCTACCCGGTACGGTAGCTATATTTGAAGGGTATGGTACCTTAGATTATCAATAGCGTCGTTTCTCGGTAGCTAAATTTGAAGGGTATGATACCTCGATTATAAGCCTTGAGTATATATATATGAACACATAGGTGTGTGGAGTCCATCCCCTATCTTCTCACACACACTGGAGTACAACCCCTCTCTTCTCCCCAACCAGTATACAAATATAATGTAATTCAGCATTTCATCGCATACGATGTTCAATCAACAATGGTGTAATGCATACACAACAATTCAACGCAACCGTATCATCCCCCATCGATGACCAAGACAAAATCTCTAGATGCATGCATATTGTACATCTATTAACAGACCCAACTAATATGAGATTACAAAACTCAGCAACAACATGAACATGGTAGTTAAAGCTATACCCCACACAAGTGTGTTCAACACTCAAGATACAACATTCCACTTTTCTTATACTTGTTTCAAAATACCTTTCCCATTTCACAAAATGAATTCCACTTCCTTTGTTTTCACAAAATCATTCCCATGGACACAAGCCATAACTCATTTTAATTCACTACATTCTTTTCAAAGCCATTTCGAACTAATTATGCAAATTAAGTCATAATCAATAAATTAAGGTTTTTCCTTCCTCTTTCTCAATATTGACCAAAAAGGCGCAATTAACATCAACAAATCACAATAACCACCATTAAGACTCAAAATACCTAAGTATTTGCCCAAAGATCAAACCCCTCAATTAATTTATTAAATCAATTAAAAATTTGGGTTTCCTCTCATTTCAACAACCACATGCTAATTAACACTCCAATTAGTCCAAACCACAACTAATGATAATAAACCCAAATTCAACAACCAACCCAAGGTTCAATCCCATGATTTTCACAAATCCAACATGATACAATTTTTATGCAATACAAAAACTACCACATGTCTATCTATAGACGAAGTATTGAAAAGAAATAAGGAGAATCCTTACCTCAAATGGAGAGACCAAATGGAGAAGAAGAAGGCCAAAAACCAAAGTGCTCCAAATCGCCAAACTTTCAGATTAAAATAAAGCCCTCAACCCACTCTACCTTTCTTACAAAGGACTTAGTATAGATTTACACTAGAGAGAGATGAAAACCAAGAGAGAAGGTGCGTAGGGAGAGAGAGAAACTCTCAAGTTATTCATTCAATGAACTTCATTAAATTGATTAATGTATCTCATACATTCATGATACATAATGCATCCTCTATATTAATGAATTCATTATATAAATTAATGTATATTACATATTCATAATAGATACATAATGCATCTCTAAGATTCATTCATAATAAATCCATCACATTCAATGTATTAGCATTAGTCTTCTATACATTGTATATATACAAAGAGTAAAGGATGGAAACGGGAATAAGACAACAACACATCTACGGAACCGAGTTTGGAATACAATTAAAAAAAAATGAAGGGAAATCGGGATCGCTATAAGAGATGTTGTGATGTTGTGTATGGCAATGGTGTGAGCAAGACTTACAACTTTTTCCTACATACACCACCCAATTCCCTAATTACACTCAAACACTCTAATCACATGTGGAAATTCACTTCATCTTAGGGGCTTAGACAAGAATTCTTACCTTCCAAGGTTGATTTGGTGAAGTTGCTTCAGGTTCTCTTCTTTCCCCTTTTCTTTCTCCTCTTTTCTTCTTGTTCTCTAGAATACTCTCTCTCTCTCTCTCTCTCTCTCTCTCTCTCTTGAGTCCACTAAGTTCATCATATATATATATATAACATCTAATTTACTTGGCTTGAAGTAAGTAAATTACAAGCACTTCAATTAACTTATTTCTTCCTAGAACCTAAAACCTAAGTTAATTTAACCCCACATGATCTAATTAAAGTGAGTTAGGCTCTAACCACCTAGTCCATTATTAATTTTACAGTTTCAAATCAACCATGGATCTGCCAAGCCAAACATAATGCGCATAACACACAGGTAAACATATAATGCACAGATAAACACATAAGGAGAGTAATCCACAGAATAAATAGCTAATTAAGGAGGCGGTTGTTACATTAAGATTCTTATTGATTTTTAATATGGCAATTTCTTCTTTTAATGATTTATCTTTAGCTTTTAATTCTATAATAGTTAATTTAATGTGATTAATTTCATTCTGTAAATCTTGTAAGGTTACTTCTTTGTGTTTCTTTTTTTTGAATCGGTCTAAAGTTTTATTTAAACTATTGATGGGCTTGTCATGACAAGGTTTTTTATCCTTATTCATGAGTAAAAATTTTAATTTGTTAGTATATTTTCGTTTTAACTTAGGATTTTCTAATTTACTAATTAATTCAATTAATGAGTCTTCTTCTTGTTAGGATTTACTAAGAACATTGACTTGTTTACAGCAAGTATCATTACAACCTAACTCAATATCATTATCAATATGATCCGTCGGAGAATAATAGGTGGAAGTATCACTTGAGGGGTTACTATCACTAGATGTAGAACTAGTATGATTAGGAGATTGAGGCGGGGTATTAGTTAATTTGAATAATTCAAATATTTGGTTTTAATGTTCTTCAATAATTTGTAATTGGTTGAGTTTTTCTTTAACTTTACATTTATTAGAATAATGACCATTTTTACCACAATTATAACAAGTAACATCTTGGGTAGATTTGGATTTTTTAAAGTGTTTATTTTTCTTCTGATATTGCTTACAAGGGTTAGCATAATATTTATCAGATGATTTGGAAGGTAAATACTTTTTATGATGTTTTTTATAAGGTTTGGCGAAAGTAGTATTTTTATGTTTCTTTCGTGAGGGTGCGATGGGGGGTAGACCATATTGTTCACAAAAATTTCCTAATTCATATTTAGCCTTATGTTTATCTCTAGCAGCCTTTGGACTAAGTTTCATGTCGATACACATTTTTAATCCTTCCTTGTGAATACTACTAATGATATCACCATAGGTTAGATGATCATATTCTATAATACCAGTAGGTTGACTAAGGACATTTCTAATTTTGTGAGCAAAAAGGCTAGGTAATTCATTAATAAACTTTTCTTTTCAAAAGGACTTAGTACAATCGTCTTGAAGCATAACTTGAGAAGTAAAAACATCTTTATACCAAAGAAAATCACTTAAGGTAGGGTAAGTTAAATTACTAAGTTGATCATGGATACGAGAATGGATATTAGTAGGTGTGCCAATAAAATATTTGATTATGGTAAAGATTAAAGTATTAATACCATCTGTTTACTGGAGCCTATATCCTCATCAAATATAGGGAAATCATTTTCGTCAACTTGGATTGCATTTTAAATATCTTCATGCATATTTGAAGTGAGGTATTTTTCCCACCAAGATTTAAGCATACCCGTAAAACCAAAGGTAAATAAAGAAACAATATCAGGTTGAGTATAATCAGGATAATTACTAAGATAACTATTAGCAACCATGGACATATGATTTAATTTTTGAAGAATTTGGTTTTCACTAAGACCATCAATATTCCATTCATATAATTTTTTAGCAAAAACGGAAAATTGGTTACTAAGATTAGTTTCTTCAAATTGTAGATCTGGTGGAGAAGGTTTGGGATACCAATTTTTGGTGAGAGAGGTAGGATTAACTTTCAAATGGGTGATACGATTAAGATTAGTAGATTGAAATTGTTGTGCTAAGTGAGAAATTTCATTATTAGATGTATCGGAGGTGCTTTCAAATTCTAAAGGTGGTTGTTGTGTTAAAGTAGTAATTCATTTGTCTTTAGAGGAGGTAGTTATTTTAGTAAATTATTGTTCAATAGCTTCAACAGTATTAGTATCTTGGGTAACAAGACTTAATCGTTTCCTAGTGCTAGGAAAATGAATAAGAGGTTTGTCTAAAGGTTTACTAGTGGTTGTATGGCTAGTAGAATAATCATCAAAATTAGTTTCAATTTTATCTAATTGTTTACCAATAGTTTTTAAACATTGATTGGTATAATTATTTTGTTCAATTACTTTTTTAATTTCAAATTCATCGCCAGCGAGTTTAAAAGGCGAAGCATGAAGTATGGATCCCTTATGTTCAATTAGAATAGTTTCTAAAGGAGGATGACTAGAAGAAATAGTGGTAGTAGGGGAAGTTTGCCATTTAGTTTTTGTAATAGCATTTACTTTTTGATAATAATTATTAAGACAATCAAAGAAGTTGACTTCGGTTCCTGATGCATGCATGAACTTATACCACTTTTTTGTGATTTTAGATTGTTGGTGTTTATTATAATTAGTTCGATAGGCTTGACGTTGTAATTTATTATGGCTAGATTTAAAGTCATAATGAAGTTTATTATGATCCGGAGTAAAAGGTTTACTAAGAGTTAATAATTGGGGATTTACTGGAGGAACTACTTCAAAATCAGTTTGAGTAAGTGAATTCTATGAAACTGTATCTTCTTCATAAGGATGAGTATGGGCTGAATAGACAGGTTTACTAATTTGAGAGGTAAAAGAATTATCTATTCTTTGTAATTTACTATGAGTATGTGAAGGTTGACCAAGATGGAGTTTTCGATCCTCTCTTGTAAATAAAGGTATATTAAATATTTCATCATCTTCTGTGTCAGTAGGGATACTAGAAGTACTATGTCGGGAAGATTGACTATAGGGGTGATCATATATGGACGGAACCATCATTATATTGTTAAATGTGTTGAATATCTTGACTGGTAGAAGATTGTTGAGTTAGAGAATAATTTTCATTAACGATGACCCAACCGTCAAGAAGAGTGATATCTTTCCAACAAATCATTTTGGGAACTAAAATATTGGTTTTATTCGTACTACCTTGAATAAGTGATGTTTTATCTTTAGGACTTTTGGTTAAGGCTTGAACATTCAAATTAGTTTTAATACATTTATAATAAATTCTATAAATTAAAGCAATGTTATGAACATTATCTAACATATTAGTAAATGCAACGGATAATTAAATGTTTAATGTTAAGGCTTTCAAAATATGGGGATCACGAAGACTGAAAGTAAAATCGGGAAAATAATTAAAATGAACAGGTCCTTTATGAAGGCCTGATTCCATCATACCCATTAAACTGTCATGATAATTAATAAATCGAGCATCTTGTAAACATAAAAGAACATAACTATTTTTGCCTTGCTAAGTTAGTGGTTTGATTCCAACTTGAATTAATCCTAAATTAATAAAATTATGACCAGTAGATATATGTTGTTTAATTGACTCTTTGGATAATAATTGATAGGTTTCCCTGATTCTAGTTAACGCATAAACTTGTTCAATAGTTTTAACATGTAGATTGACATTAAAGGATGTCTTTAAAAAACTCGTTTTGTAAATTTCTTTGATTTGTACCTTTGGGATATTCCAACTTAAATCAATTTTAACATCTTGAAATTCATGTTCTTCTTCATTGATGACCAAATCCTTATCAAGTATAGAAGCAAGAGTTGTAGATCGAGAGCTAACTGAAGAGTTACTTCTGAATAATTGACTCATTTCGATTCTAGAGAATTTATTCAAAAAGGCCTAAATTCTTGAATTACTTATCATGTTTTCACATACTATATGTTCGCTCATACCCTTTCCAGAAACCCCGAAATCTATCGATTCCCTAGCCTAAGGACTTACACAAGATGTGGGACGAAAGGTGGGTGGCTACTAGCAGAGTGGAAGACAAAGATAAGTGGGGAAGAATTAAGCAGACTTGAATAAACAACAGAGCGTGTAATAATTGTGATTTAAAGTATTAAAATAAATACAAATGTGAGTGGATGAAAGGGTTAACGATATTCGATTAACTTGATTTTTTGCAAATATGTTCTACTTGATATATTCTAAAATGTGAACGGTTCGAATTATCGAAATTGGCCTCGAAATGGGCTCATTTGATCATGGAACAGTGGCTGTTGTGCCCCTTGCACAACAGCCACCCCAAATCCTCGTTTAGGATACTTGTTTGGGTTATTTTAGTCAAATAAGATAAAATATAACAGCCAACCCATAATTTTTTTTTTCTCTCACAAAAGTCAAAAAAATCAAAAAGTCAATCCTAAATAAGGCTTTTTAGTCTAAGGCTAAAATAGCCAAAAAGCCAACCCACATCCCAAACGAATGCTTAATTTGATTTAGGTAAATTACAAATACATCTATTCAAGTTCGTGTAAAATACAGATTGCCTTACCTTATGTCCCTTTAAATTTATAATCACATAGCAAATAATATATTTTATTAATAAATCATAAAATCACTTAACATGTAATTTTATTATTATATAGGAGAGCAATTAGTTATTTAATTTTTTATTAATTCTATTAAACATAAAATTCTTATAGGAGATATTTATAATTTCAAAATTGCGGGGACAATTGTATTTTATTTTTAAGCGAATCTCCTGAGATGCATTTGTAATTTACCTTTTAATTTACTTTTAAATTTAAGTAAAAAATTTGATTTATAGCAATTATTCTAATTTTTTCATTAGTTTTTTTTTTATATAAAAAAGAGAATTCTAAATTTTATTTTTCATCAAATTTAATAAAAAAAAGAAACATTTTCAATATAAAAAATGCTTAAAATCCCAAATATTTTACCAAACATTCATATGAGTGTGGATCTTACATGATGTGAGTCTCACATCAATGTAAATGTTTGGTAGAATTTTTGATAAAATATATTTTAAATTTTATCACATTCAAATTTGATTAAAAAAAAAAAAAGTTGATGAGTTTTTAATTTAATAAAAAAAATGACCCAATCCAATTTTATGGATAATTGATAAAATGATTGGAAATGATTTTTAAGTGGTGATTAATTAGAGGAATTACAACTCCGTGTATTTTTTTGCCCAAAAAAAATCAAATCAATAATAAAGTTTAAACATTAATAATTAAGTTGCCTTTTAGCAACTTGGTTTGTGATTAAAAAAGTATTAAAAAAACAAAATAAGTTAAATAAGATAAAATATCACACTTAAGTTATAATCATTTCACTATTCTTTCATAACTATTACATTCATATCAAAAAAATTAAAATTCAAATTCTTTCCAAATGAAACTAATTTAGTCAGGCTAAATTAACAAAAAGTTAAAAAATAAACTAAATTAACTTTTCCCAAGCGAAACCTAAATCTATATATGTTTACTAAAAATTTCACGAAAAATGTTTTAGAACTTTAAAAGAGCTCTAATAACATCATATCCCACTATATGATTTGTCTTTTTCTCTTTTTTTATTTATTTTTCTCTCACTATCATCTCAATATAACTCATTTTAAAACTCTACATTTAAATCTCTCTATCATGGGTGAAATTTCACTGATGTATGATTTCCACTTTTTAATTCTAGGGATTGGACAGAGATGAACAAACTTTGACAATGAACGCCTGAACGCGTGCGGACCAATTCAATACAGCTTTGCAAATGCTTCCAAATTACTTGGGAAAGAAAGATGAGTTTTCGCTTGCTTCTCGACACTTAGACTGAGAGAGACTTTTTAATTTCAAGGAAAATTGTGAATATATTTGTTGATATTTTTTTAAAATATGAATTATCTTTTATAATTTTAAAAATTATATTTCATTATTCATGTTTCTAATCAGACAATAAATTGTTTATTTTATTAATAAATTATTAAATTAATTAATTATTTTTAATAAATGTCATAAATATATTTTAATTAACCATTCTTAATTTTAAGGAAAATTGTTGAATATATTTTTTGAGATTTTTTTAAAATTTGAATTATCTTTTATAATTTTAAAAATTATATTTCATTCTTCATGTTTCTAATCAGATAATAAATTATTTATTTTATTAATAAATTATTAAATTAATTAATTATTTTTAATAAATGTCATAAATATATTTTAATTAACCATTCTTATAATTTTATTGTTTTATAAAAAATAGTTAGGAATTTTTTTTTTTTTGTTAATTATGTTAAATAAAAAATTTTGATAATGGAGTAGTTGTAATTTTCAGAATCACAAGCAGCGGTGAATATGATCCGAATTGAGGGAAAACCAAAATCAATTTGTTATCTACGATTCCTGAAAAATTGAAACTAATCCAATCCGTTTAAATCGTGGAACCAATCCGAATCAATCTATTTAAACACGGATTGGATTGGTTTAGGATTACGGATTTACATAATTAAATAACAAAAATATATATATAACATTTTAATTTCATAAAAATATAAACATAGAATCATATTAGTTCAACAATAGCAACATGTCTTTCCACAATAACAACATACTGTTCTAAAATTTAAACAACCATAAGAAAACTGGTTCCACCGTAAGTATTTAGACCATAAGGAAACGGTTGCTAGAGTGAGTATGTTGAATTAGGGTTGGGTTTAGATTTTATATGGAATAAGAGAAGATACTATGGGGGATGGTGTATAATATAAATATAAGCTATTTATATACGGTCCAGATCGGTTCCAATCTGGAACCATGGGGTTCAATCCAAAATCGATTCATGGACTACAGATTTTTCATTTTTCAATCTGGAACCAAACCACAGATTCAACAAACCAATCCAAACCTACCAGATTGGACTAGACCAAATCGAATTATAGATTTTACGAATTCTTTGCTCAGGCCTAACCACAAGGAGCAATTTATATTTTAAGCGAACCTAAAAAATTGTATTTGTAATTTATCTATATTTTTATTATATTTTATTGATGAGTTAATTACACTTGGTACCCTTATACTTTCGTATGTAATTTTATTCTAGTTTTTTCACTTTCAATTATGACAATCAACTCCTCAATATAATATTATCCTTTTGTCCATTTTCTATTAATGAGGTTGACAAAATTTAAAAGCGAAGGGACCAAATTGAGATTTTATTGCAAGTGTAAGGAATAAAGTGAAATTTTGATAAAAGATTAGGGTGGTAATGACATAAAAATGTCACGTTTAGCTCACGGCAAGTTCTATTAACTTTATTAACGACAGATGCACTACAAAATTTGAGTTTAGCGGCATTTTTAAAAGCGCCACTAAAAGCCCTAAAACGTCGTAAAGATTACAGAACGTTTAATGTTTTTGTCGCTAATACATCACCGTACTAGCTTTCCAACATTTAAGCGTTGCTAAAAACATTAAGGCATTTTTAAAAACGGCTCAAAAAACTTGGACCACCACGTACATGTCCGTCTCAAATAACATAGGACATTTAGTGGCTTTTTTCAAGATGTAACCATAAATTTTTTTTTTTTTTAATTTTTTTTTGGGTGGGTGTACGGGACTGATTATGCATAACACAAGGTCAAAGAATTTAACTAAGAACGTAACTTGAAATATAGCATAACACATGATCACAATTTTTATATATTCAATATATTGTAATCAACACATCCATAAAACAATATACGAAGATGGGAAAATAGTGCATAAAAATTATCTCAATCATTCATACAAAAAGTATCATCAAAGTAAATCTTTATAAAACCATCATCAAACTCCATCAATCCAAGCATCAATAATTTGGTTCCATCTTGCCAATGACATGATCAAGAGTATCCAGCTTTGAAAAAACAGTGGCACTGAAAAAACACAACAATTCAAAACAAGTAAGGAAAACCAAAACCCCTCATTTGGCCCATTCCATAAAAATCCATGTATAAAAATCCCTCAAAATTTCATCAGCATCTTTATAAACTATTTTTAATTCTAGCTGTTTGTCTCAGCAAGTTGTTCTTCAGCATTTCAACTGAGGAATTCAGTTTCTATCCATAGTCACAAAACTGCAAATTAATGTTCAACAATTGCCCAATTCTTATAGTTTATCCAACGCAATATATAGGCAAACCAAACTAATAAATTCCAATAAGGAAACAAATATAAAGTAAGAATAAAATCCTAAACAAATTAAACTTCATTAATAAATTAAAATTCACAAATACACAAAAATTCTAATCTTCCATTTTTTTCAACCGACTCCTTTTTACTCTCCATCAGTATAGCTTGGTAATATTAACAACCATGCTAAGGAAACAAATGATGCTAAAATGAGACATTCATGGAAGCATAAAAAGCATACCTCCGACCTTTTTGCATTATTCCTAATATTAAGACCCCTCAAACTCTTTGAAATTATAGAAAGGAAACACACAAATAAGCGAGTTGAATAACTATGAGACCTTGATCTTTATATTTTTCATATAAAATGTTCAATTCTTTGTAGTTTGATTGTGTTAAGCCACTGCAAAAGGGAGCCAAAAAAGGTGAGCAAAGTTTATGTTAGTTTGAATTGAACTTGAATATGATTAAAAGAATTTTGTAGTGTATATTATCTTTGTAAACTCAAACAAACAATAAACAAGAAGTCATATGCCAAGCAACTAAGTAGGTTTCAAGAAAGAAGTAGCATTATGAATAAATCCAAAGAGCTCTAAATATTCCTAGGGAAATAAAAGAAGAAGACTATGGCCCAAAGATCAATTGTGCACCATAAGCTCTCAGGAAGCAGACAAAGTAATTAACAGCGAGGACAAAAAAAAAAAGTATTAAGTATGAATGATTATCAAAAGAAAATAGTGAATAAGAAAAAGAAGAAGAAGAGGCAAATTAACATGTAAATATAATAGATTTGACTAACTAGGATATATAAAGTCACTTGCCATTTTGAAGCAACATTCATAATTAGAACAACCTTCTCATTGTAATTTCTCAGAGGTACATCATTTCTGCGTTTGTCCTGCACTTTCAGTTCAGTTCAATCAGCAACTACTAACCACATACAATGATAATATTTGACAAAACAATGGAAAGCTTCAAACCAAAGAAGGTGGCCAACAGGCTTGTGAAATTAAACATTAACAACTATGTAACTAAAAGAGGATGACAAAAGTTGAAGACAATTTAGCATAAAATTTAACAAATTACTCAATAGAAAGAATATAGTGTGGCTAGAGGTAAGAATGGGAGTCAACTCACTTTGCTTAACACAGGGCAGAGAGCAGGACTTCTTTCTCAAGCTTCAATAAGTTCAAAGAAGTGCCAGATCGAAGGAACTCAGAAAGCATTTCCTCACTTGCTTTCGACCGCACCTGTTCCAGTAAATTCTTAACTATGTACAAATAATTTGCACCTTTCATCTCACATATTAAGAAGAAAGAGTGAAACTACCTACAATGAGATAAAGTATACTGAAATTCAAAGCTTCTGCGAGGAATACTTCGGCAGAGCACGAATTGGATAGCAAAACCAACTATGGTTTAAATATTTTATATTCACAAGATATATTTAACATCTAAATGTGTAGATATATGTTTTTAAGTAATTTAGAAAAAGTGACCGAATCTTTACGATTCACGATTCGATTCGATTCGCGATTCGATACGAGGTCATTTCGATTCACAATACGAATCCTGATTTGACAACTATGGTTTCTAGCTCAAATTAAGAAGAGAAGCAAACTAAATTCAGCACATGTCATATATGATTTATTTTTTGGTACATAACATTAATAAAAGAAGAAATATCAATTAGTGAGAAAGCCCGAGAAAAAATTTAATTACCTGCAAAAGGGAATTTCTCATTGTTCAGAGCATTGACGTCGAAGTAGACAATTTGCAGATTTTGATTCTTGGAAGCGAGGGTGATGACTGGGTGATCAGGGGGAACGATAAACACCACACCACGGCTCAGGTGGCCACTCACTTTCTAGTAGCTTGGGCCACTGCTCCTGCATTGCTGCTGGTGCGATCCTCTGCCCTCTTGCCTTCCTCTGCTGCTGCCGCTACCACCAAACTCCGAAGAGGACAAGTGAGTACATGCCATCTCAAAGTATCATTCCCCATTAGTCACCACAACTATCTTTGTGGCCCTTGAGTTGTAGTATGGAGCTGTCATCGATCCCTACATCAACATAACCAAATTAATAAAAATGAAGGTTTCAGTACATGAGATTCGGTTACTATGAAATTTATAAAGATTGTATTATGATTTACACACCGTTTGTTTTAACAAAAAATATTTTCCATTGAAAAAAACAATACTCATAATTTAAGACAGTAAATAATGTGACAATGACATTCTTATATTAACTTATGGGCTATAAGAATGGATAGATATAAATGAGACTGAATTGTCCATACTGGTTCGATTGAGAAGGGTGCTTGCTAAACAGATTAAATGTGTGTTTAGATTCGCCACCAAATGGCCATATGCTGCCACCTTCCTTATGCTGTGTCGTGGCTTTAATTTGTTCTTCAAATGCTTTGATGATTATGCCCTCCCTTTGTCCAAATAGCCTCTGAATCTTATCCCTCTTTGTCTAATGTTTCAGAAAGAAAAAAAAAAAAAAAAACGAACAGAGTTATAACATTGATGAAAAAAATTCAAAGCTCAATTTTTACACTTGTTTCACCCAACATTTGTTTTAACTGTTGGACTTACATTCAGAGCAGCTTCAAGAAGGCTAGAGCTGGCTGCGCTGAAATACAACTCTGGATTTTCCCCTCCTGGCCCAAAATATGCCTACATCACAACAATTTTTAAGAATTTAGTATACACAAACCGTAATACAACAAATCTAAAATATTTATTCAAAATGTTAGTCAAAAAATATTAATATGCGTTCCAAATTCACTCTATATATGAATCAATAATACACCAATTCAATTTTAACCACAACCAAATTTAGTTTAGGTCTCACTCTATGGCTGCAACTTCATAATTAAGAAAGTGATTCTTTATTTTATTACAAGTAGGTCCTTCCTGCTGCCTAGTGCCTATGGACTGGCCATTTATTATCTGGTCCAAACAAGTGTCTTTTGCAATTATTAATGTAGAGTAAGCAATTATAAGAACTAGTGCGTGTGAAGAGCGAGAGGCCATTAAACTCATATGACAGATAAGCAAACACCAAGAATATTTGTAATACTCCAAATTCAGAGTTTTTTAAGCCTGCCTACTATGAAGGGTGAAAGAATCAAAAGTAATGAATAAACCGTCTCCAGACCCTTTTTTCCATGAAAACTATGATAAAAATTATCCGATTTAGCATTACAGATAGGTTTAGCTAACAGAAACAGATTTTACAAGTTTTAAACCCATTATGGAGGTTTGACCCCTCAAAAAGATAAGAAACTATCAATATGGCGTGGCAAAACTTTATAAATTTAGTTCTCCTACAATCACAACCTTATACAAGTAATTGTATTTAATTTAAAGAATAAAACAAACTCGGCAATCCCTCAACTCCTTGTCCTACTCCACCTGAAAATTGTAACTTTCTTTTTAGGCAATGCCCCCAACCAATGAAGGCTAGGCTTCCCCAAGGTTAAAGCGGTTGCGGTTGCCGTAATGGTAGCGATGGCCTTGATAACGTTCTTGAGGTGTAAAGGCCATAGCATAACGGTTCGCGATGTCAATCTGTGAATTTTTTTATTTTTCGCACAATTTGAAAAAAAACTTACTGATATGCATATTTTTTTTTCCATGATCATATTTATTGGGTTTAAAATAAATATTGATCAATTTTTGTAAATTTTTAAGTATGATCCAATATATTTCATATTTTTAAATCACTATAAACTGAGTTTTTTACATTTTATTTTAATAATTAATGACTTTATATTATACAAAAAAATCAATCACTAACTATTATATATAAGATAAACAATGACAAAAGTAAGAGAATAAATAAGAGCCTAAATATATATATATATATATACATATTTTAACCAAGCTAAATAGATAATGACCACACTTATTATTATTATTATTTTCAAACAATATATAGATAGACACACACAAACAAAATGGTTGAGTGATAGCAACTGAATAGAATAGCATAGGTCTTACATCTTCAACAAATCAATTACATGTTCTTCATATTCCTCTTCTCTCTCTCTCTATCTCTTGATCTTCCATCTTCTCTCTTTATCTTCCCTCTTCTCTCTATCCTTCTTCCCCCATTTTCAATTTTTTTTTTTTTTTTTTTTTTTGTGTGTGTGTTTTTTCGAAAGAAGCAGTTCGGAACCGTTACGTAATAGTGCGTAATAGGCAGTTACGGCACCGTTACGACCGCCACTACGGCCGATACACCTGTGAATCTCAATCACACTGCAAAAACGGCCATAACGAGTGGCGGTAACCACCACAACCGTTACGTAATGGCGTTACATAACGGTTGCAGCCACTTTTTAAAACCTTGCTTCCCCCTATAGATAAATCCAATTGTTCATTCCACATTAAGCCAAAAGGTTTTTTCTTCATCTAAAATCATTGAATTATCTTACTCTATAGCTGTTGTGAATAAAATTCAATACAATAAAAATAAAAAGTGAATTTCTCATCATTTGATTGTTGGACATTTCCACAAATTTGTGTATAGTTCAGCAAAACATCAGTAAATTTGATACCATAATTGCATGACAGACAACAAAAACCCATTCCCTGCTTCAAAAGTGTAGTTCTCATCATTTGATTGTTGGAAATCTACCCTCAATTATAATTCAAATACATAAATTCAAGTACATACACACACTCACAAACATACAGGGAGAATCTAAAAAGACAATACCAGCATTGCCGTGGCTGTCTCTCTTGAGTTCCCATCAATACGAAGCATAGTCTTTGCCCTTCTTGTAAAATTTGGTGAACAAAATCACAGTTCTTCTTTGAAGTACTTGGTAATACTGCCTAACAAAGTATGTCCCAACCTGAAATCCAAAGACCTATCTTTTTAGAGAGAAAAAGAGTGAATATATATATATATATAGAGAGAGAGAGAGAGAGAGAAGACCTGAGCAACAGTGACGGGCAGGTGAAATGGAGTAGCCATGACGAGCCTCGAGGGGCTCTAAAACCCTAGAGCTCCAATCAAACCCTAGGTCGGCAATGTGGTGGCAACTCCATCGTAATCGTCATCGTCCTCCTCATCATTCACGCTCTCCTCTGAACTGTCCTCACCATCATCTTCTCTATTACTCCCGTGAATCAACCTATCTCCTCTCCTCCTCTTGCTGCAACTTGATCAATTTCGATCCCGGTCCCTGTCTCGATCCTTCTTCACTCGACTGGTCTATCTTCCTCTGCAAAATTATCAAAATCAGAATCAAGAAAAAAAAAAAAAAAAAAATCGTCAAGAAATTTCAACCAAATCAATTCAAGAATCGATGGATCTGAATCGATGGAACCTCTAATCGATGGATCTGAACAAGTAATCAGAATCGAACCTGGTGAATCTCTCAAGGAGAATGAGGAGAGACAAAGAAAACCCTAGATCTTGGTTCTAGATCTTGGACAGTGACAGAAAATGAGAAGAGAGAGAAATGAAGAGAGAAAGCAGAATGACGGAAAGAGAAATGGAGACTGAGGGAGACGAAGGACGTTATAAAGTGGAATGTGTGTCTTTTAATTTTATTTTATGTGGTGTTTTAGGAAGTTGGTAAAAAATTAATTTTTTAATTTATTTTATCTTTTTGTAGGTAAAAATATGAGAGATAATATGACTTAAAATGGATAAAAATTTAAAAGTTGTTCTTTTTTTTTTTTGGCTTCCCAAAAGACCCCTATGTCTTCCACAGCGTTTTTCAATAAACGTTGTCTAACAAACATGGTTATGGGCAATTATCCTTCTAGTGATGAATAGAAATTGTAACTTGATTTAAAATATAAAAAGTTGATTGTTATAATTAAAAGTGAAAGGATCAAAGTAAAATTACAATATATATATATATATATATATAAAGATGTTAAGTGTAATTAATTCTTTATTTATTTATTATGTTATGTATTATGATAACAACTGTGAGTATTTAAAAGTTATTCAACTAATACAATAATGAATAAGATGATATTTTGTTTATTTTATAATTTAATGTTAGATATTCCTATTTTTTAACTGAAATTTATATCAAATACTCACATGGATGTAAATCGTATAACTATTTCAGTGTTTAGTATAAATTTTGACAAAAAATTATATCTCTAGTATTGCTCTTTATAATTTCATAAAAAATTAGCAATCTATTTTGAAACTATACATCTTTTTTTTTAAGATAAATTTGAAAAAAAAATATTTAAATGTAATTGCTGAATCAATCTAATTTTTTTTTAATAGATAATTTACATATAAAAATTTATAGAATGATTAGACCCCACTGCCCCAACCAAATGGAACTAGCAGATATTGGAAATAATGTAAAAAACATGAGGAATATTGGTGGAAAATTAAAAAAATGATAAATACATGATTTTTTTAAACTGTACATCTTCTTTTTTTTTTAAATCTATTTAAAACCATACATCTTTTTTTTTGAAGATAAATTTGAATATAATTGTCGAATCAATTTAATTTTTAAAAAAATAATAACTTACATATAAAAATTTATACATATATTTTTTTTAAAAATCGATTTTAAAATCATACATCTTTTTTTAAAGATAAGTTTGGAAAAAAAATATATTTTAATATAATTGTTGAATCAATTTAAATCTTTTTTTAAAGATAGCTTACATATAAAATTTATAAATTTGTAGAATGAACTATAAAAATAGACCCCACTGCCTCCAACCCAATGGAACTAGGAGATATTGGAAATAATTTAAAAAGGGAACTTTTTTGATAAATTCACTTTTTAAGAGTTTTATTCCGTCCAATCCATATTCTTTTTGACTATTTCATTAGGTCCTATTTGAGATAAGAAGACCAAAATACCCTTTTCATCTACTTATGTTCCATTTAGTTCACATTATTTTCTTATGTTTCAATAAGTCCTATGGGTGACATAATTACCAAAATACCCCTAATGTGAATGTTCACACCGTCAATGTGAATGTTCATATCGTCAATGTGTAGAGGCCCGGCCCATGTCGATCCTCGTGGGTGCCCGAAAAAATTCAAGTCAGATCGGGACCGGCCCGGCCCATTGACAATGTGAATATTCACATTGACATGCTAACATTCACATTAATAGGAGTGTAAAATTGGCCCGTGTTCCATGGCGTATGAAACCCGCCATGACCCATAGGTGGCCAGGCGGGGCCCCGGTCCGTTGACAATGTGAATATTCACATTGACATGTTAACATTCACATTGATAAGAGTATAAAATTGGCCCGCAGCCCGGGGCGGGCTCGGCCCAGTTCGTTGATAATGTGAATATTCACATTGACATGTTAACATTCACATTGATAGGAGTGTAAAATTAGTCCGCGCCTCGTGGCTGCCCGAAACCCGCCTACGGTGGTGGGGCGCGTGACGCCATTGACAATGTGAATATTCACATTGACATGTTAACATTCACATTAATAGGAGTGTAAAATTAGCCCGTGCCTCGTGGCTGCCCAAAACCCGCCACGACTGCGTGGGCGACTTGCCTGGTTTTTTTAATTCTTTTAATTTTTTCTACCAAAATTTTATTATTTTTCACAAAAAAAAGACACTAGGCCTCACGCACGGGCCGGGCCTCGGACCGAGCCTTGAATAGGCCTTAACCGGGCCGATGGGCGGGGTCAGGCTTCAAAGTGATGGCCCAGGCCCTAGCCTAGGGTCTCGAACTAGGCTCGAGCCTGGGCCCAAACGAGCCTTTCCCGGGTCGGGTCGGGCCGGCCCACGGGGCAAAAAATTAGGCCCAGGCCCTAACCCTGGCACAAGGGTATTCGGGCTTTGGACGGGCCAATAGATCGAGCCTCAGGTTGGGCCTGGGCCTAGCCTCGAGCTTAGGTCGAGCTTGGGCGAGCTTGGCCATTTTTTTTTAATTCTTTTTAATTTTTTCTACTAAAATTTTATTATTTTCCACAAAAAAATACATTGCGCCTCGGGCGGGCTGGGCCTCGGACCGAGCCTTGAATGGGCCTTAAGCGGGCCGATGGACCGGGCCGGGCATCAAAGTGATGACCTAGGCCTTAACCTAGGGTCTCGGACATGCTCGGGCCCGGATCCGAAAGAGCCTGCCCCGAACCATGGGCGGGCTTCAGGCAGCCCACGGACCACGGGCCAATTCTACATTCCTATCAATGTGCATTTTAACATGTCAATGTGAATATTCACATTATCAACAGGCCGGGCCGGGCCTACCCTGAGCCACAGGCAAGCTTCGGGCAGCGGGCAAATTTTACACTCCTATCAATGTTAACGTTAACATGTCAATATGAATATTCACATTGTCACGGGTCGGGCCAAGCCTGCCTCGGGCTGCGGTCGGGCTTCGGGCCAATTTTACACTCTTATCAATGTGAATGTTAACATGTCAATATGAATATTCACATTGTCAACGGGCCGGGTCAGGCCCGTCCTGGGCCGTTGGCCAATTTTATACTCTTATCAATGTGAATGTTAACATGTCAATGTGAATATTCACATTGTCAACAAACAGCCTGACTGCCTGGCGACCGGGCGTGGGCGAGTTTCGGGCAGCCATGAGACGCAGGCTAATTTTACACTCCTATCAATGTGAATGTTAATATGTCAATGTGAATATTCACATTGTCAACGGGCCGGGTCGGGCTCTCCCCGGGCCGCGGGCCAATTTTATACTCTTGTCAATGTGAATGTTAACATGTCAATGTGAATATTCACATTGTCAACGGGCCGGACCCAGCCCACCTCGGGCCGTCTATGGGCCGCGGGCTGGTTTTGCGCCGCCACGGGACGCAGGCCAATTTTCCACTCCTATTAATGTGAATGTTAACATGTCAATGTGAATATTCACATTGTCAATGGGCCGAACTGCCGCCTCGCAGGTTTAAGACGCACGGCCAATTTTACATTCCTACCAATGTGAATTTTAAAATATGAATGTTCACATCATAAAATTGCTAACCATTCAAAAAATATTTATAAGGGTATCAAAATTAAATATAAGGGCATAAGTGTCCAAGAAAATAGTGTAAATCAAGAAAAAGAACTTTATGGAATAAAATTATACATACGTGGGACTAAATGGGTTAAAAAATTCCTTCATGGACTTCTTGGATTAAAACACTTCTAAATGGGATTTATCAATAAAAATCCCATTTAAAAAACATGTGGAACATCGGTGGAAAGTTGAAAAAAATTATAAATGCATGATTGTTTTTTTTTATTTTATTTTACATTTTGGCTCCTCCATTTTCTTTCTTTCCTCTCGTTTTGTTACCCCAACCACCATCGTACCCTATCGACCATCACCACCGCCATCGTTGTCCAGCCATCCTAGTTCCTTCCCCCTAAACCCACCAACTCCAAATCACTTCCTCATTCCACTACAAACTCGTTCCTTCATTCTCTACTATTGCGACTAGTTCTATCACTTCCGAGCTCATACTACTATAACCTCTTCCCCCTTGAAAAGCCACATGACCTTTTACCCATTTGAAAATCCATTGTGACAAGCCCCCATCGTTGTGACAACATCTTCTTTAGAAAACCATCGCCGAGAAAAGGCTTTGATCTGAATCTCTCCACCTCATTTCCTTCTTCTTTTTTTTTTTTTTTTTTTGATGATTGATTTTGTGGTTGAAAATGTTGGTGATTGGGAATTATGATGGTTAATTAAGATGGTGGCAAAAGATGAAAGAGGTTGGTGGTGGCAATTGTGAAATGGGTTGAAAGTGTGCAAAAGAGCCAGAGAAGGCGATGGAAGCTTGGAATGGAAGCTTGAGATCAATGAATCAAAAACCACGAATGGAAGGTGGTTTTTTATTTTATCTTAATGAGCGAATTCATGTGTTTTTTTAAATTTAAAATCATGCTTATATATTTCAAGCTTTCAACACTCTAACTAAACTAATATTTTTCAATCAATTTTCATTTCAGTTTATCAAACAGCCTGGGCAAGAACGTAATAAAGAAGACAATAAAGAAATTAAGAAGAAAAAATCCTACCTTGGTGTCAAGCATGATTGCAATGACATTGTCTTTGGACTGAGCATTATATTATTTAACCAAATCAATAACTTGAGATGCATGGTCTCCATGAGACATATTCATACGAGCAATATTCATTCTAGCCTCAGCCAGCTTCCATATCGTTTCCCTAGTGTTGGTGGAAGGACCAATTGTGCAAACAATCTTCGTCTTACGTCTAATAGTAGGCTTAGACCACATACTTGTTGAAGTGTCACTGGCCTGCTGAATTCCTTGGAAATACTGGATTTGCTTGTCTGCCTGATCCACAGCAAACATGAACAATAAGAAAAATTAATGAGTTGCAGTTTGCAATTCATTTTTACTAATGTAAGATACTTCTAGCATATAAATTTAGCACAAATTCATCAATTGTAAATTGAAAGAATAAATAACCATGCAGTAATTAACAACAATATAGCCCTGAATTCAGTTCAAAGCTCATCTGGCACCTAATATCTCATTTACCAATCAATTTTTCCTTCCATTAATCCAATTTTTTTAAAACTAACTATCAAAAACTCGTTGAAATTAAACAAATATGAAAGTGATTGTAAACTAATTCATACAAACCCATGAAAAAATCAAAAATCATCACACATATATCAAAATGTAACAACAATTTAACAGCAATCAAAACAAGAAACAAATAAACAAAAAACAATAATAACAGGAAAATTCGATAAAATCTAGCAAATGACAAAGTAGAAGTATACAAAGATACAACCTTCTATATATAAACCTCAATTCATTTCAAAGCCCATTCAGCACTGAATATCTGAGTTACCAATCAAATTTTCCTTCCATTTCCACATTTTCTAAGCACAACCATCAAAACTTGCTAAAATCAAACAAATTTGAAAGTAATTGTCAACAAATTGGTACAAATCCATGAAAAATCATCACACATAGCAAAATGTGACAACAATTTAACAGCGATCATAAAGAACAATTTGACAAAAACCTAGCAAATGAAATGACGAAGTAGAAGTACACAAAGATATGGCCTTCAGCATATAAACCTCAATTCAGCTCATTTGGCATCGAAAATCTCAATTACCAATCAATTTCTCCTTCCATTTCCACATTTTTTCAGTACGCATTCTCAGTTTTATGACACAAACAAACACATTGCAAATGTTTGCAAGGTCATCCAGATCTCTCTCTCTCTCTCTCTCTCTCTCTCTCTCTCACACACACACAAGTATGCCAAAAATTGATCAATCCATTATAACACAAACTGTTTGATGAATTACAAATAATTGTCTCCTTTGTGACAAAATCAGCGAAAGACGCACCAATGAGAACTTGGTTGAATCATTTTCCCTGGAGTAAAATTCACACCATGAAGCATTTGTGACTATAGTTGGGTGGGTGGGGGGAATTGTGCTCATAATGATATAATGCTAGCTGAGAACTATGAGACGATTGCACGAAAAGTTAAATTTAAGGATATGAATACCATTAAACCTCTCGCTTAAGAAGTTCCTAACTAAAAGATGCCGGGCATTAAACCACTGCTGCGAAAAATAAATGCGAAACTGGGTATCCATGCTTGGATTCTTAAGATACGGGATGGCTAGACAGAATAAAAAAGGTTAAATAAAGAGAAAAATATTTCAAGAGAAAATAAAGCAAATGATAAGGAAGAGAAAAATCCCACCAAACCATGAAGTCCAATCCTTGTCTCTTTGCAACAAGTCATTGCCATACATTCCAAAAAACTCTGTAACTTTGTTCTTCCTTCCTGATTGTAATGCATGAACTACATAGTACGGGAGTATAAATCCCTCCAATTTTGATAGTGTAGAAATTAATACTAGCTCAAATGCTGAAGAAAAACACTTCTTGAAAAAGCTCAACACCTTGATTAAATCTTCAGCTTGAAATTGAGAAATATATACTAAGAAAATTAATTCTAATATCTTATCTACGTGAAATCCTTTGCCTATATCAGTGCCTAGTTCTCTCTCAAAAGCTTGCAAAGTACTTGTAAACCCTCTGAAGATAAGAAACTCCTTCACAAGCTCGTCAACATACTGCATATTCTCCATCTTGTCCTGAGAGCCCTAAAAAGAAAGGTATACCTTCAGGATTTGAAAAATTTGAATAGAACAACTAGCCAACTCATGACAAATTTTTTTTGGAAAATTGGTCTTATATAGGCTTATATTAGGCCATCTTTGAGCCCAAAATTGAGTGGGGTCCACACGTCTTTTGGGGTGGGTCCGGAGAGGTGACGTGTTTCTTGCCGCGCAACAAGTCACACGGTGAAGACGTTTCGTCAAAACCATTTATGAGTGAATGAGAACTTGACGTCGTTTTCGAGTTCGTGAAATGGACGTTTAAAGAAGTAAAATGTGCGTTTCCTTGAAATGGTTATCCGACATTGAAAACATAAGAGAACTTATGTGTGTATATAAGTTCTAGGTGGCAACACTTGAGTTGGGCCCCAAGAGGCACCCCAAGTTTGTAGAAGGGAGGAGTTATGGATAAAGTGAACCTTAGCCCAAACCACTACACGCGCACCGCCGTTATCCGTCCGGCCGTGTCGAGCGCGAGTGTGGGTCGGTTCTAGTTTAAATTTTGGGCCCATATAATTTGAATTTGAAATTCAAAACTTTTTGTCCATAATGTGTGCCTCTTTTCAGATCTGAATTCCACAACAGTCTAGACAAATCTGCAAGTAGTTTTCCAACAGATAGAAACTTGCCCAGCAGTTATCTGTTACACCTGTTCATTCAAAAAATCCACCTGTTCAGTTTGGTTTTTAGACCTGTTCAGATCTATATATAGCAGGCCATTTTCCAGCAGTCATTCAATCCGAAATTCTTCATTTTCCTTCTACTTTTGCTCTCTTGCATGATATAATCTTCATATTAATTTTAAGAAAAATTCAAAGAGTAAGAACAAAGGTTTTTTGTTCGCCGAACAAATTGTTTGGAGTGCTACTACAATTTGTGAAGATCATTGTATCCTGAGAGATAGACGTCATTTAACCGTAAACACCATAGCGGAGCGAATCTGTCTTAAGGACAGAGTGTCACACACTTGACTTGATCTTTTTATTATTCGTTTGGTTCGGTAAAATAAATTCAGTAAGTTATTTATTTTATTTGTTTGATTTGGTTTCAATTTATTTATTTTACACAAAAGATTGTTCTAACAATCTTAAGACAGATTCGAATTATTCTGTCTATACAGAATTTTTTGTTTGTTTCCTTTTCTCTTTCTTCTTCTTACAAAAATTATTTTTTGTGGTTTTACAAAATAATATTCTGGTTGGAAAACAAATAGTAGTAATATATTGTTTGGCAGATAATAGTAATACACTGTTTATTTTCTTTGACAACTAGTAGTAATATACTGGTGTCATTAACAATTCAGAATATTTATTTGTGAAGTTTGTCAGAAATTAATTTTGATTTTCAAAAATAATTTCTGAGTGTTCATTAATTAAAATTCTATTTCAGTATTTTAATTATTGAAGTGTTATAGAAATTTAATTTACTGTGTGGAATTAATTTGATTAAATAAAATTTTATTTTATTTTCAAATTAATTGGAAATAAAAGTTACAATTCTTGTTTCTTTTATTTTTTACAAAATTTAATTTTGTGATTTTGGTTTAAATTTTCTGTGTAGTATAAAATTCTAATTATAATCTTGTTTTATAATTTAGAATTCATGGCTACTGAAACTGATTAAACTAATGCCCAAACAAGTACTAGTGTGGTAGCTGCAATTGCTCCAACCGTTCCTGTTATGACTATGCCAATCAATCACAGTGAGAAGTCAGAGAAGTTCTCAGGAATTGATTTTAAAAGATGGCAACAGAAAATATTGTTCTATCTTACTACTCTGAACCTGGGTCATTTTCTCCGTGAGAATGCTCCTACTTTAAATGAGGATGAAACCAACCAGCAAGTGGTTGCTACGGTCGATGCCTGAAAACATGTTGATTTCCTTTGTCGAAACTACATCTTGAACAGACTTGACAACACATTATACAACGTCTACAGTCTTATCAAAACGGCAAAGGAACTTTGGGAGTCTTTGGAGAAAAAGTACAAGACAAAAGATGCTGGCTCAAAGAAATTTGTGGTTGGCAAATTCCTGGACTTTGTAATGGTTGATTCTAAGACTATGATCAGCCAAGTTCAAGATCTCCAACTCATTCGACATGATATTCATGCGAAAGGCATGTCTCACAGAGAATCCTTCTAGGTTGCTTCCTTAATTGAGAAATTACCACAAAACTGGAAGGAATTCAAGAACTACCTCAAACACAAGCGCAAAGAAATGTATTTAGAAGAATTAATTGTGCGTTTGAGGATTGAAGAGGACAACCGCATTTTTGAAAAGCAGGCTAGTAACCATCCAATTGAGTCTAAGGGAAATGTGGTGGAACATGCTCCAAAAGCAAAGAAACGAAAGTTTTCTGGAGATAGTTCATCACAAGGCTCTAAATAGAGGGAAACTAAAAAGTACAAGTTTAATGGCAAATGTTATATCTGTGACAAAGAGGGATATCGGGCCAAAGATTATGTAGCAAAGGCAAAAGCAAAAAAAGAACAAGTAAAAAGCCTACTCAAGCCCATATGACCGAAGTGGACAATATTTCAAATGGTGTAGATGACATAAATCTTTCTGCAGTTGTTTTCGAGGCAAACCTTGTCGAAAATTCTAAAGAATGGTGGATGGACACTGGTGTTACTCGTCATATCTGTGCCGATAAAAAGGTGTTCATATCTTATTCTACAGTGGACGTTGGTAAACAACTTTTTATGGACAACTCTTCGACTTCTAAAGTTGAAACACAATGAAAGGTTATTTTGAAGATGACATCTGAAAAGGAACTCACTTTTAACAATGTGCTGTATGTACCGGACATTCACAAGAACCTTGTTTCCGGATCTTTGTTGAGTAAAAATAGGTTTAGGCTAGTTTTTGAAAGTGACAAGTTTGTACTTACCAAAAACAAGATGTATGTAGAAAAAGGTTACATGTCTAATGGCCTTTTCAAAATGAATGTAATGACTGTTGTACCCTCTGTTATTAATAAAAATACATCTTCTTCTTACTTGCTTGAGTCTTCAAATTTATGGCATGGTAAACTTGGACATGTTAATTATGGATCTTTGCATAGATTAATTAATATGGAATGTTTACCTAAATTTGACATTGATTCAAATCACAAATGTGAAATTTGCGTTGACGCAAAATTATCCAATACTCCTTTTCATTCAATTGAAAGAAGTACGGAACCACTCGAATTAATTCATAGTGACATTTGTGATTTTAAATCAATTCAAACTAGAGGTGGGAAAAAGTACTTTATCACTTTTATAGATGACTATACTAGATATAGTTATGTTTATTTAATTCGAACCAAAGATGAAGCTTTGGAAACTTTTATTCAATATAAGAATGAAGTTGAAAATCAACTTGGTAAGGAAATTAAAATATAAGATGCAATTCCTTCGGTGTTTGTCGTGCCCGAACGACTTTCGATGAAAAAAGTAAAAAACCACCCGTTTTGCGTTCGTTCGTGATTCTGGTAAAGCCCGCCGATGCGTGTTTGAAGTTCTAGGAGACCAATGGGGACGGTGAAAACTAGAGTTTAAGCTTATGCCTAGAAGCAAAGACAACGCAAAGGGTTGAATTTCGAGACTAAATGCACGAAATACCCATAGGATACCCTGGGGATTGAAATGAACTAATGTTATAGGCCCCGAGGTAGTGTGTTTCGTCTCAGTGCGGATTGAACCAACCTAGTATATCGCCCCGTTGGGAGAATAGGGAAAACTGCAATCATAGCCACTGCATCATATTGCATTTATCATGCATCATCAATACTATTGCATATGTCATGCATTTTCAAAAACATTCAAAACACAAAAAAAACATGCATATGTCATGCATTCCATTGTAGTATAGTGTATGTGTCATGCATTTTTTGTAAAACACCATATCCACTGCATTGTAGCTTTGCACATCATTGCATCACCTCGAGTCTGCCAACTTGCCTTTTTCCTTGTTGAGCTTTGTGCGGTATGTACCCACACTTTTGACGTGTAAACCGATTAATAGAGCTTTTTGTTGTGTCCTTGTGAGGGTGGGAGCCTTACGTGTTTTAGATACGCTTGTATCGTATACTTTCTAGGCAAAACAAAATCTTTATTGCAAAAATACCAGCATCTCCATTATACCATATCCATTGTGATACGCATGCAATGCATGCATCCTGCATCTATCAGTCCACCTTTCCTTCCACCTTTCCTTGCTGAGTTACCCACTTTAGTGCCCACCGTTTTGAAACACAAACTTTGTGACGGGAGCAGCGGGGGTAAGCGGGTAAACCTGCGTGCACAAGTGCACGGCTTCCCGGCTGTAAACGTACATGCCTTTCCTAGGCAAAATACGGTTTGGCCCGCCGTGCCATATCATTGTATCATCCGGGATGCATTGTAGCTTGCATGCCATTGTGCATCACCTCAGGTCTGTAAACTTTCCCTTGTGTTGTTGGTCTTGATGCGGTTATCTTTCACCTGCCCACACTTTTTTCACGGTTTGTGTCCGAGCCTTGAGGAGGAGCCTGTAGGAGTAGCGGCTTTTACCTGCTTACGTATCATGGCTTTTCCACGGTCAACGCTACTGCCTTTCCCCAGTAAAATATCCATTTGTATCCATTTCCATTACATTATAGTGTAATCATTGCGTCCCCAATTAGGATCATTTTCCCTCCTCCCGTCGGTTGTTTCCCCACTGTCATTCCACCCAATACTTGTACTTGTTGTTGTGTCTCGAAGTACTCAGAGATCGTTCATCGTTTCTACGAGCGGAGCTTATCACTCTCAATTCTATTTGACATGATTGTGTGGTTTCTTGAACGCGAGATCATGAATCATGATTCATTGCGCAGTTGTAGTGCATGTAGTTTTAGTTTTAATTGCACTACATTTTCATTTGCATTATTCATACATCATTTTGTATATATTGCATATCATTCATCATTCGCATTGCATGACATGCATATTGCTAACAATATTATACCTGCTAAGTTTACTTTCTTTGCAGGCACGATATTGTGTATGCTCATTGAGGCGACAGAGGAGCAACCCGCCGCCCTGTATTGTATCCTCCCGTGAGCGTTGTGAGCGTTTAGAATTGCATAATTCTCTTACATCCTTTCTGCATTTGTGTGTAGTAGACTGCATGTTAGCTTATAAACGCCATGTATGCTTATATACTTCCTTCTTTTTTTTTTGCTGCCGTGATGATAAGCTTCATTACAATTTTTTTATGATCATAAGTTATGCTCGGCTCTTGCATTTTTTTAGCATTTTTTGCCCGTATGCTACATATCTTCTTATCTTTATATATGCCCCACTACTGGGTTTGATTGATTTGATAGGATGCAAATGCAAATCGCGGGCGACTTGAGAGTTCAACCATTTGCGCTTTGTATGATTGTCCAAGTCTTGACCTTGTCAAAATGGGTCGCCTCTAGGCTTTGACATTCACTCCCTCATATGTTATGACTTTCGAGTTTTCACAAGCCAGAATTATGGACACCCCATTTCGGCCAATCAGGACAATCAGACACTTATGGGGACCGTCTCAAGCTTGACGCCACATCGTGGGACGTTTGAGTTCATTGGAGTTCGTGGTTCGCTTAGAGCCTCCGTGAGATCCATCACGCTTTGCTTCGCTTGGTTTGTCACCGCTTGTGTTTTTTTTTGTTTGGAAGGGCGGAATTTTGCTCTTGGAAGTAAACATCCCACACCAGGCATCCCTACACCACCGTACTGGGGCTAGAGGCCATCGGGTCAAGCATAGAGTTACATCAAGACTTTATTGTGCCGATCAATTGCAATTTGAATTTTGACTCCAATGTAAATTTGTCAAAATGACATTTTGCAGATATTTTCCGCACTTGCTTCGAGAATGTGTGCCATGTACTGCGGTGCAATTACCTCCGTGCTGGGCTACTTGCAGACGAGGATGAGCCTATTTATGGCCTGTTTGTGCTTTTGAGGATAGCTTGGAAAGTTTTCCCTTGCTCAAGGTTTTGGTCGAGAGCTTTAGACATTGTTAGAGTTTTTTAGCTCTGGTTTTTTTATAGGCTAGATTCTCTTTTCTTACTATCTCTCTTTTTGTTTTCTTTTGAAATTCAGGTGTTTTGTGCCTTATTATTGCTCTAAACACCTAGTGTTCCAAAAGGAAGCTTGAGTTTTTCAAAGAGAGGCAAACAGCGCAGACACCATTTTTTAGCGTCCTCCGAACTTTGAGCCGTCACCGATTGGACACTTCCGTGATTATCGTCGTCGTGTTCGTTTTGAGTTCCGGAGATCTTATGGCGCCCTTGCCCCTCGGACCTCCGAACTTCGACCCGTTGTTGTTGGTTTTTTTGCATCAAACACTTTTTTTTGCAGAAGGGCGGAGAATGCTTTAATGAAACATCACCACACACCGGAGGAAGTCATAAGCTAGAAAGGGCCACTGGCACCGTTACCCACCGGCCGTGCCTTGTGCTTGACAAGCACTAAATTTTAAAATGAAATTTTATTTAATTTTGACATTCTTGTTGGGGACCACATGCACTTGCTTCGAGATATTGTGCAGTGGTGTCCAGGTATCTTCCCCTCCATATGCGCTATGGAGGAGGGATGAGCTGTAGTGGCTAAGCTGCAGCTTTTTTCCCTATAAGAGAGTTGGCTTGGGTTGGCTAGACATTGTTACTTGTTAGAGCCTTAGAGTTTTAGAGAGAGGGTTAGATATTCTAGTTATTTTTGGGTTTCTCTTGCTATCTCTCTTACTATCTTTGTCTCTTTCTAAGCTTGGTTGTTACTATTTGTTGCTACTTTCTCTTAGTTCTCCTATTTCCCTCTCCCTTTTTCTTTTGAAAGGTTGGTTCTTGCTGTTTTGGTTGATTTGAAGCTCAAAGAGGCCATCCTCCATCTTTGTTGAAGAAGGCTACAAGGGTAAGAAACTAGCTCTCTTTTTCCATTTTTTTGCATCTTTTTTTTACTTAGTTAGAACAGTTTTTTTGTGTTTGTGTGTGTTTGGCAAAAAAAAAGATTTCTTTTTGACCCTCTTTATTGTATATTAAGAGTGTTTTGTGGTTTGGGGAAGTTTGACCCCCTTTAGGCTTTGAAAAGGCCCCATTTTGTGCTATTTTTGAGAGATCGATTTTTTTTGGTGATAGATCTCTTCCCCACTAAATCTTGAGGATTTTAGTGGTGAAGAGCATGCCTTGAAGTCTCAAAAGGGAGGGCCACCCTCTCCTTGATGTCCTTGAAAAGGACAAATCTTGCTTCCTTAAGGAGCTCATTGCTTGAGTGTGTGTTGAGCATGTTTGACTTGTCCTTAGGGCTCCATGCTTGAGTGTGTTGTGTGGCTATTGACTTTCCATGCTTATATTGCCATGATTTAACATGATTTCAAGTTGGTTTTAGTACTCTTTGCATGATTTGCATAGTTACTTTGTAATGCCTTAATATTGCCTTAACATGACTAGCTTGTTAGCCTAGCTTGTGTAGTTTCTAACATGTTTTAGACTTGTGTTTGTGAAGCTTGTGTACTTATTTTGCCATGATTTAACTCTGCCCATAGCATTTTGGTGGAATCCCCATATCATTATATGTAGCTCTTTGCATTTGGCTTGTTGGCCTTGAGAGTATGATAGCATAGCATGCCATGCTTTTTCTTCATTTTTGATGGTTTGGAACCATCTAGCATGTTATTTCCGACTTTTTGGTGTGCTTGTATGCATGCTTTAGTTGTTTCTTTAATGCTTTAAAGCATATGTTGAATGCTCCATGTTTTGGTCATGTTGCATGCCTTTGTATGAGCTTCTTAGATGCCATCTAGGTACTCCTTAGGCTTTGTTTGAGTCTGTGGCTTGTGGCTTTGTTTGGAGAGTCCTGCCTTGTGAGGAGCTTGGGACTTGTGGCAGCTTTAAGCACTTCATCATTTGTTGGGACTTGGACCGTTAGATTTACATATTTGGTTTGGCTTCATTGCATGTTTTTGCATCATCATGCTTTGGATGGATTCGAGTTTTTTTATGCATGCTATTTTTGTGTCTCTTCTTTAAATTGTGCATGAATGCTGACTTGAATACCTAAGTCTTGAGCCTTAACATGTGCGTTGTGTGTGCGTGTGTTTAGTCTCTATCTCTCTAGGCACTTGTGCCTTTTGTTTGAGCCTTTGTAAATCTTGCCCAATTCATGTAGTCCATCTCATTATAGTTGCATACTTTGCTTACATTTATATAAGTGCCTCGCATTGTCCATATGGCATAGTAGATAACATGCTTAGGCCCTGTTGCATTTTGCATGCATGTTGCTCCTCTTGAAAAGAATGTATGGGTTGGAGGTTTTTTTTGTTATTTTGTTGTTTGCATTGCATGCATTTGACATTGATTCTGCATTCTTGGTTTCATCACATCTATCAATGGATTTGTGGATTGGTGGTCCAAGGATCGAGGCACATGCCCCATTGAGCCATCAACATGATGTGTGATGTGTGCACACATGCCATGCCATTGAGCCCCAACATGTGTGTTTGTCCTGTCCTTCTCTTCTTGTGTTCTTGCGATTTTTTTTGCCAATTAAGCCTTTGACCAGCCCGCCGCATGTGTAAGTCCATCTCATTGCTATAATTGCATATATTTCTCATATCCTGGCGTATCCCCTAGTGGATGGTGTTCCTTTGTGATACGGCACCAAGAGATAACATGCTTTAGAAGCAATCCAGAACTTTGGCAATTTTAGAGGAGTATGGCAAAATAAAAGAGGGCAGCGGTGCTATGGCAAGATTAAAGCGAGTCCGGGCATGCATTGTCATCCATCCCCCTCATCCTTGTATTATTGCTTGCTTTTAATTAGATTAATTAACTGCTTTAATTAATTTAGTTGATTTGTAATATTTAATTAGCTAGTTTAGTTAATTATTTCTTGGTTGTATATTTGATTTATTTACCGGTCCCTCCCAGTGAGGCATAATTGTAATAAGTGTGTGAGTGTGTGTATGTCTTCAACCCCCAACCCTTTTCTCTTCTTCCCTTTTATTTACCCGCTTATGTTGGTAGATTAGGGCACATTCAAATTAGCATACCTTATGCAATGCATGTGTGCATTCATGCATTTGTTTACATGCATCGGGCTCGGCACATCATGCAAACTGCATCGTACTTTCAATTCCAAATTGAATACGTGATAGTTGTTGCATCTCATGTGCCATGTTTAGGGTTAGCCGAGCCTGTTTAGATTGAACCCCTGTATGTGATGCATTAGCCATTTAACATGAACTAGGTCATGCATGTTTGCTAACTAGTTCCTTGTTTTGGCACGGAGTACGATGTAAGTTTTATGCTTTAGCATATCGCATGCGTGTGAATGTTAACATGACAGTATGCCTGCCATGCGGCTAAGTGCTTATGTGATAAACTGTTTGAAATGCCTGTGGGTGGAGGTTAGATTGCCTGAGTTGGAACAACTCATTAAAAATCCGTATTTTAGCCTACTTGCGAGTAGCAAAACCTAACACGTTTTTCAAGACAAAACGGATATGCAATGTTTATTTCCAAATTAGGCGATCTAGTCTATACTTGTTTGCTGCGCGCATAACATAGTAATTCTAGGTTAATAATTGGAACAAGAGCATGTAATGTTTTCAAAACGGATATCACGGTTAGTAGAGGCCGGTCTCTTGACCGCGCGAAGGGTGGTGCTCTCGTGACCTTCCCCGTCGTACCCAAGCTCGAGACCAGACACTAGGTTGATGATGGGACATGTGGCCTTGGACAAGTCCGGGTTTCCTAAATTTCCCATTTTAAAATATTTAGGTGGCGACTCTATAATCTGGCAAAGCAGTCCATGTTTGGCACTACTTTCAAAAATCTGTTTTCTCAAACGATTTGCCGGATTTGGACTCTTTGGTTCAGATTTAGAACCGCGACACAAATTGAGTCCGAACTGTAGAGCGAAGCCCACGGGCGCGTCTACAGACACATACTCACCGGTTACTAGAATAACATCCGTTAGAATGCTAATTACTATTGCATCGTTGTACAATCTTGAAATTCATCAAATAGATATGAAAACCACTTTCTTCAATGTTGAGTTAGATAAAGAAATTTACATGGAACAACTAGAAGGATTTTCTGTTCCAGGAAAAGAAAAGAAAGTGTGTAAATTGGTTAAATCACTATATGGTTTAAAACAAGCGCCAAAGCAATGGCATAAAAAATTTGACAAAGCAATGATGTCAAATGGATTCAAAATTAATGAGTGTGACAAATGTGTTTATATTAAAAACACAGACAAAGGTTATGTCATTTTATGTCTTTATGTGGATGATATGCTCATCATAGGTAGTAATAATGACATGATTAAAACTACTAAGAAAATGTTGAATAAACATTTTGACATGAAGGACATAGGGATTGCTGATGTAATTCTTGGTATGAAAATTACCAAAACATCAAAAGGTTATGCTTTGTCACAATTTCATTACATTGAGAAAATACTTAACAAATTCAGCAAAGATGATTATCATCTTGCTAGAACACCTATGGATGTTAATTTGTTTCTTTCTAAGAATGTACATGAAAGTATTTCTCAATTAGAGTATGTCCAAATTATTGAAAGCTTAATGTACTTGATGAATCGCACTACCAAGATATACCTTATGCAGTAAGTAAATTAAGTAGATATACGAGTAATCCAAGAGTAGAACACTGGAAAAAAATTATAAGGATTCTAAGATACCTTAGATTTACTCGTAACATTAGGCTGAATTATACTAGATATCCAACAGTACTTGAAGGATACTGTGACGCAAATTGGATATCAGATACTAGAAACTCAAAATCCACCAGTGGGTATGTTTTTACTCTTGGTGGTGCGGTTGTATCTTGGAAATCTTCCAAACAGACTTGCATTACTAGGTCTACTATGGAATCAGAATTCATAGCTTTAGATAAAGCTGGGAAAGAAGCAGAATGGCTTCGCCACTTCCTTGAAGATATTCCAATGTGGCTAAAACCGGTGCCTGCTATATGCATACATTGTGATAGTTAATCAGCAATTGGTAGAGCACAGAGTCATATGTATAATGGTAAGTCACGACACATCCATCGTCGACATAACACCGTGAGACAACTACTCTCTAATGGAATTATTTCCATTGAATATGTGAAGTCTAAAGACAACATAGCAGATCCACTAACCAAAGGGTTAGTATGAGAGTTAGTTGAGAATTCATCGAGGGGAATGGGACTTAAGCCTATTAAATAAGCGTTACCACAATGGCAACCCAACCTGGTTGATTAGAGATCCCAAGATCTAGGTTCAAAAGGACAACCGAGTTATGTATGACTCATAAGGAACACTGGGGAGTCAAACTCTTACCCATTTCTATGATGAAATAGTGATGTCTGTAGCGTTTTAGGTTAAGTAATACTTTTAATAATTCTTATATCTAGGTAAACCTAATGGAGTTTGGTAGGATACTCTTCATAAGAATCACCTATGTAAGTGTGAACTGGGCCAGTTCTATGAGATTTTTGAAGGGCTACAATTTTCTAGAGCACTCATGAAAGATCAGATTGTTCAGGGCCAAAATGAACACAATAGTGAAAACTAAACTGTATCTGGTGATATACTGTGTGAGTTCTATTATCTTGGTTTACACAAATAGCTGAATAGTTTAAGACATCATGTTCACTGGTTAACTAGTAAATCCGATAGCGTCTCACAAAGGAAGGTTCAAAGCCAAAAGCTACCTATCCTTTGCAGAATATTTCCAATTTCTGTACTCTCTATAATTAGATCATATTGTTGCATTTTCTCTTCGTCAAATTCCATTTATGTGAGGGATTGTTGGAAAATTGGTTTTATATAGGCTTATTTTGGGTCATCTTTGAGCCCAAAATTGAATGGGGTCCACACATCTTTTGGGGTGGGTCCGAAGAGGTGACGTGTTCCTTGCCGCGTGGCAAGTCACACAATAAAGACGGTTCGTCAAAACCATTTATAAGTGAATGAGAACTTGACGTCATTTTCGGGTTCGTGGAATGGACATTTAAAGAAGTAAATGTGGGTTTCCTTGAAATGGTTATCCCACATTGGAAATTTATGAGAACTTATGTATGTATATAAGTTCTAGGTGGCAACACTTAGGTTGGGCCCCAAAGGGCACCACAAGTTTGTAGAAAGGAGAAGTTACGGACAAAGCGAACCTTAGCCCAAACCACCACACAAGCGCGAGCGCAACGCCGCCGTCGTCCATCCGATCGGCCGGCCGAGCTAGGTATGGGTCGGGTTGGTTCTAGTATTAATTTTTTAAACAAAATTTATTTGAATTTTTCCAAATTTCTTATGGGAAAAATTAATTTAAATTTTGCGCTAATGCAATTTGAATTTGAAATTCAAAACTTTTTGTCCATAATGTGTGCCTCTTTTCAGATCCGAATTCCACAACAGTTCAATCAGTTTGAACAGTTTTCACTCGGACAGATTCAAAACTGCCAAACAGATTCAAATTTGCCAGCAATTTTCCAACAGATAGAAACTGGCCAACAGTTATCTGTTTATTCAAAAAATCCACCTGTTCAGTTTGGTTTTCAAGCCTGTTCCGGTCTATATATAGCAAGCCATTTTTCAGCAATCATTCAATCCAAAATTCTTCATTTTCCTTCTACTTTTGCTCTCTTGCATGATATAATCTTCATACTAATTTTAGGAAAAATTTAGAAAGTAAGAACACAGGTTTTTTGTTCGCCGAACAAATTGTCTGGAGTGCTACTACAATTTGTGAAGATCATTGTATCTTGGGAGATAAACACCACTTAACCATAAGCACCGTAGTGGGGCGAATCTGTCTTAAGGATAGAGTGTCACACACTTGACTTGATCTTTTTATTATTCATTTGGTTCGGTAAAATAAATTCAGTAAGTTATTTATTTTATTCATTTGATTTGGTTTCAATTTATTTATTTTACACAAAAGATTGTTCCAACAATTTTCACAACATGTGACTCAACAATCAAATATAACATTCTTGAATCTGCAAGCACACCATTTGATATGAAACTCCTAAGGATGCACTAACTAAATAAATAAACAAATTTCTAGAGAATGTTTTATCACTGAAGGGAATTCAGGTAGGATTGATCTATCAGGTGCTTTAAATTTGCTCTGCAAGCAATAAAATAAGCTCTTGCAAGAATGTTGTCCACTATATAAACCCATTGTTGCCAAAACAAAATAAGTAAACATAAATTAACACATAACAACTAGCTCATATATGAAACTTAACATCTGACTTATTATACCACAATTCATAAGTATACTGGTATGATGCAAAAATCAGTAGAATTAGTAACTTATCGTCTCTTGCAAGCGTAAGGAACACACTAGGAATGGATCTTTCCATAGTAATAAGTTGGCGCAAGTTCGGGGTTTTTTAAAGTTTAGAGAATGCTTAAATCTCCCCTTAAAAAGGATAGGATTACGTTGATTCATTAAAATGGATGGATAAAGCAACAAAAAGAAGGTAATGAGAATTATATTTCATCCAACGATTTAACATAAAAAGCACAAAAACTACATACAAACAACAATTTTAAATTATTAATGCTCATCTTTACAAGTATAATGAATGTAGAATATCATCAAATTTGTGCAATGTAATATCAGGCTTTTAGAGAAAATAAAAAGCACTAGAGTGGTAAAACTACAATGGTAAATGGAGTTTTCCCTTAGAACACTTTTTTACTTGTAACAGACTGACCATATCTACTATAATGTGCTAATTATAGATGTCCATTAAGAGCTCATGCAAGTGCACATACATAAGGTAAGCAGTTTCCATTATATATTAATGGAATATATAAAGTTGTTTCCAACAACTTAAGTAGTGTTTGATTCATTAGAATTAAATGAAATGGAATGACCATTCCATCAAAATATCTATTCCTATGTCTGGGTGACTACACAAACAATGAAAAATGCATTGCAAATAGAATTATTATTCACTATTGTAAGGGAATGATCATTCCATTCCATTCCATCTCATTCCTATTAACCAAATAGAGCATTAATGTCATTCTTTTTTTAATATTGTAGAAAAAATAAGAAATAATAATCAGCGGAAATAAACGGACTCGAGCATGCCTTTCATGCTTAAACCGAATTCATGGATCATATGGGTAAATCACGTGCCTCCATTGATATCTTTGAATAATTCCCAGTTTGAGAACTACCCACACTATTCACAGTACAAAGGCGGAATGGTTTATGGGAAAAGATAACATATCATTCTTGTTGTATGAAATACAGAACCCAAGGTCTGTTTATATAGGAGAGTTAGGAGACCCATAGGATAGACGTATTATCCCAGATAATATCTATCACATATCAATAATATCTAATTAATAATTATCATCTAATATATTGACAATTATCTCACATCAAGATTTATCTCATATCTTGAATATAATCTATTGTTTTATTTAGATCTCTCCTAATCGGGTCATGCCACCATGGGCGACCCCATTGGGTCCAGGTTCTAAACCTGACCCAATTTCCAACATCTCCCACTCGAACATGCACTGGCATGACACCGCGCCTTTTGTTTCTCAATCTACCTAATAAACACAATCATACTAGCCAATGGACCGTGTGACCACTAAGAACACCTGCATGTGGGAGCTCTACACTAGAAACTCAAAAAGAGCCAGCATAGAGATATCAACCCAAAAATAAAAATGGTGTCTCATATACCTCAGACCCATCTAATTACACCAGTTCAAAAAACATCTATAATCCCTCAAAAGAGCATATTTGACCCTCTCAATTCTTGCAATATATTCACACTCAATTCGCCTCTCATATAGAGCGATGTGAGTTGCCAACAGTGAATATACAATTGTGGTGTGACACTAGATGATCTTCCCTTTGCCCTCATATCATTTTGTTTAGAATTGACCGCTTTCCCAGTAATATCCCTTAAAGCCGAATCATACATGACCGCAGGCAACATACCAAAGTAGCAAAACATCAACCCCTTACCTTATGACATAGTCAAAGGTCACAAAAGGGTACATAAGTAAAAATCATATAAATAATAACACGTAAGACTCACACGGTGAGGAAACAAGGATCCATTCTCTCACCTCATTACTCGATCACCAAGCACATGTAATATGAATACATGCTACGATGGAGTAACTCTTCCAAAAAGTGACATCATACTCGATACACCACACAAATCTTAGTCTAGTTGCTTTCTAGCGCCTAACCCAAATCCTCTATTTGCTCGCCTTCTAGGCGCCAAATAAGATTTCGTATCTGGCTAATCATAACAGGCACAACATGGAAAGTGGGTACTAATATCCATGTTTGGTCTTTAACATGACCTCATCTTGGTTGTAACCAAGGCGACACACATAGTGGATAATTTGAGCCTCTCTTGGCTCCAAATAAAATAAACCACTAGTCTCATCATTGCTCGCTCCCAAGCACCAAAGGCGATTGCTCGTGTGAGTGAGCCAATCTTGCCTGCTGACATCATCATCTGCTAATCATTATGATATAAACCATAATAGCATCAATATTTCATAATCTCATCAAAAAAAAAGTGATCGGTTGAAAAAACACAACCATAGTTGCGCAATTCTAGATTCCAAACATAAGCCCTATCAGCACCTCTTGGGATAAGCATACACAACAGAATCCACCATATGTGCTTCACATGAAGTAGTTCAAGATCACTACCTCTTGTGCAATTACCTCTCTAAATATATTTTGGTGACCAATTTACGTTCATTCAAGATGCACCCAACAAGAGCATTGAATCTTACAAAGGGCAAATTTATACACTACTGCATCCTATCCACAGTCTAATGAGCAAGGTTAATGTTAAACTACTTAATTGACCATTTACAAATGATAGTACTCATCATGCCAAATACGCCCACATAGCATACTTCAGGATCCCACAACAAAAGATCAAGGAATATGGGTTATCTGTTTCTCCCAAAGACAATTTGAGGATTCCCTCAATAGATAAGGCTCTAGCTTTTACCGATAGGTAAGTCAATGGGTTTGCAATTTCGCATCTAGAATCATTCTAGGATATTCCTTATGTAAGTTATCAAAGACACACCATGAATTCTCCCAAAACAATCTCTAAGGATCGTACATCCGAGCATATAAATTATGTCACCCATGTCCATTATGTCTAAAACAGAGGACTGTCAATCCTAGTTAGCAACAACGTTATAAATTCCTGGCTCATAATGACTAAGTAAGGAAAAACTTCTTTTGGACCATTGATCATGCCTCAGTGGTCTTCATCAATCATCGTTAGCCTATCATGGCTCGATGAAATCTGAGAACCACTATTTGGATAATTGTTTTAGGCTGTAAAAGATTTATTAGAACTAGCAATCTTTTTGTGCTCCTAACTTTTCACCATAAAAGCAGAAGGTAAATCCCTACAAATCTACTTGTCCAATTCTCCAACGAGAAGTTGGGTCACAATGTCCACAAAGTAAAGTTCCGAACTCATGTTAATCATGGCCTAAGTCGAAGCAACCTCACTCCCTAGAAAGAAGTCTTCTCATGGTCTATACCTTCCTCAATGGTGCAATTTTTCAGTATCTAGCAAGCCTTATGCCTTAAAAAGTGATTATCCAAATTGCGCATAACTTTAGAACAGTTTCGCATCATAATGGAAAGTCAACCAAATCCTAGAAATGGTTAATCCTTAAAAACTTGTCTTAAAATACGCCACATTGATCCACTTTTCTAAAAGTAGGGGACTAGGGAGCCTTTGGCATTATCCTAGGCTTTTTATCATCTTGCTGAACAATCATGAATGTTTCCCTCTCAATCACCCCGTGATGATGTGGAAAAATTTCACATTCGCTACTATGCAACTAAGAATGTAGAGTATTTTCTCTAATAGAGTAATCCACTAGTAAGCACGTCGCTCCCACTATCCCTAGGATATTGGAAATTTATTTCCATTCTCAATTAGGCTACATAAAGTGCCATACTTAGACTTCTCTATCTTATAGAGTTCCAAAACTCTATTCACGTCATCTTTACTAAAAAAACTTTATGTGACTTAGTTACACTCGCACAAAGCTTCTCACCTATAAGCCCATGACCCGGAAGATTTACATGACAACATACAATAATGTGTCGCATAACCCGAAACATTTACAAGACAGCATACAATAATGTGCCCTAGAACTCTAGGTCTTAACTTCGCAACCTTATGAGAAGTAAAATAAAGATAAGCTGCTTGATGGTTGCAGATCGCCGATAAATGGCTCTCCGCTAACCCATTACTCAAATAGAGTGTAAAATCTGATATGGAGGGCACTTAGTTAAGGACATAAGAACAAACTAAAGTGCAATTCCCAATTGGGAAACAGATTGCACTATCATCCACCTAACATAAACAATACTTAATTCCTTATCTCTACTACACCATTGTGTTGCTGAGTACTAGGAATAATCAATTTTCTAAGCATCTATTTCTCTTCATAGAGTTTTCTATCAAATAGATACTCGCCACCTTGGTCAAAACTTAAAGCAGGAAAGCTCTTTATCTAATTGATCTCGACCTCATATGTGTAATGTCAAAAATCATCTCAAAAGTTTTAACTTATGGAAGATTAAATAGTCTTGACTAAGATGCGTATCGTAATCTATAAATGTGTCGAGATTGGGGCTAGCTATCATACCCTTACACATATCTAGTCACAAATATCATAGTGAACTAAATGTGCCAATACAAATGCCCTTCTGCGGCTTTCCGACTTACTTGTATCCAACCATTATCAACAAAATTACATTCATGAGAGCAAGATACCACAAGTGAGTGGGCCCGAGAGGGCCTACTCAAACCATCCATGTCATCTTCTCATTAATGTGATTAAGTAACAAGCTACCGGTCAGTTTATGACCAATGTCATAAATTAATTCCAATCATCCTAATGTGTGAGTTCTCAAAGACAAGTGTAAAGGTTTAGGCCCAACTAGGTAATGACTCATGACTAAATAATGTTCACTAAATCATAAAAGGATGTCATGGAGATATCAAGTGCGCCTAAGTCACAAATTTAACTACTAAGTGCTAATCCCCTGCAGTTTCAAGTCAATTTTATTCTCCATATACTTTACTGCATCTAATTAAAACATAACGATACTCCTCTTGCCATCTCTATTTCTCGCTTCATAATTAGTTACAATTAATTCTACTGCCCACAAGAAAGAGAGAATAAGCTATCAATCTATAACAGTTCCTGAAGCAACTTAAGCGCAAATTACGCTAAAGAGTCTAATTCAACACAATGCTCTCACGAGCAATGCTTCAAATTCTTAGAGTCATAACAACCTTGTCGGCCTTGACCTTTTCATTACTATCCTGCAACTTTTGTGCTTAGTGGTAAATGCCATTCAGAAACGTTGGCCTAGCTAAGGAATCATACAAAGAAGCACCTTATCATGTCTCACACTCAAGTGTGGAGACAAAAAGTGTCCAGACTTAGACAAGTTGGCAATGCTAATAGATTTTGCAGCCACTGGACTCTAATCTTCTCTCTTAGTGTTAATAGATTTTGCAGCTTCTAAGCGCTAATTTCTTAACTTTAAGTGATACTTCAACGCACACTATTATAGTGCGTGAAATTTTGCTCTATCCACTCCCATCCATTGGGTAGAGAGCAAAACACTGCTCATACTGGCTACTTGTGTTACCCTTAATGACTAACTCATTTAAGCTCGCATATCTTTGATGATGTAACTCTTGGATATTGCTTCATCCAATGATGCAACATTATTAAAAGTCAAACTACAAAGTCAATCAATGCAGCTCAACAGTTAAGATCACATTTAGATCTATTAAGGGTTTACAAATCCCACAACTCCAAACTCGGCAAACAAAACTGCTTAGCATGTCGCTAATCATAGCGCACACATCAATTTTTATTGCACCAAACAAGGCAACAAAACCACAATAACGTTGAGTCATGTTTCCTTATTTTAGCTCAATTAAGGTTTGACCTAAAGTCTCAAAGACTTTCTACTCATCTAAAAAATAGGATTACATTGTTCATATTTGAAAATCTCTAATAAGTCTAGGTCAACCAAGTTAGCTTCCATAAGCTAAATCAATTTAGAGGGGAAAAAAATGGCATTGGGATTAATTTGACTAGCATAATATAATTTTGCCACAAAAATCTAAATTAAATAGTGACTATATTACACAAGACACAAGATCAAAAATTCGCTATGCTCGTAATCATCTCTTGCGCCACAAGTGCCAATTATCCAAATTTTAATTTAATTCATACGCAAAATATTAGTTTTCGGGAGTAAATCTACAAAGATTTCTCTCAATCGAACAACCTCCCACTAACTATGGCATGTCTAAAGCATGATAAAATATTTAACTCCACATGATAATATCTCAATGTAATTCATAAAAGAACATATGCTAGAATATTTAATCATGGAATTAAAATTTACCAATATAAATAAATCATGCTATAACAATATACTATAAGTTCTAATCATTTAAAAGAACTTAACATGCTGTATACAATATTTAAATAATGCCATAACATATTTTTATAATTTCTAAAATTTTCTGAAGTTTTCTAAAATTACAAGTAATTAATAATTACACAAAAAATCCAAAATAAAATATTACAGAATCTTGAAAAATACAAAAATTGTACCGGTAAATAATATTACATAGTAGTAGTCTACTATAAAAATGTCAAGTCCATAATCTAAATCATACTCACCCAAGAGCAACTTAACGTAAAAATATTAAATTTTTCATTAATGAAAAATATTTTGGCTGTGTTTGGAAGGATTTTCAAATCATAATTCTACCCACACATTCTAGTATCATGTTTGGATATGGTTTTCAAACTATATTTCCACAACAAACAGAAAACTCTGTGTCAGGCGGGTTTTTCAAAAAAAAATATATTTTAAATTTGGCCTAACTGGTCGTCCCACTGGACATCCCACTGGTCGTCCGGCCAATTGACCGGAACAGTGGAATTTTTTTTTTGCAATTGACACATGTTAATTTTTATATATTGAAAAAAAGTATTTTTTGAATTTTTTAAAAAAAAAATTATGAGCTCTAATAGAATTTTGAGTTGTGTGTTTTGTTATGAGTTGTAAGTTTTTGTATCAAATATCATATGTCACGTCAAAAATTTCCCGCTCAATTCAAAACACTTTTCAAAACTCATTCACTCAAATCATAATTCCAAAACTCACAAACTCAAAATACAACTCCTATTCTCAAATCATATTTAGAAAACTCTACCAAACGCTACATTTATTTTTCATAAAATTCTGAAACTTTAATACCTTGTAGAGAAATTAATTACGAGTCCAATGGTATAAGCCATTCTTCAATCAGAATTATATCGAATAATATAGAAGCAATTAACATAGTTTTTAAATTTAAAACAAACAAACAGAGCCTTAAAATTTTCAGCTCCTGCGTCACCACTTACCTCAGCAGATGATGTCAGCGGCTAGCATCAACGCATCAGTGCTTGCGCAGCACTTACATCAACACAGAGTCACTGATGACATCAGCGCGACGTGTCACAATAATGTCAGCAATTTTGTTTTCTTTTCCGTTTGCTTCAACTCTCGCCTTAAATTAGGGTTTGAGTTTTCTCTTCAAGCGTAAATCAGAATCAGGCCCATAATATACCGTTTCAAAGGTCTCGAAACAAGGATTTCAAATATATAATTTTCATAACAAATAAACAATGCATGTAAAACCATCATGCAGTCAAACTTACTAAAAATTAAATATGAGTCTCCATTTTTCTCAAAATCTGACCGTCCGATTTTTGCAAAACTTTACAGATATGATCTAAATAATATAGATTACAACATATATGAAATTCAAGACAACCAGAGATGGTTCGAAAAATATTAATTTTATGCACAAATCATATCTATACATATATTCATGCACAAATAATATGAAAACACGCAACAATGACTCTGATACCAATGTAGAAAAAATAAGAAATAATAATCAGTGAAAATAAACAGATTCGGGCATACCTTTCACTCTTAAACCGAATTTATGGATCATGTGGGTGAACCACGTGCCTCCATTGATGTCTTCGAATAATTCCCAGTAGTGTAATAGAACTACTAGAAAACTATCCACACTATTCACAATACAAAGGCATAATGGTTTATGGGAAGAGAAAACGTATCATTCTTATTGTATGAAATACAGAACCCGAGGTCTGTTTATATAGGAGAGTTAGGAGACCCATAAATAGACTTATTATCTCAGATAATATTTATCCCATATCAATAATATCTAGTTGATAGTTATCATCTAATATATTGACAATTATCAATATCAAGATTATCACATATCAAGATTTATCTCATATCTTGAAATATAATCTATTATTTTATTTGGATCTCTCCTAATCGGATCATGCCACTATAAACGACCCAATTGAATCCGAATTCTAAACCTGGCCCAATTTCCAACAAATATGATTTTAGAGCTAGTACATATTGATATCATAAAAATGTGATTCACCAACCTCATTCAATTGATTTGCGGTAGGTTTCAATTTCACACTCTCTCTCTCTCTCTCTCTCTCTCTCTCTCTCTCTCTCTCTCTCTCTAGTTCCTCTGTCTTCGTTCACCTCTCTCTCTTTAAAACACTATCATTGTTGAAATAATAATTGGTTGTTAACTGGGTCGGAGATACCTCTTCATTTACATGATGTGGACAAAATTGATTTGCTTTTGGGATGACATTTAAGGACACTTTGGCATTTCCACTTATGATGATTTGCTATTACAAAAATATCCCTATAATGTCTAGGACTTTACCAATCAGTCATTGCCACGTCTAAAGACCAAGTATCTGTACATTTATCTTCTCAGGTAAGCTTCGTTTGACTTTTTTTCTTTTTTCTTTTTTTTGGATTTTTTTGCTAAAATAGTCACAAAAAGACAAAATAGGTTTTTTAGCCCAATAAAACAAAATGTCACATCCAAACCATAATCATTTCATTTTCTCTCACAAAAGTCAAAAAAACTAAAAAGCTTATCCCAAACTAAGCTTTTAGCCCCAAGCTAAAATAGCCAAAAAGTCAACTCACATCCCAAACGAACCCTAAGTGTAATTTGAAAACGCTCTGAGTTTTTCACAATTTTTTCATAATTACGTATTGATCCTCATATTTTTATCAAATTTTACTCTTTTTTTTTTTAAATTTGAAAATTTTAAGTACTCAAATTTTCAAAATCCTGTTTGGAAAAAAATCAAAACATCTAATCACATCACTCTCTTTATTTTTTTATATGTTTTTTCGTAATCAATTAAAATAATCAATTCTCAATTTTATCTCGCTTCTATAAATTTTTATGTGTTTTTAGCACATATGTATTTATTTTCAATTATAAAGGTCAAATTTTTAACAAGAGTAATGATAATAAGGATTGTTTTGAAAACTAGCTATTTTAGTTGAATTTTTTTAAAAAAATTTACAAAAAGATATACAAAAAAATAGAGAGAATTATTGACTTTTTTATGATGACTTTTTAACATTTTAACTATTTTAAGTGGTTTCCAAACTTATTTTTAGCACGCATCATTTGAGACATTTTTTTATGACACAATTAAAAGTATAGGTTAAAATGAAATTTTAGTGAAAATATAAAGGTGTTAATGAAACAAAAAAAAAAATATAACGTGTGACATGGTTTTAAATAATGATATTGAGGATGTATATGTGTTAGTGATATGGTCATATATCGATTGTTATCGGACAATACCTAATGGTATATAAGTCAATGAATAACAATATTGGAAGACCAAAATCTAGTTACGTAGCGACTAATACAATACGTAACGGCCAATTTTAAAGGAAAATAGCATACAAAGCTTACTTTGGACTTATTTTTTAAATCTAATGATGCGTAAGTGAGATCATTAGTTAATAATTAGTGAAGACATAAAAAAATAAAAAATAACACACAAGAATGATTGGTTAATTAATTATTGAACTTAAAAAGTGAGTCTAAGTAATATTAGGGATCATGAAAAAAAATATCATGAAGATAATCATAAAAGATTCTCCATATTTTGATTACACATACAATAAAACACCACACACTAATTAAATAATGAAAAAATTTCATAATATTTTTTCATGATATCCCTAAGGCCCCGTTTGTTTTCAGAGGTAGAATAGAGGGGATTCATAGTGAGGGGATTGTTAGTGAGGGGATTAAGTAAAATTGTGTTTGTTTTGATGATAGTTGTTAGTATAAGAATTGTTAAATTATTTTTATATAAAATAATAAAACAAATAAAAAAAATTAAACATTAATATTTTTTAAAAAATCCCAATATATAAAAAATAAAAAAAATTCTAATCCCCTCACTATTTTTCTAATACCATCTCCACCTCCTCCATCCCAATCCCCCTTCCAACCTCCATTTATATCACATTCTCCATCCTAATCCCCTCCCCAACTCTACAAACAAACACAACACTAAATTAGGGGTGCAACTCGGGCAGGTTCGGGTGGGTTCAGAAGTTGTCCAAGCCCAGCCCAAGTTATGTTGAGACCTGCCCAAGCCCGAATTGTAACCCGAGGTTATCTGCCCAAACCCCACCCGAGTTAAACCCGAATTGCCCGAGTTGCCAGAATTGCCCGAATTGTAAACGAATTTTATTTTATTTTATTTTTTTACAACTACATTATTAAATTATTAAAATTTGACTCTATTTACAATTTTTTTATTTTTTTATTTTATAGAAAATCATTAATATCATCAAAACAAATAATTTATATAATGCAAGAGAGATGCCACTATAGTAATCATTACAATTTATGAGTGAAAATAAAAGGAAAAAAAAGTAAGATTTTATGTTATTTGTATATATAATATGTATTCAATATGATTTAATAATATAGATTACTTTAATATCATGTAATAGCTAATAATTTATATGTATATTTAATATTTTTATATCTATATATATATATAATTCAGGTTTCGGATTGCTCGGGTTATTTGATGTCTTTGTCCAAACCCGTCCAAATTTAATTCGGCCTCTTGAATTTTTGCCCAAGCCCGTACCGAATTTAAAAATATTTTGTTCAAGCCTTAAAAAAATTCGGGCTGGGCTCGGGTTGCTCGGGTTGAGCCCGCCCAAGTTTCACCCCTACACTAAATAACCCCACCTCTATCCTGATCTCTTTCCATCTATATAACCCCAAAACAAACATGGCCTGACATTATTCTTGTTTGAATATCCCTACTCATGTTTAAAACATTTGTGTGACTTCCCAAAATAGGCCTTAATGTCAATTTTGAAGCTAGATTGACAAAATTATGATATTAAAACTTGAATAAAAGAGCAAGCATTTTACTGCAAGAATTGAAAATGGAAGAATTAATATTAAGTTTTGCTAAAAAAAAAATGCACATTAATAATTCATTTGGCAACTTGGATTGGGTTGGGTTGGGTTGGGTTGGGTGGGGTTTGGAGTTATTTTAGTTACAAAAAGATAAAATAAGCTTTTTAACCTAATAAAACAAAATGCCACATCAAACCCATAATCATTACGTTCTTTTTCTCACAAAAAATTCAAAAAAACTAAAAGGTCTATCCCAAATAAAACTTTTTAGTCCTAAACTAAGGCCTCGTTTGGGAACATGTTTTTTTAGTAACTTTTTAACTTTTTGACTAAAACATGATGTAAAAAAAACTAGTAATGTTTTAGATGAATTTTTGACTTTTTACAAAAAGATGTACAAAAAATTAAAGAAAAAAAGTAAATCTTTAACTTTTTAATATAGGTTATTAATTTTTTGACTTTTTTAAAAACTTTTTAATTTTTTAACTAAAAAAATTACTTGTCAAACAAGATCTAAAATAATTAAAAGGTTAAACGACCAACCGACTTCCCAAATGAACTATTTAAGTGAACTGTATTGCCTTTTCACAGGTATAAAAACACAAACAATAATTACCAACATTTTTTAAAATAAAAAAAATAGTAAAAAATGTAAGATGAGATGGGTCATATAAAGGGCGGAGCTAAGAAAGGCTTAGGAGGTCGTGCCCGGGTGCCCCCTCACTTTTTCAGTTTCATTTTCTTTTTTACAACTCTACAAATCTATACAAAAATATCATAAAATAATATAATACTTCTATTTTTGTAAATCCAATTCATCTTCATAGGTATGGTTTTATTTTAAAGTGAAAGATTAACTATAAATCATATTATTTTATGTATGTTTTTATTTTAAAGTGAAAGGTTAACTGTAAACCACATTATTTTATGTGCAATTTTTTATTTATATATTATTACTTTTATTAAAATTAAAGATTTTGATTTGTGATTATTTGTGTTAAAATTAAGAAGTTTAATGTGCTGAAATTAAGAACTTTAATTTAGGGTGATTTGTGTTAAAATTATAAATTTGCAAAGGGATTTTAGTTTCTTTATTTTTAAACAATAATGAAGAAATAATTTTATTTTTAGTTAATATTGTGAAGAATCAAAATCAAATGGGCCATCAAAGAAATGAACAATAGTTTAGTTATATATTGAAAGAGGGATTTTTTTATATTATTGATAATAGTAATATTATTATGAAAAACTTTCAAAGCACAAAAGTTTATATTAAATTTTTTTGTAAAGAGTATTTAAGGTCGTGTTTGGTGCAGTTTTGTAATTATAATTTCACTATTCTCTTTGCATCCTTCGTTTGGATAGAGTTTTGAAAATGTGATTCCACCACACATTTTAAAACATATTTATATTTTACGTTTGTCATATCTCTCTCTTTGTCTTTTCTATTATGAAAAGTAGAGGAGTTTTTGAATTTGGTATCTATTCGGTCATCCTCCTAGACGTCCTGTCGGTTGACAGGAATAGTGTAAATTTTTTTTTTATTTTTTTTTTGCAATTGCCAATTGCCACCTGTTATTTGGAAGGAAAAAAAAATTGTATTTATTTTTTATATTTTTTAAATATATAATTTATTTTTTTAGACCAAAATGACAAATTATTATTTTGAATTGAATGTTAAAAAGAGTTTAGTTATAAGTTTTGAATAGAATTTTCAATAGAGTTTTGAGTTGTGCGTTTGGTTATGAGTTATAACGTTTTGAATTAAGTTCTGAAAACTCTTTTCAAAACTCATAACCAAACAAGTTTTCTAAATTCATATGTTACATTAAAAATTCAAAACTCAATTTAAAAATCTTTTCAAAACTCATAAACAAACAAATTTTCTCTTTTCAAGTTATAATACTAAAACTCACAAGCTCAAAATACAATTCTATTATTAAATCATAATTCTAAAATTCTACCAAACGCAACCTAAGTTTTTATGGTTAAAATTAGCTCAAAATTTTAATATTAACTTTTTACTATTGATTATAAGAAGAAAAAAAATCAACACTGTAATCAATAGGTGCCCCTTCTGAATCAATTTTCTAACTTCGTCACTAGTCATGGATCAATCTAGTCATGTTTGTGGCCCTGTTTGGTAGGACTTATTTCCAGCTTATTTCAACTTTTAGCTGTAATCAATAGGTGCCCCTTCTGAATCAATTTTCCTACTAACTAGTCAGTCATCATCAATCATGTTTCATGTTTGTTGACTTATTTCGGCCAAATTATTTCAACTTTTAGCTTAATTTAAGCTATTTTGATGTGTTTGGTTCAGCTTAACAATACAACTTATAGCTTTTTATAAGTCGAAAAATCAACTTATTCTTTGAGTAGGGGAGGAGAAGCTTAATTTGACCCCGTTTGATAGAACTGTGGGAAAGTGATTATAACTTATAGCCTAACAGCTTATAGCTTATAGCTGTGAACATAAGCTGATTTTTAACTTATAAATTAAACTTCTCCTCCCTCACTCAAAGAATAAGTTGATTTTTGACTTACAAAAAGTTATGAGCTGTATTGTTAAACTGAACCAAACACATCAAAATAGCTTAAATTAAGTTAAAAGCTGAAATAAGTTAGAAATAATCCCTACCAAATAGGACCTTTATAAGTCAAAAATCAACTTATGTTCATAATTATAAGTTATAAGCTGTTAAGATATGGTATAATCACTTTTGCATAACTCTACCAAACGGGGCCTATGACAAATAAAAATTTCTTGTATATGGTATGCGCACGTTTTTGTCTACAAAAACAAATACATCCCATATAGGAATTTTATGAAGAACATATGTTTGAGTTGCTTTACAAAAGTCAATGTTTCATAAATATATATTTGGATAGATAGACAGATATATCTTTTATAGAATTATTAGGTGGTATAGGATAAGTCACTAACACAATACCATCCAAAACCGTGTAACTTTATAAAATAATTGGTTTCGAAGTCTTTTAAATTAAAATTTTAATGACATGCTATAAGAATTGTCAAAGTTAAATTATACGAATCTTATGCTTTGTTTGGGAATGATTATTTTAGTAATTTTTTGACTTTTTATAAAAAAATATGCAAAAAAATAAAGAGAACAATGTGACAATTTTGAATATTTTTTTGACTTTTTAACTAAAATATTTAATCCCCAAACGAGACATTAAAAAAACTCTTGTCAAATTATACATTTTCAAAATCTGATAATGCTCTCTGTCCCTTTTCTCTCTCAGATGAAGGGACCATAAATAATTTTTTTATTTGACATTTTGTAAGAAAAATAGAAAATTAATATTTATACAATTAGTGTATAATTACCAAATTATAACATTTTAACATTATGACACGCTAAAATTTGGTTTAAAAACATGCAACTTAGAACCAACTTTTACTATCATTGTACATATATATGATTGCATAACCTTTTTATTTTTATTTACAATTATCAAACGATGAGTCTAAGCACATATATTGTACCAAATATAAATACGAACGGAAGAAATATAAAGAGAATCTTAACATGTATTTTATTGAGCGGAAATGGTTCAGAGCTCGAAAGTAAGGAGCTCGAAACGGCTCGAAATCGAAAAACAGAAGGAAGAGGAGAGGAGAAAGAGGAGGAGGAGAGAGGGAGGAAGAAGAGAGAAGAGGTCGTCGCAGCTGGTCGCCTCCGCTGTCAGCAGCCTCCCGGCCTGCTCGCCTCATCTGATCGCCTCCTTCAGATGCTCCTCCTCCTCCTCCTCCTTCTCCTCCTCCTTCTTCTTCTTCTCCTTTTTCTTCTTCGCTCAAACCAAAAAAATTTCGACACCAAAACGACGTCGTTTTGGTGTCGAGCCGCGGTTTCAAGCTAGGTATCATGATCGTTTATTGAGATATCTCATCAAATGTATTGCTTTTTCAACTCGAATGCTCGGTTTTTTCTTTTTTTTTATATCACAAACTCGAATGCTCCTTATACAAGCAAAAATTGCATACATTGAGAACAAATGAAAGTAATTGCAGAAGTATGTATAAGTGGGTTTGTATTTGTACCATGATGCAACTGTTAATCAGGGCCTTAATTGCACCAGATCACGGATTATATTTATACCTTTATATTTTTATGGATAAATTATAAATATATCGTTTGAAATTTGATTAAAATATGAATTGTTCTCTGTACTTTAGAAAATTATAAATATCTCTTTATTAGAATTTTTTATTTAACAAAATTAATTGAAAAAGGTTAAATTTTTAACTGTTCATCTATACAATAATAAAATTATCTAAATTATTAATTGAAATAAAATTTTAACATTATTAAAAACTGTTAATTAACTTGATGATTTATTAATAAAATGACCTATTTATTATGAAATTAGAAACCTTAAGGGGTATATTGCAATTTTTAAAACTACAAGAGATAATTTGTAATTTAAATAAACTTAAGGAGTATATTTGTAATTTATCCAATTTTTTATTCTCACTATTTGCAATTCCTCTAAAAAGTTTTACAGGATTAATAAACTTCCACGCAAAAAAATTTACGGTGTTGCTACTATGATTTAAATCTAAGGATTTCCTCGCACAACGAAGAGAGACAGAAAAACTGATCAGAGGACGATATCCAAAACAAGAAATTACTCAATTATAATAGCAGAAAGACCCCATCAACATTCAAACAGTGATCGTTCAAAAAAGAAAAAACTATGCACACTTAGATTAGGGTCGTTGGATATTAAATCGAAAGTAGAGAGAGAGAAACAAGAATCTTCCACTAATAAAATTAACAATTAAAATTTATCAATTAAAATTTTTTCAATTGATAAATCCAAATTAAAACTGAAACATTCCAGCAAGGTGCTCGATATATACTAATGATCAACTTCAAGTGCAGTGACAGCGTACCAATCGTCTAAATCACAAAAAAAAAAAACAAAAAAACAAACAGCCCTTTTCTTTACCAATCAAAAGCCTCCGTACATGATCCAGTGACTCCACCGAGGGTCGTAGGCATTTTTGTATACTAATTTATTGACATACACGGATCGGATCCCCTGAATCCGATTTTAACAACCTTGCAGCAACTACATCCACGGAATGGAAAATCCAAGCTGAGTGTTGGATCCTCCTATCAAGGCAGTGAAGACTGATCCGACCGAAACCGTAACTTCGAACATCGAATCGGCATCGCAGAGAATCGATCTACAAGCGATCAACATCACAACTTCGAACGCAATCAAAACAAATATCGCAAATCCGATACAGAATATACGCTTCAACAACTGAACAACGTCAGGCTTCAACACCTCATGCTTCATTGGATCGCCATCGCCGACGTTCACGGAACGAGAAAGTCGCGCACTGCGAATCTTATCGACGAGCATTTGCTGCTCGATGTGATTCAGATCCAAACGGTACTGAAATCGAAAGAAACTAGTCGCTGCATCTAAGAAAGGGAAGAAAAAAAGTGTGAAGGGGAGGAGAGAGAGAGTGAATGGAATCCACAAGTTTTTGCATTGGATTGTGGTTGTGGTGGTGGTGGTGGTGGTGTATAAGATAGAGTGGTAAATTAGGGCTTGGAAGATGAGAATCGAGGCAGCCAAGAACTCAGCTCTGTTGGAATGGAATTGAACTCGCTTCTCTTCCTTCTCGTTAATTTTGCGGAGTTCTTCCAAGTTCTTGTTCAAATCATCGAGTTCCATCTTGGAGTTGCAGAGATGGCATTCAGTTCATCATCATCGATATGTTTATATTGTATTTATGTATGTATGCAATTTCGAGGATGCTGCGAATGACCTTCTGGTGAGTTTCCATAGCCACACTGACGCGTTTAGGCCAAGGTAGAATGTAACATTTAAATTATAATTATTATATTTTTTTTCTCATCAAAATTAAAAAAATTAAAAAAATAAACCAAATCAAATTAAAAAAGCCCCACCACAAAAAAAAAAAAAAAAAAAAAAAAAAAAAAAAAACGAGTTTTTCTTATTTTTATTCTTCAGTACGCGTTTCAATAAGGTCTGTCTTAACCACTAGTATCATCTCCAATGCTCCATCAATTTGTTTAATTTTAGGTAAATTATTAATACATTTATTAAGATTTGTGTAAAATAGAGATGGGCTCGTCTCATGTCTTTTTAAATTTATAATTATATAACAAATAATATTTTTTTATTAATAAATCATAAAATCACTTAATAAGTAATTTTATTATTATATAAAAGAGTAGTTAATTATTTAATTTTTTTTAATTAATTCTATTAAACATAAAATTCTTACAAGGATATTTATAATTTTAAAATTGCGGGGGCAGTTGTATTTTATTTTTAAGCGATGAGATATATTTGTAATTTACCCTTTAATTTAATTTTAAATATAAAATTTGATTTATATGAATTATTCTAATTTTTTCATTATTTTTTTTTTATAAAAAAGAGAATTCTAAATTTTATTTTAAAGATCTTAGCATGATATTTGTCTCACACCCATGTAAATGTTTGGTAGAATTTTTGATAAAATATCTTTTAAATTTTATCACATTCAAATTTGATAGAAAAAAAAATTGATGAGTTTTTAATTTACTAAAAAAATGATTCAATCTAATTTTATGGATAATTGATTAAATGATTGGAAATGCTTTTTAAGTACTTGGAGGAATTACAACTCAGTATATTTTTGTACCCAAAAAAAATCAAATCAATAATAAAGTTTAAACATTAATAATTAAGTTGCCTTTTGGCAACTTGGTTTGTGATTAAAAAAGTATTAAAAAAAACAAAATAAATTAATAAGATAAAATATTAATTTTAAATTATAATTATTTTAAATTTTTTCTTACAACTATAAAATTCTTTCTAAATGAAACTAATTAAATTAACAAAAAATTAAAAAGTCAGACTAATGTATAATTTCCACACTTTAATCCAAGGGATTGGAACACAGATGAACAACCTTTTGGCAATGAACGCGTTAACTCGCGCGGACCAAATCAATGCAGCGTTAACTCACTTCCACTGACAGAGACCTTTTAATTTTAAGGAAAATTATGAATATATTTGTTTGAGATTTATTTAAAATATGAATTGTCTTTTATAGTTTTAAAAATTATATTTCGTTCTTCATATTTCTAATCAGATAATAAATTATTTATTTTATTAATAAATCATTAAATTAATTAATTATTTTTAATAAATGTCATAAATATGTTCTAATTAACCATTCTTATAATTTTATTGTTGTATAAAAAATATTTAGGAATTTTATTTTTTGTTAAATATATTAAATAAAAAATTCTGATAATGGAGTAGTTGTAATTTTCAGAACTACAAGGAGTAATTTATATTTTAAGCAAACCTCAAGGGTTGTATTTGTAATTTATCTATATTTCTATTATATTTTATTTATGAGTTAATTACACTTGGTACCCTTATACTTTCATATGTAATTTTATTCTACAATTATGACAATCAACTCCTCAATATAATATTATCCTTTTGTTCATTTACTATTAATGAGGTGGACAAAAATTTTAAATGAAGGGACCAAAGTGAGATTTTAGTTTAAATGTAAGGATTAAAGTGAAATTTTGATAAAAGAATAGGGGTGGTAATGACATAAAAATGTCACGTTTAGCTCACATGGCAGGTTCCGTTGGCTTTATTAACGATAGATAAACAGAAAAATGACATTATAACTTGACTTAAAATAAAAAAGTTGACTGTTATAATTAAAAGTGAATGGATCAAAGTAAAATTACAAAAAAAAGAAAAATGAAAAAGTAAAGGTGCTAAGTGTAATTAATTCTTTATTTATTTATTATGTTGTGTATTATGATAACAACTGTGAGTATTTGAAAGTTATTCAACTAATACAATAATGAATGAGATGATATTTTGTTTATTTTATAATTAGAGATTCCTATTTTTTTTAACTAAAATTTAGTGGGTGTAAATGATATAACTATTTCAGTGTTTAGTATAAATTTTGACAAAACAATTATATCTCCAGTATTGATCTTTGTAATTTCATAAAAAATGAGCAATCTATTTTAAAAAGATAAATCTTTTTTTTGAAGATAAGTTGAAAAAAAAAATTGAATGTAATTGTTGAATCAATCTAATTTTTTTGGATAGATAACTTACATATAAAAATTTATAGGATAAACTATCAAAATAGGCCTCACTGCCCCCAACTGAATGGAACTGGCAGATATTGGAAATAATTTGAAAAAATATGAGGAATATCGGTGAAAAAAAGAAAAAAAAAATGATAAATACATAATAATTTTTTTTTAAAACTATACATATATTTTTTTAAAAAAATCTATTTTAAAACCGTATGCCTTTTTTTTAAAGATAAATTTGAAAAAAAAAATATTTGAATAATTGTTGAATCAAGTTTTTTTTTTTTTTTTAAAGATAACTTACATATATAAAAATTTATAAATTTATAAAATGAACTATCAAAATAGACCCCACTGCCCAACCGAATGGAACTATGAGACATTGGAAATAATTTAAAAAACATGTAGAATATCGGTGGAAAGTTGAAAGAATTTATAAGGGTTTTGCTGGAGACTCATTTTTTTTTTTACCTTCCCACCCCCCACATGAAGCTGGGCACATGGCCAAAAAAAAAAATAAAAAAAAAAAAAAAAAAAAAAAAAAAAAATCACATTTTTCACTCAAGCTGGAGACCCCCAGCATTTTGGCACCCCAGCACCCCCCAGTGCCACATAGGGGGCTGCCAATGGGCAAAACAAAAAAAAAAAAAAAAAAAAAAAAAAACATCAAATCCATTAGAAGACAAGTTGGAGACCCCCAGCATTTTGGCACCCCCACCCAGTGCCACATGGGGGGGCTGCCAATAAAAAAAAAAAAAAAAAAAAAAAAAAAAAAAAAAAAGTTTTTTTTTCAAAGTCTCAAAGCCCCCTCTATTCAATTTATAAATACATGCTTTTTTTTAAGGGTTTTTTATTGGTGCTATTTGGGAACAAAGATAAAAGCTTCGTTTTGCAACTTAGGTAAAAAGCTAAAAGCTTGCTTTTGGCATCAAAACCATTTGATAATGTAGCTAAAAGTTACCAATGAAATTACAGTTATACCTTCCAGTTGCAAAATGAGCCACATGTGTGAATATGTAAATTTCCTATATTGGATAGGGGTATTTTAGTCATTTGATTGTGATGTGACAGCATAAACAAATATTAAGCATAAAAGCCAAAAAGTAATTTTTTACCAATTTTTCAAATGACTTTTTGAAAAAGCCAAAAAATTTAGTTAAAAGTTAAAAGTCAAAAGTCAACTTTTAACTATCTTTTCAAAACACCAAATTGATAAATCTCATTTCAAGGTGTTCTAACCCAATAAGTCCACCAAAGAAAATTATAACCTAATTAGTCCCATGCATTTATACTTTTATTTCATGAGGACATTTTTTCTTGATTTATATTATTTGTTAGACTATTATACCCTTATGTCTATTGTTGATATGTATTGCATTGAAAAATGATATACACATTTCCTTTTTGTTGCAACATTTATTTTGATAACATTTTTCTTTTTGATTAGTTTCATTCACATTTGAGGTATTGTTTTATTGTGCTAGGGTTTCGAAACGCTCTATTTGGTAGGGTTTAGAAACTCTAGTTTACAGATAGTGGTGAAATAATATTATATTTCTCTATTGCTGCAGTGAAACTTTGTATTCCTTCATTATTACTTTGTGTTCGAAGTTCCATGTGTTGGAACAATCTTCTGTGTAAACAAAATAAATTGAAACTAATTCAAACAAAATAAAATAAAACTTACAGTATTTATTTTATAAAACCGAATAAATAATTAAAGACCAAGTCGAATGTGTGACACTCTGTCCTTAAGACAGATTCGCCCCGCTACGGTGCTTACGGTTGAGTAGCATCTATCTCCCAGGATACAATGATCTTAACTAATTTGTAATAGCACTCCAAAACAAATTGTTCGGCGAACCAAACCTATGTTATAACTCTCTGAATTTTTCCTAAATTTATATATGAAGAATATATGCACTAAAGTAAAGTAGACAGCAATATCAAAAAAAAAATGCAGACTGAATTTCGGGTAATCAAGACTGCTGGAACATGGCTGTATTTATAGGCAAAATATCTGACCCGAATAGGTACTAATTTGAAGTGAACAAGTGCTGTCTTTAATTCAAACAGATATGCTGCCAGGTTTTGAATCTGTTTAGAAATAACAGATCTGTAACTGTTGGGCAGTTAAAACCGAACCTGCTGGGCAATTTTTTCAGTTTGAGTCTGAGAGAAATTTCGGACAAAAGAAGTCTTAAATGTTGGTCAAAAATTAGAATTCAAATTTGAATTAAATTCCCGCAATATTATTTTGAAAAAATTCAAATGAATTTTGTCCAAAAAATTAATGCAAGAACCGACCCACACCCGCGCTCGGACAGCGGTGGCGGCGTATGGTGGTTTGGGCTAAGGTTCACTTTGTCCATAACTCTCCCCTTCTACAAACTTGGGGTGCCCATTGGGGCCCAACTCAAGTGTTGTAGGCTAGAGCTTATAAACTCAACAAAACTCTCTTAAAGTTTCAATGTGGGACAAGCCTCACAAAGAAACCCACATTTAAAACTTAAATGTTCAATTTCACGAACCCAAAAATGACGTCATGTTCCCATTCACTCATAAATGATTTTGATGAACCGTCTTCACCGTGTGACTTGCCATGCGGCAAGGAATACTTCACCTCTTCAGACCCGTCCCAAAAGATGTTCGAGGCCTACTCAATTTTGGGCTCAAAGTCGGCCCAAAATATGCCTATATTAACCATTTTTCCAACACTATGTTTGTCCATTATTGCTCCATGCTCGAAACTCTATGTTTATTTATTGTTGTAAGTCGAAACTCTGTTTAAATCTAGTCAATTTTGTTATAAACATATTCTTCAAAGATAGGTTTAGTTTGATTTGAATTGGTGGAATGGTGAAATTACATAAATTGTTAATGATAGTCATAATGATAAAAATGATTATGAAGATGAGGATGTGAGTGATCCTTTTTGTTTTTGTTTTTAGAGTGATTGAGTTTTTTTTTGGATTTCTAATTATATTGCTACCATTGTTTTTATTTTTTTTGTCAATCAATGTAAATGTTCACATTTCACAGTGTTTAAAAGTCTGATAAATAAGTGTTGAAATATAGATATCAACATAATTATATATTTTGCAAAATGTGAATGTTCACATATTATTGGTTATTTGTTACTATGCTACTTGTTTGAAAAATCATTTTTTGTTACCATTAAACAATTGAAACAGTCTTTTTTTTTTTCCTTTCAATTTTGTTTCATGTTGCAATGTGAATATTCACGTTAGTATAAATTTAGTTTTTTTAATGTTAGTTGTATGTTAATTATAAATTATGAATATTCAAATTGTATTTTTATATAATTTTTTTTTTTTTTGAAATTTTTTCAAAAGGTCGTTGTATTTTGTTTTTTTTTTAACTATATTTGTTGGTTGAACAATCATTTTTGTTAGTGTTGAACAATCGAAATAGTCAATTTTCACTTTTTTCAATTTTATTTTATATTTTCACGTTGCAGTGTAAATGTTCGTATTGGTATAAGTTTATTTTTTAAAAATACTAGATGTATATTAATTAACTCCGCCGGGGTTGTTAACAACTCCGCCGGTCCCAAGTCCGGGTTAAAGATGAGGGTTGTGTGTTAGGTAGCCGACAGCCAGCACGTAAAAAAAGCTGCTCGGATCCCTTATGACAATGAATTCTACTTTGAATCGTTTAAATGCTAGGTCTTTTCCCTCAAGGTATGCGTTGCACCTGCCTCTGGGTGTTTCGAAAAGTGAGTAAGGGACGCCATATCGACGCCTGGGTGGGGTGAAGAATGGGTAAAGGTTCCCGCGTTTTGCTAGACGAGCACGAGTAAAAAAGCTAGTCCAAGACTATAGGTTTAGGATAGCCACTTGGAATATAGGAACCTGAACTGGTAAGACGATAGAGTTGGTAGGTGTTATGATTAGGAGGAAAGTTAGTATAGCTTGCGTACAAGAAACTAAGTGGACAGGTGAGAAAGCTAGGAAAATTGAGGATACCGGTTTTAAACTGTATTATAGTGGTAAGGATAGACGCAAGAATGAGGTAGGAATCTTAATTGCTAAGGGTCTTGTGGAGAATGTAGTGGCGGTCATTAGGAAAGGGGATAGGATTATGTTAGTTAAACTAGTTACTGGAGGGAATATAGTAAATGTTATTAATGCATACGCCCCTTAAGTAGGATTAGATGATCAGACTAAGAGGGATTTTTGGGAGCAAATGGATGAGATCTTACAGAAGATATCCATAGAAGAGAACCTGGTTATAGGTGGTGATTTTAATGGCCATGTAGGCATAGATAAACTAGGCTATGAAAGGGTGCATGGTGGATACGGTTTTTGTGACAGAAATGAGGTTGAAGAGAATATCTTAGATTTTGCGTTGGCTTCTGACCTAGTGGTGGCCAATACTATGTATAAGAAGAGGGAGGAGCATTTGATAACCTTTAAGAGTGGGTCAGCTAAAAGCCAAATAGATTACTTCTTAGTGAGAAAAGTGGACTGCCTAAAATGTAATGATTGTAAGGTGATTCCTAGAGAGAGCCTGACCTCTCAACATAGAATCTTGGTACTAGATTTATGTTTTAGAGGGCAATACCAAGCTAGGAAGAATGGTGGGCGTCATAGAACGAGATAGTGGGACCTAAAAGGGAATAAATTAGAAATATTTAAGAATAGCATAAAGAAGGAAGGTACTTGGGATTTGGAAGATGATGTTAACACTATGTGGAACTCGATGGCCAATTGTATGAGGAGAATCTCAATGGAAGTGCTTAGAGAGTCGAAAAGAATGGGACCCAGCTCTAGGAAAACTTAGTGGTGGAGAGAAGAGGTCCAAGCGGTAGTTAAGGCAAAAAAAGAGTGCTTTAAAAAGTGACAAAATGATAGAACTGAGGAAAACCTTAAGAGTTATAAATTGGCTAATAAGGAGGTCAAGAAAGTAGTGAGAGAGGCTAAGTTGAAAGCTTATGATGACCTATACACTAGACTAGATAGTAAGGAGAGAGAGAAGAGGGTATACAAACTTGCTAAAATACGGGAGAGAAAAACAAGAGATTTTAATCAAGTTAAGTGCATCAAGAGTGAAGATTTTACGATATTTGTAAGGCATAAAGAGATTAAGGAAAGATGAAAGAACTATTTTGAGAAACTATTAAATGAGGAACATGGAGGTACGGTAATAGGGGAAGAAATAGCCAGTAATACGATAAACCAAGACTATAGGTTTTATCGCATGATTAGAAACTTTGAAGTGGAGATTGCACTTAAGAAGATGAAATCAAATGAGGCTATAGGACCAGATGATATCCCTATTAAAGCTTGGAAGTGTTTAGGTAAAAAGGGGGTTGCTTGGTTGACTAGGTTGTTTAGCAAAATTTTGTTGACTCAGAACATGCCAGATGAGTGGAGGAAGAGTATTTTAGTGCCAATCTATAAGAATAAATGAGATGTTCAAAATTGCAACAACTATAGAAGAATCAAGCTAATGTGTCATATAATGAAAGTGTGGGAGAGGGTGATAGAACGTCGATTGCGAGATATAACAGAGGTGTCAGAGAATCAATTTGGGTTTATGCCTGGTAGGTCAACAATGGAAGTGATCTATCTTTTGAGGAGAGTAATAGAAAAGTATAGAGAAAAGAAAAGAGACATTCATATGGTGTTTATCGACCTTGAGAAAGCTTATGATAGAGTGCCCTAGGATATAATATGGTGAGTGTTGGTGAAGAAAGGGATGACAAAAGGTTACATTGATGTGATTGGGGACATGTATGAAGGAGTAGTGACCACTATTAGATCGCCTGCTGGAGAGACAAATGAATTTCCTATCACTGTAGGGTTACACCAAGGATCTGCCTTAAGTCCTTATCTTTTTGCTTTAGTTATGGATGAGTTGACAATAAATATTCAGGATGACGTGCCATGATGTGTGCCTTTTGCAAATGATATAGTGCTAGTGGATGAGACCAGAGAAGGAGTTAATACAAAGTTGGAGATTTGGAGAAAAACTCTTGAATCTAAAGGATTTTGGATAAGTAGAACTAAGATAGAGTACATGGAGTGTAAATTTAATAACAGTAACAATGAAAGCAGATGAGAAGTGAAGATTGAAAACTAAGAACTGCCTAAGAATGAACATTTTCATTATTTAGGGTCGATTATCATAACAATAAGGGAGATTGATGTGGATATGTCCCATAGAATTAAAGCAGGATGGTGTAAGTGGAGAACTGCGTCTGGGGTACTGTGCTGTCACGACCCAAACCCACCTCTATGGGTTTAGCATCGCAACCGGCCAGTAATCCGTGATTACCAAAGGCCTACTTGACAGTAATAACAGTGATACAGAGTAAGCGGCTAGCGGAAGCCAAACAGTAAATAAAAAGATGTCCAATGAGTTGTGAAAATCTGAATACAGAAAGAATTTTATGAACAAGCCACATTCATAACCAAAACATATATTCATAAACATCCAGGTTATGGACCAAATCCCTTCACCAACTGTACAGTCAAGTCTTATTCAATCAATACAAAACAGAGACAAAAGGGGTGAATCTGGAACACCCCAAAACAGCCTTAACTTAAACAGACTCAGAACCTCGAAGTGAGGCACAGTGGTTGGCTCGACAAAACGAGAGCTTAACTTGACGCTCCTACCTCCAGTCCGGTGCCTAGACACTTACATATAAATATAAACAGTGAACTAAAGCCCAGTGAATAACAACTATGTAAAGGGGTTAAGAATGAATGTCCTTTCATTAATTAAAATAGTCGTTTGTATCGGTAAATCAGTTATTCAATCAGTGGCTCATATTTCATGCCATATCAGTCATTTAGAAATCATGACAGTCATACGTGGTACATCCAATAGCAAAATAGTATAGTAGGTTTTAATAGACCAAACAGTCAGTTGATGGCCATCAAAACAGTAAACAGTAGTAGTTCCAAACATTGGAACTGACAGAGATCTCTATAACAATAGCAGTAACAGTACAGTAGTAGTAAGTTGCTATGGATGCCACAAGTATGGTTTACAAATAGGACAAACATTCATTCAGTAAACAATGCCATTTCAGAAAGTAGTATAATCAGTCATTCAGAAATAATTATAATTGAACGTATCTTTACAACAATGTTACTCACAGAGTACTGGGCTACAGACAGGCTAGTCAGCGTCTTCGGGTGCCAACCCTATACAATTGTAGAACGAACACACACACTAAGTTATACACTTGGGATTAATAACTTCGCTCCTTAACTTGACTCGGTGTGGTTCTATAACATTATCCTCATTAAGATGCCTTAAACTTGGCCTAGGAATGCCTAGGATGGAATAAGGATGCAAAGATGTACTTTAAAATACTTTTTAAAATTTGCTGAAAACAAGGGTCTCGCTCGAGCGTGGCTTTCTACGCTCGAGCGAGCTTACCAAAACAGAGGGGTCGCTCGAGCGTAGACTCCCTCGCTCGAGTGGTTTGTAAAAATGCAAAAAGTACTGGTTGTTGAAATTCTTCCCCTAATGCTCGCTCGATGCTTGCTCGAGCGTGAGACACAGTCCTTCGCTCGAGCGCAGGTCTCATCGCTCGAACGTGCTTCTGCGTCCATAAGAACCTGAGAGCTTGCAATCTACGCTCAAGCCAGCATTCCGTCGCTCGAGCGAAATTCAGAAAACGAAGGTGCTTGCTCGAGCATGGAATCCTTCGCTCGAGCGAGGAAGCCAAAATCTAGGTTTTCCAGATTTGCCTCCAAAGCTCAAACCAAGAATTAACCTTGTCAAAACTCAACTTTTGGGCCAATTTTCTAGAAAACACCTGGAAACTCATACTACAACATGTTTTCAAGATCATTTTGCAAAATCAAGCCCAAAGGTAAGCCAATTGAACACCAATTTCAAAGAAACTTGAAGAACAATGCAAGAACATAACATGCATGAGTTCTTATGAATTCCAATGCTCTAAAACATGATCAAATGCAAGATTAAGCTCAAAACTATGGTGAATTCATGGACTACAACCAAAATATGAACATGCATGTATAGATTTCATGAAAACAACCTCAAGATTCTATGATATGGGCTTGCATGCATGAAATCACTCTCAAAACAACACTTTAAATTAATTCTTGACTCAAATCACTAATTTACCATGAACCATGCATGTGACAACTCAAATTCATAATTAAGAGGGTGAATTTCCTACCTTAGGTCTTGAATTCCAAGTATGTTGGCTCAATTTTGCAAATCTCCTTCAATTCCTCTTATTTTCCAAGCAATTCTTGATGAAATCAAGTTTTTCTCCTACTCTCCCTCCCTCTCTCGGTTTTGGTCTTGGAGGTGGATGAGATGATGTATCAAATGCAAGAATTAAGTCCCAAACAATGTTTTAGAAAATGGCCACTCAATGGCAAAAGTGTAATTACCTAGCTTCAATTAGTTTAACATTATTTAATCTAATTCAATCATTCCAAATCAAGTTTTAATTAAACCTACCATAAAATTACATAAATCCTAATTAGCATGTAACACTAATTAATTTCTGATTCGGTCGCCGATAAGGCCTTCAATTTGTAATTCGAAATTAAAACATGAACGGATCATTTAATGACAAACAGATAAAAATGCAATTAAAGCAACACACTCATGCAAACAGATTAGGATTTCATTCTAATCAATTACTTACCATGCTCAATCACAATTTAACGCTAATCAGAGGTGAGGGTTGTCTCAGTCTTCTCTCCTTAAAAGAGTTTGGTCCTCCAAACTCGGATTACCTTCATTTTGGAAGAATACTTGATCCATGGGGAACAATTCAGGATATCTTTTCATCATATCGTCTTCCCTTTTCCAAGTGGCATAAACGCCCCCATGGTTTTGCCAGTCCACTTTCACTAACAGAATTTCTTTATTTCTCAACTTCTTGATTCGTCGATTTACAATCTGAATAAGCCATTCTTCATAAGTGTAGTCATCACTCAGCACTACACGGGTAGGCTCAATAACATGGAAGGGATCCTGAAGATAATCCCTGAACATTGAAATATGGAAGACATTATGCATATGCTTCATTTTAGGAGGAAGCGCTACTTGGTACGCCACTAGATTAATCTTTTCAATGATCTCATACGGCCCAACATATCTCGGTGCTAGTTTACCCTTAGCCCCAAAACGAGTCTGTCCTTTCATTGGTGTCACTTTAACAAAAACGTGATCACCCACTTCATATTCCTTGTCTCGCCTTCAGACATCCGCATAACTTTTCTGTCGGCTTTGTGCGGTTTTCAATCTTTATTGAATCAGCTTGACCTTTTCTGTGGTCTCATGTACAATCTCGGGCCCAAGTAAAGGCCCATCTCCAACTTCTGCCCAGCAAATAGGAGATCGACATTTTCTGCCATAGAAAGCCTTGAAAGGTGCCATACCAATGCTCGAGTGAAAACTGTTGTTGTAGGCGAATTCAGCTAACGGTAAATGATTTTCCCAATTTCCTTGGAAATCAAGAACACACATACGCAGTAAGTCTTACAGAGTCTGGATGGTTCTTTCTGATTGGCCATCTGTCTGAGGATGGTATGCACTACTCAGTCTCAATTCAGTTTCCAGTGCCGTTTGCAGACTTTGCCAAAATCTTGATGTAAACTTCGAGTCCCTATCAGAAACAATGGACACATCTAACAATCTCATCAATATAAATTGTAGCCAATTTGTCCGCATTATAAATTGTTTTGACAGGTAAGAAGTGAGCAGATTTAGTCAATCGATCAACAATAACCCAAATTGAATCCATACCTTTACTGGAGCGAGGCAGTCCCACAATGAAATCCATATTAATATGTTCCCATTTCCACTCCGATATTGGTAAGGGCTAAAGTAAGCCTGCGGGTCGTTGATGTTCAGCTTTGACTTGTTGGCAATGTAGGCATTTCGACACAAACTCGGCAATTTCTTTCTTCATTCCCAGCCACCAGAAATTAAGTTTCACGTCTTGGTACATTTTTGTATTTCCTGGATCGATGGAAAGTTTTGAATTGTGGCCTTCCTGCAAAATTCGTCTTTTTAGTTCAGAATCATTCGGTACACACAACCTTCCTTGAAATTTTAATACATTGTTTTCAAATTCAAAGCCCGGCCTTGGTTTGGATTCCTGTTCATCAATGATCTTTTTCAAAAAGTCATCTAGGTGTTGTTTCTCTTTAATTTCTTCAATAAGTGCCGGTTTGGCAGAAATAGTAGCCAATGTCCCACCTTGTTCTCGTAAAACAATCTCAACTTCAAATTTCTCAAGATCACACAATAGTTCTTTCTGTCCGGTGAGTAAACAGGCCAAATTCCCAATTGATTTTCGACTAAGTGCATCATCGACGGTATTAGCTTTCCCCGGATGGTACAAAATTTGCAAGTTATAGTCTTTTATCAGTTCTAGCCATCTTCGCTGCCTCATGTTCAACTCTTTTTGTGTAAAGAAATATTTCAAACTCTTGTGATCTGTGTACACTTCACATGTTGCCCCATATAAGTAGTGGCGCCAAATTTTCAATGCAAATACCACAGCGGCAAGTTCCAAATCATGAGTGGGGTAGTTCTTTTCATGTGGTCTCAGTTGTTGGGAAGCATACGCATAACTTTACCATTCTGCATTAGTACACATCCCAAACCCTTATAAGAAGCATCACTAAAAATAGTAAATCCATCCGTACCTGAGGGTAGGGTAAGAATCGATGCAGTCACAAGTCGAGTCTTTAATTCTTGGAAAGCTGATTCTCTCTAATCGGTCCAGTCAAATGATATTCCCTTTTGAGTCAATTGAGTCAATGGTAGAGCAGTTTTGGAGAAGTCTTTCACAAACCTTTTGTAGTACCCGGCTAAGCCTAAGAAACTTCGAACTTCAGTAATATTAGTCGGTCTAGGCCAATTCACCACTGCTTCAATCTTCTATGGGTCAACTGAGATGCCATCCTTACTAATTACATGTCCTAAAAACATCACATTGTCAAGCCTAAATTCACACTTGTTAGTTTTGCATACAGTTTCTGTTCTCTTAAGGTCTGTAAAGCAATTCTCAAATGACGTTCATGTTCTTCCTTACTCTTGGAATAAATCAAACTGTCATCTATAAAAACAACCACAAATTCATCGAGGAATGGTTTGAAAATTCTGTTCATAAGGTCCATAAATGCAGCAGGCGCATTAGTAACTCCGAAAGGCATAACAAGAAATTCATAATGTCCGTACCTCGTTCGAAAGGCAGTCTTTTCAATGTCCTCTATTTTAACTTTCAACTGGTGATATCTGGATCTAAGGTCAATTTTGGAGAAAACTTGAGCACCTTGCAACTGGTTAAACAAATCATCAATACGAGTCAATGGGTATTTGTTTTTCACCATTACCTTGTTCAATTCACGGTAGTCAATGCAGAGTCTTAGTGAGCCGTCTTTCTTCTTCACAAATAAAACGGGTGCGCCCCATGGTGAAGCAGTGGGCATGATGAACTTCTTATCCAACAATTCTTGTAGCTGAATTTTCAATTCTTTCAATTCAGTAGGTGTCATTCTGTAAGGAGCTTTAGAAACTGGCTGTGTACCCGGTAACACTTCAATAGTGAACTCAATCTCCCTATTAATCAAATCCCTAAAAAATCATCTGGAAAAACATTTGGGAATTCTCTGACTATAGGAATACTGTCCACATTAGCGTTAGTATCAGCAGGTACAATCAATATACAGCATAAATACCCTTTACACCCCTTTTTAATCAATTTGAATGCTTTCATGGATGAAATCAGATATGGGGGAGATACTACACCAACTCCGTTAAACACAAATTCAGGTAAACCAGGTGGACGAAAAATAACTTGTTTCGTTATACAGTCAATAGAAGCATGATATTTTGTTAGCCAGTCCATTTCCAAAATTACATCGAAATGATCAATATTCAAAGGCAGTAAATCTGTAATAACCCTCACTACTGATTACCGATTAATTACCTATTACCTCTAAATTGAGACTGATTGTGACAATAATTGAACTGATTAAAATACTGGACTGACTGACTGGAATCTGAAACTGAATTGATTAAGTATCTCTGTAATGCTGCATTTTTTATCTGTTGTCTGTTTGATTATCTGTTCATGTTTTTACATTTAAACTGCAAATTGAAGGCCTTATCGGCGGCCGAATCTGAAATTGATTAGTGATATGTGTTAATCATAATTTATGTGAATTTATGGTGTAATTATCTGAAAACTTATTTGGTATGATTAAATTAGATTAAATAAGTTAAATTGCATTGTTGGACTTATTTATCGAAATGCCACTCTAGTGGCCCACTACCTAGACCATACTTGAGCCTCATTACACTTGAGCAACACATTTCATCAACCCCTTTTCTTGCACAAACCGACCAAAGGAAAGAGAGAGTGAGAGAATTAGGTTCAACTTGTTGTTTTGCTTGGGGAATTAAAGAAATTGAAGGATAATTGTCTAATAGAGCCTCCATACCTTTAATTTAAGGCTTAAGGTAGATTTCTTGCCATCTTGTTTATGCTTTGAGTTGATTCTTGCATGGTTTAGAGCAAAGTTGAAGTCTAGAGCCAATATATGGCTCAAATTGTTGTGTTGAAGCCTAATTGTTGCATGCATGTATATATATTGAAGTTTTGAGGTTGTAAGTTCATAATTCCTCATATGCATGTTCATAATATTGTTATAGTTCATGTTGTCATCATGTTTTTGCAAGATTTGAGCTCATTTGAGCAAGCATTGAAGCTTTAAAATGATTTAAATTCATGCATGTTTGCATGTTCTTCATGTCCATGAAAATTGGTTTGAAATTGGATTTGATTGAGCTACCCTTGGGCCTTGATTTTACAAATTGAGCTTTGAATCATGTTATTCTATGTATTTACAAGTGTTTTTCAGAAATTGGGCCCAAGAGGTCAAGTTTTGAGTTGCCAAAACTTGATTTTGAGCTTGAATGTGCAATCTGGATTTTTCAGATTTTTGACTCCCGCTCGAGCGGGAGGAGTTGCGCTCGAGCGGGGAAATCGTGCTCCCAGCATTTTGTTGTGTTTTACAGACCGCTCGAGCGGGGAAACCTGCGCTCGAGCGGGACCTTGTGTCTTACGCTCGAGCGCCTATCGAGCGCGATTTTCGAGCATCCAGTACTTTTGCCATATTTTGCATTAGGTTCGAGCGTGGGAAGTGACACTCGAGCGGAAACCTTGCATGTCCGCTGAGCGGGAAACCTACGCTGAGCGGAGCTCTGTCAAAAATTATGCAAAAATGTTTTAAAGTGCATCCTTGCATCCTCATTTCATTCTAGGCATCCTTAGGCCTAATTTAAGGCATCTTAATGAGGATATAGATGTAGAACACACCGAGGCAATTAGGGATTAAGTTATTATCTTTCCCAACTGTGTAGCTTAGTGTGTGTTCGTTCTGTAAACTATGTAGGGTTGGCTTTCCGAGGAGGCGCTTTAGCTTTACTGTAGCCCAGAACTCTGTGAGTAACAATTGTGTGAAGATATGTTCAACTGAGAATATTTCTCGATCGCTTAACCGAATCAAGTTGTCAATTGAATGAATGTATGTCCTATATTCTGAACTGTATTGTGGCATTCTTAGCAACTACATCGTTCTATTCGATTCTGAGAGATCTCTGTCGGTTCCCTTGTTGGAACCACTACTGTTTGCTGATTGATGGCCATCATTGACTGTTCGGTCTTTTAAGACCTACTGTTCATTGTACTGTTATGCTAATGGATGTACCACATATGACTGAATGACTGATATACTGAATCAATGAACTATTTTCATTACTGTAAAGACATTCATTCTAAATCTCTTTACGCATTATGTTATTCACTAGGCTTTAGCTCACTGTTTATATATATTTATAGGTGTTCAGGCACCAGACCGGAGCTAGGAGCGTGGGTTAGACTCCCCTTTTTGTCAAACCAACTACTGTGCCTCACTATGAGGTTCCGAGCCTGCTAGCTATGGCTTAGGGGTGTTTTAGTCCCCTGTCTGTCTCCGTACCCGTTTTGTTTACTGTATATACTATATAGACTAATAGCACTGCACTGTACTGTCTAATAGGGATTTGGTCCCTGTTCAGAATGATTGTATATATGTACGTACTGTTTGTCACTGACTGTATAAATGTATGAAAAGTTTTTTTGCATTCAGATTGTCACGGCTCATTGGACATTGTTTATTTACTGTTTTGGCTTCCGCCATGCCCCTCAGACTGCTTTTATCAGACATCAAGTTAAGCCTTCGGTAATCTTGGATTACTGGCCGGTTACGATGCTAAACCCATAGAGGCGGGTTTGGGTCGTGACAAAATCAATATACAAAAGTGCATCCCCAATAACAATCTCACATGAAGGATACACATAAGCACTAGTCATAGATCCCCCAGCAGGTGAAGATACAGCTAACAAATAGTTCATGGGTTCCAGTGGTCTACTTAATTTTCGTGAAAAAGCATGCGAGACAAACGAATGTGTAGACCCCGAATCAATCAAAACATAAGCATTTTGAGCACAAATTGAGAGTGTACCTGACACAACTGTCTCGATATTCTGCACATCTCCCAGTACGAGTGCAAACACCCGGCCTTGCCTTAAAGGCTCTTTTCCAGTAGCTTTGGGGTTGGATTTCGGTGTAACAGTTGATGCTGCGGTACTAGCTGCAACCTTATTATTGCCTTAAGATGTGGAAGGGCAATCTTTAACCATGTGGCCCACCTTGCCACACCTATAACAAGCACCAGAAATCTTGTAGCAAACCCCCTTACGCCTTTTCCCACATTCGGAGCAGGGTGGTGTAGAACCATTTCCCTTACTAGAGCTGCTTGTTGACCCTGTGTTCTACTTTTTATTCAATGAGTTATTTCAGCCCTTTTTGAAATTGAAGCCTCGCCTCTTACCCCACCATTCGGTTACCGATGACTTAGTCTGTTGCAATGCAGTGATATTTGCCTCAGCCATAATTGCTCGGTCAAAGACATCCACATATTTGAGTAGTTTCAAAACATTAATTCGATCGAGTATCTCGACATTAAGCCCACCCTCAAACTTCCTGGCCTTTTTATAATCAGTATCAATCATGTGTGGTGCATATCGGGCTAGTTCAGTGAACTTAGATTCATATTCTACTACTGACATGGTACCTTGTTTCAACTGTTCAAACTCAGTTACCTTGCGGTCTCGGACACACTGGGGAAAGTATTTTTCAAAAAATGATTCTTTAAACTGAGCCCAAGTCATAGCATTGTTGGTGTTATGGACAAGCATCCACCACCGTCTAGCCTCTTCTTGTAAAGTAAAGGTAGCCAGTAATACCTTGTGTGCCTCCGAGCAAGGAAACACTTCGAACAATTTTTCAGTTTTTAGAAACCATGCTTCGGCCTTTAATGGTTCAAGGCCTCCTTGGAATGATGGTGGTTTCATTTTGTTGAACTTCTATGTTAAAGCAATAACATCATCATGAATATTCTGTTCGGGTTGTACTGGAGGAGATGGGGCTATTAGTTCTGTTGTTGCCTTAGGGCCTCAGTCAACAGTTTAACCGTTCTTTCTAGCCTTGCCATTCTTGCCTCAGATGATTCAGATTTGTCGGCATTTCTTGCATTCTCCATTTCACTATATGCAATACGGTAATAATAAACATAGAAAGTTGCTTACTTAAGCACATTAGCACATTAGCACATATATTCGTATCATGGCCACATACACTTTCTCATGCTCATGCAATGCCCTAATTACTTTTCTAGGACATCCTATAGCTCATTTGGACATGTGTGTGCGGTATAACTCGTGCTCTGATACCACTCTGTCACGACCCAAACCCGCCCCTATGGGTTTAGTATTGTAACCGGCCAGTAATCCGTGATTACCAAAGGCATGCTTGACAGTAATAATAGTAATACAGAGTAAGGGGCTGACGGAAGCCAAACAGTAAATAAAAAGATGTCCAATAAGCTGTGAAAATCTGAATGCAGAAAGAATTTTATGAACAAGCCACATTCATAACCAAAACATATATTCATAAACATCCAGGTTAGGGACCAAATCCCTTCACCAACTGCACAGTCAAGTCTTATTTAGTCAATACAAAACAGAGACAAAATGGGTGAATCTGGAGCACCCCAAAACAGCCTTAGGTTGAACGGACTCGGAACCTTGAAGTGAGGCACAGTGGTTGGCTCAACAAAACGAGATCTTAACTTGACGCTCCTAGCTCCGGTCCAGTGCCTGGACACCTACATATAAATATAAACAGTGAGCTAAAGCCCAGTGAATAACAACTATGTAAAGGGGTTAAGAATGAATGTCCTTTCATTAATTAAAACAGTCGTTTGTATCGGTAAATCAGTTATTCAATCAGTGGCTCATATTGCATGCCATATCAGTCATTTAGAAATCATGATAGTCATACGTGGTACGTCCAATAGCAAAACAGTACAGTAGGTCTTAATAGACTAAACAGTCAGTTGATGGCCATCAAAACAGCAAACAGTAGTAGTTCTAAACATTGGAACTGACAGAGATCTCTGTAACAATAGCGAATAAAGACAAAGAAGTTGCTATGGATGCCACAAGTATGGTTTACAAATAGGACAAATATTCATTCAGTAAACAATGCCATTTCAGAAAGTAGTATAATCAGTCGTTTAGAAATAATTATAATTGAACGTATCTTTACAACAATGTTACTCACAAAGTACTGGGCTACAGACATGCTAATCAGCGTCCTCAGGTGCCAACCCTACATTCTTGCGTAATCTAACACACACACTAAGTTACACACTTGGGATTAATAACTTCGCCCCTTAACTTGACTCGGTGTGGTTCTATAACATTATCCTCATTAAGATGCCTTAAACTTGGCCTAGGAATGCCTAGGATGAAATAAGGATGCAAAGATGTACTTTAAAACACTTTTCAAAATTTGCTAAAAACAAGGGTCTCGCTTGAGCGTGGCTTTCTACGCTCGAGCGAGCTTACCAAAACAGAGGAGTCGCTCAAGTGTAGACTCCCTCGCTCGAGCGGTTTGTAAAAATGCAAAAAAGTACTGGTTGTTAAAATTCTTAGCCCGATGCTCACTCAATGCTCGCTCGAGCATGAGACACAGTCCTTCGCTCGAGCGCAGATGTCACGACCCAAACACGCCCCTATGGGTTTAAGCATCGCAACCGGCCAGTAATCCGTGATTATCAAAGGCCTGCTTAACAGTAATGACAGAAATACAGAGTAAGGGACTGGCGGAAGCCAAAACAGTAAATAAAAGATGTCCAATAAACTGTGACAATCTGAATACGAAAAGACTTTCATAAACAAGCCACATTCATAATCAAAAACATATATACAATCAGATGTATAAAAACCTTCAGGTTAGGGACCTAATCCCTTCACCATAACTGTACAGTACAAGTCCACAACGTTTATTACAAACAGAGACAGAAGAGTGAAACTGGGACACCCCAAAACAACCTTGGCTTTCACGCACTCGGAACCTCGAAGTGAGGCATAATGGTTGGCTTTGACAAAACGGAAGCTTAGCCTGACGCTTCTAGCATCGGTCTGGTGCCTGGACACCTATATATATATATATAAACAGTGAGCTAAAGCCTAGTGAATGACAAATGCGTAAAGGGGTTAAAAATGAATGTCATTTCAATCATTAAGCAGTCATATTAGTGTCATGACCCAAACTCGCCCCTATGGGTTTAAGCGTAGAATCGGTCAAGAATTCGTGATTACCAAGGCCCGCTAACAAGAAGACAAGATACAGAGTATAGGGGCATGACGGAAGTCAAAACAGTAATTAAACAATGTCCAATGAGCTGTGACAGTCTGTATACAAAATGACTTTTCATATATATGCACATTCGGAAACAGAACAGTATTTACAACGTATACAGAAACATTCAGTATAGTACAAGTCTCACTCAGTCTATACAGGACACAAACAAAAAGTGGGAATCTAAAACACCCCATAGCCTTGGCTAGAACAGTACTGGAACCTCGAGGTGAGGCACAAAGGTTGGCTTGACAAAATAGTGCTTAGCCTGACGTCCCTAGTAGCGGTCTGGTGCCTGAACACCTACATATATATATGAGCAGTGAGCTAAAGCCTAGTGAATAACATAATGCATAAAGAGGTTAAGAATGAATGTCCTTTCAGTATTGAAAACAATCAATTGATTTAGTATATCAATCGTTCAGTCATAATAGTCATACGTGGTACGTCCATTAGCAGAATAGTATATTAAACAGTAGGTCTTGAAAGACTGAGCAGTCAATGATGGCCATCATAACAGTAAACAGAAGTTCCAAGATAGGAACTAACAGAGATCTCTGTAACAGTAGCAGTAACAGTAGTTACTATGGATGTCACAATACAGTTCAGAATAGAAGACATACATTCATTCAGTTAACAGTATTAATTCAGAAACAGTACAGTTTAACCATTCGGAAGATATTCATATTTGAATATATCTTTACACAGTTGTTACTCACAGAGTTCAGGGCTACAGTTAGGCTAGAGCGTGTCCTCAGATGCCAACCCTACACAGTTACAGGATGAACACACACTAAGTTGCACGTTTGGGAAACCATAACTTAATCCCTAATATGCCTCGGTGTGGTTCTACATCAATGTCCTCATTAAGATGCCTTAAACATGCCTTAGGAATGCCTAGGATGGAAAGAGGATGCGAAGATGCACTTAGAAACACTTTCCAAAATTTTCAGAAAACAGGGGTCTCGCTCGAGCGTGGCTTCCTACGCTCAAGCGGACATGCAGACAAAGGAGCTCCACTCGAGCGTGACTTTCGTCGCTCGAGCGGACTGTAAGCTACAGTGAAAATACTGGATGCTCAAAATTCACGCTCGATGAGTGCTCGACCCCCGCTCAAGCGTGAGACACAAGTCCTCCCTCGAGCGTGAACTTTCTCGCTCGAGCGGACTGTAAGCTCATGCAAAGTACTGGATACACGCATTTCACGCTCAAGCGTCACTTTCCTCGCTTGAGCGGACGGCATGATCACAGAGTGTACGCTCGAGCGTGGAGTTCCTCGCTCGAGCGTGGGTCCAAAATCTGGAAATTCCAAATTTGGACCTCAATCTCAAAACCAAGTTTTAATGCATCATATTCGATCCTCTTGGGCTAATTTTCTGGAAAACACTTGTAAACTCATAGTATTACATGATTCAAAGCTCAATTTGTAAAATCAAAGCCCAAAGGTGAGTCAATTAAATCCAATTTCAAACCAAAATTCGAGAACATACTTCAAATGTGACATGCATGAGTTTAGACCAATTCAAAGCTTCAATCACTTGCTCAAATGAGCCAATTCTTTCCAAAACATGATGAATCCAAGGTCCTTAACATTAACATGAACATGCATGTGAACATTTGTGAAGAACAACCTCAAAAATGAGAGATATGCACATGCATGCATGATATAAACTATAATTCAACATTACAAGACCAAATCTTGACTTTAAACTCCAATAAGACAAGAGCCATGCAAGAACTAACTCAATTACATGAACAAGAAGGTGAAGACTCTACCTTAAGTCTTGAATTATAAGAAGGGAAGCTCAATTGTAAAGAATTCTTCAAATCTCCTAAGCCTCCAAGCCAATTTGGTTGAAAACAAGTTTTTTCCTCTCTCTCGCTCCCTCTAGTCGGTTAAGCTCAAGGAAATGGCTGAGGAAATGTTGTATCAAAGTGTAATAAGGCTTCAAGTGTGTTGACATAGTGGCCTACTAACATGACAAGATGGTAAATAGGGCTAACTCTTATAATCTAGCATTTTTTGATCTAATTTAATCATACCAAATCACATTTTAATTAAATATGCCATAAAATCACATAAATTCTAATGATCATAAAACATCGATCAATTTCGGATTCAGCCGCCGACAAGGCCTTCAATTTGCAGTTTAAAGCATAAAACATGGACAGATAACTTAACAGTCAAACAGATAGAAATGCATTTAAACTAATACATTCAATCAGTCAGTTCAGTATTTTAGTCGATTCAATTACTTATCATAATCAGTCTCAGTTTAGTAGTAATCAGTGGTTAACCAGTAATCAGTGGTGAGGGTTATTACAATCAGTCATTTAGAAACCATAGCAGTTATATGTAGTACATCTAATAGCAAACAGTACAGTAGGTCTTAACAGACCGAACAGTCAGTTGATGGCCATCATAACAGTAACAGTAGTGGTTCCAAACATGGGAACCGACAGAGATCTCTGTGATGCGAAGAAGAATAGACAAGAATAAGAAATTGCTATGGATGCCACGGATACAGTTTACAAATATGACAAACATTCATTCATTAAACAATAACGTTTTAGTAAACAGGATAGTTGATCATTCAGAAAATATTCATAATTGAACATATCTTTACAACGTTGTTACTCACAGAGCACTGGGCTATAAGCAGCTAATGAGCGTCCTCGGATGCCAACCCTATACAGTTACAGAACGAACACACACTAAGTTACACACTTGGGAATCAACAACTTAGTCCCTAACTTGACTCGGTGTGGTTCTACATCAATATCCTCATTAAGATGCCTTAAACATGGCCTAGGAATGCCTAGGATGGAAAGAGGATACAAAGATGCACTTTAAAACACTTTTCAAAATTTTCAGAAAACAGGGGTCTCGCCGGCGTGATTTCTACGCCGAGCGACATATCGACAAGGATCTCCGCCGGCGTGACTTCTTCGCCGAAAGCGGACTATAAACTTCATGAAAAGTATTGGATGCATGCAATTCACGCTCAACGGACGCTCGACCTCCGCTCGAGCGTGAGACTCAGGTTCTCACTCGAGCGTGAACTCTCTCGCTCGAGCGGACTGTAAAACACAAGAACTTCTGGGTACATGCATTTCACGCTCGAGTGGAAGTGCACGACTCAGAGGGTACGCTCGAGCGTGGGTAAAAAATCTGGAATTTTCAGATTCATCCCCAAGCACAAAACTCAACTTTAAAAGCCTCAAATTCGATCCTTTTGGGCCAATTTTCTAGAAAAACACTTTAAACCCATACTATAACATGTTTTGAAGATCAATTTGAGAAATCAAAACCCAAGGATGAGTCAATTGAACACCATTTTCAAATAAACTTCAAGAACAAAGCTCAAAAACAACATGCACGTATTCAATTAAATTCAAAGCTTCAAATACATGGTCAAATAACTTAATCCTTCCAAAAACATGATGAATTCTTGAACTATAATCAAAATATGAACATGCATGTAGCAAATTTCATGGAAAGACCTCAAAACTCAAGAATGTGTACATGCATGCATGAATTCACTTTCAAATTCAACTCTTTAAACCAATTCTTGAATTTAAACTCTAAATTACCATGAACCACGCAAGATACAACTAAAATTCACAAACGAGAGGATGAAATCTCTACCTTAGGTCTTGAATTCAAGGTATACAAGTTTAATTATGCAATCTCTCTTCAATTCCTCTAGATTCAAGCAAGATTTCAAGATGAATTCCAAACTTCTCCTAGCTCTCTCTCTCTTTCACAGTTTGGTCTAGGGAAAAGGCTGAAGGAATGTTATGTCAAATGTGTATGAAGTGAAAAGAAGTTAGCCTAGAATCACCCACTCAATGGCAATTTCATAAATAACTTGAACTAATGCGATTTAGCTTTATTTAATCTAATTTAATCATACCAAATCAAATTTCAATTGAATCAACCATAAAATCACATAAATTCTAATTAGAATAAAATACCAATTAATTTCAGATTCAGCCGCCGATAAGGTCTTCAATTTGCAATTCAAAACTTAAAACATGAACAGATCAATCAATTGATAAACAGGTAGAAATGCAATCAAGCAACATACTCATGCAATCAGTTTAGGATTTCATCCTAATCAGTTACTTATCATGTTCAGTCACAATTTAGTAGTAATCAGAGGTGAGGGTTGTCACAGCAAGTCTCGTCGCTCGAGCGTGCTTCTGCGTCCACAAAAACCTGAGAGCTTGCAATCTACACTCGAGCTAGCATTCCGTCACTTAAGCGGAATTCAGAATACGAAGGTGCTCGCTCAAGCGTGAAATCCTTCGCTCGAACAAGGAAGCCAAAATCTGGGTTTTCCAGATTTGCCTCAAAAGCTCAAACCAAGAATTAACCTTGTCAAAACTCAACCTTTTGGGCCAGTTTTCTAGAAACACCTAGAAACTCATACTACAACATGTTTTGAAAATCATTTTGTAAAATTAAGCCCAAAGGTAAGCCAATTGAACACCAATTTCAAAGAAACGTGAAGAACAATGTAAGAATATAACATGCATGAGTTCTTATGAATTCCAATGCTCTAAAACATAATCAAATGCAAGGTTGAGCTCAAAACTATGGTGAATTCATGGACTAAAACCAAAATATGAACATGCATGTATGGATTTCATGAAAACAACCTCAAGATTCTATGATATGGGCTTGCATGCATGAAATCTCTCTCAAAACAACACTTTAAATTAATTCTTGACTCAAATCACTAATTTACCATGAACCATGCATGTGACAACTCAAATTCATAATTAAGAGGGTGAATTCCTACCTTAGGTCTTGAATTCCAAGTATGTTGGCTCAATTTTGCAAATCTCCTTCAATTACTCTTATTTTCCAAGCAACTCTTGATGAAATCAAGTTTTTCTCCTACTCTCCCTCTCTCTCTCGATTTTGGTCTTGGAGCTGGATGAGATGATGTATCAAATGCAAGAATTAAGTCCCAAACAATGTTTTAGAAAATGGCCACTCAATGGCAAAAGTGTAATTACCTAGCTTCAATTAGTTTAACATTATTTAATCTAATTCAATCATTCCAAATCAAGTTTTAATTAAACCTACCATAAAATTACATAAATCCTAATTAGCATGTAACACTAATCAATTTCTGATTCGGTCGCCGATAAAGCCTTCAATTTGCAATTCGAAATTAAAACATAAACAGATCATTTAATGACAAACAAATAGAAATGCAATTAGGATTTCATTCTAATCAATTACTTATCATGCTCAATCACAATTTAACGCTAATCAGAGGTGACGGTTGTCACATGTGTGATAAACGAATACCCACTAGACTTAAAGGTAAATTCTATAGAACGGCTATTAGACCAGCAATGTTATATGGGACGGAGTGTTGGGCAACAAAGAAACAACATGTAGATAAGATGAGTGTAATTGAGATGAAAATACTGAGGCGGATGCATGGCAAGACTAGACAAGACAGAATTAGAAATGAGTGTATTCGGGAATGGGTAGGAGTAGCACCGATAGAAGGTAAGTTAAGAGAGAATCGATTGAGATGGTTTGGTCATATTCAACGGAGACCAACAAAGGCAGTAGTGAAGAGATGCGATGTTGTAACGGTAGATGGAAGTGTTAGGGAACAGGGTAGGCCTAGATTAACGTTGGTTAGCGTTATAAATTGAGATATGGATTTACTTAATTTGACTAACGAAATGGCTTTTGATAGGGCCGCCTGGAGAAGAAGGATTCATGTAGCCGACCCCATTTGATGGGACTTAAGGCTTGGTTTCGTTTGGTTTGGTTTAGTTGTATATTAATTGTAAATTGTGAACATTCACATTATATTTTGGTATAAGTTTTTTTTTTTTTTTTCGAAAGTTAATTGTATTTTTGTTGTTTTTGTTACTATGCTTGTTAGTTGAACAATCATTTTTGTTACCATTGAATAATTAAAAAAGTTGATTTCCATTTTTTTCAATTTTGTTTTATATTTTCACGTTGCAGTATAAATGTTTACATTGGTATGAGTTATTTTTTTTTAAGGCTATGTTGTATATTAATTATAAATTGTGAATATTCACATTGTATTTTGGTATGAATTTTATTTTTTCGAAGGTTAGTTGTATGTTTGTTGTTTATTGTAAACATTGATATTGTACTTATGTGTTTTATTTTTTCAAAAGTTAGTTGTATGTTTGTTGTTTACTGTGAATATTCACATTATATTTTGTTTTTCATTAAAAAAATTTGTTGCGTTATTTTTAAAATTTTCAAATTATAAAAAAATTCAAAATTCATAATTTGAGATTTTCTCCTTAAAATAAGGGAGAGATTTTCTCTATGGAATAAGATAAATATTTTCTCCATAAAATGAGAGACTATTATTATATATTAGTTTGAAAATAAAAACATGTACAAAAAATTAGAAAGGGTGATTTGGTCATATTATATTAAATAGGACTTTATGGAATACTCAAAAAAAAAATATTGGTTAGATAGAATAAAATACTTAGGGTGTGTTTGGTAACGTTTACGTTTTCAGTTTATATTTACAAAAATTTTATAAACTGGTTTTTGTTTATTTTTTGTTTATTTTTAGAAAAACATAAACTACAAACGCGTTTGGTAATTGACAAAATGTTTTAAAAATATTAAAAAGAGGGAGAAATGGCAAGTGGTGGCAAATGGCGGCAGAAGACGGTGGTAGAAAGTGGTGACGGTGGGTGATCGGTAGCTAGTGGTGGTGGCTGGTAGCGGGTGGGTGGTGGTGGTAGTGGTGGATGGGTGGGTGGTGGTGGTAGTGGTGGATGGGTGGGTGACAGTGGCGGGTGGTGGATGGTAGTGAGTGGGTGGTGGTGGTGGTGGTGGTGGTGGCGGCGGGTGGGTGGTAGTGGTGGCGGGTGGATGGGTGACGGTGGCGGGGTGGTGGGTGGTGGTGGCAGGTGGGTGGCGGATGACGGGTGGTGGTGGGTGGTGATGGTAGGTGGGTGGATGGGTGGGTAACGGTGGTAGGTGGTGGGTGGTAGTAGGGGTGGTCGTGGGTCGGTTGCAGCCACGGAACCTCTAATCCGCCATCCATCCGCCGGATTGGCGGATTTGAGAAAATCCATCCGCATCCGTCCGCCAATCCAGCGAATGCGGATTGAGCGGATTGGCGGATGGATGCGAATCGGTTTGGCGGTTTAAAATTTTTTGCTGGACTAAGAACCATCATCATCATCTTTTGATCGAAGTCTTCCAAACATAATAGTAAACAAAGAATCTAATATTTCCCCATCAAAAGTTAAAAGCAACTATGGTTACCACATTATCAGAAATATGAAATTGGACGCGTTCACAATTTACCTTTATTTATTTACTGACTCTGTGATCACCGCCAGCTTTTGTGGTGGAGGAAAGGTAAGGGTAATCATAAAAAGGCTAGAGGTGATAGCAGAGCAGAGGGATGGTAATTGAAGGCAGTGGGCAGTGGTGTGGTCACTAGAGATGAGTAATGGCTGCCCAGATACAGCTATAAATTAGAGGAAAGCTTCAGTAAAATGCATGGAATGAGGACCCAAAAAGTTTAAAAAAAATTCAATTCTTGGGCCCCCACACAAAGGCTAATTTTACAAATCAAGTTATAACACTGCATTCAATAACTGAAGGAGATTTTTCATCATGAATGGCCTTTCCAAAATAATAAATAAATAAATACTACCATTCAGCTACAAGAAGCAAGAACCCTTTCAGGTGAACAAAACAAACTAATACTTATAGACTACCAAACCAATCATAAGGCTTTGAATAAAAAACAAAAAAAAATCTCTGTTCAGTATATACACAACAAATCTATATGCATATGAACACAAACTAGTTTGCCATTCAAAGCAAACAGCCCTCTAATTGGTGACAAGGAGGCTATTGAGGGTCCTGTTTGGTTGTGTTTTCATCTTTTTGGTGGTTGTCTCTTCAACAAAAACAAACAAACACTATGGTTGATCAATCTGCCAGAGTGTGCTGTGTGTGCTAATTTGCTAAAGACAAACAAATAGTGTGTGCATTGCACATAGGTGGACACAACCTGCTCAGTGTGTGTGCTAAACAAACACTATGGTTGATCAACCTGCTCAGTGTGTGGCAGACTCTAACCTCAAGAGTCATGGAACATGGAACAACCTGCTCATATACAAAAACAACCTACTCAAATTTAGACAAACAACTTGGCCAGTAGACGCAACAACGCAGCACAAAATTTTAACATACAATCATCTAAAATAAAGTATTACAAATCATCCAAAATAAAATATTACAATCATCCAAAAAATTTAAAATGTCTTAATAGTTATACAATCATCCAAAAAAGTCGAAATGTCTTAATAGTTAATACAATCATCCAAAAAATTTAAAATGTCTTAAGCCATTGATTTCTTTGAGCCAAACCAAGCCATGAGCCAAACCTACATAAAAAAAAAATGAAATTATTTAACAAGGAAAACACTAAAAAGTCTTAAACTTAAAATAAGTAAACATAATACAACAAAAACATGTGAAGTAAACATAATATAGCAAAGGAGAAGTATTTTACCAATGATATTAAATTTCAATATAACTACTCTCAAGACTTGGACTTGAACATGAACCTGATTCCGAAACAACTACACATAAAACATAATACAACAAAAATATGTGAAGTGAAGATAATGAATTTTGAATAATACAAAATAAATAAAATTTAAAACAAAATAAATCATTGTATATATATATTACCCGAATCATATTGTTGTTCAAATTTTTCAACATTATCCATTGCTTGTCGAAGGTACTTCGAAGCCAATTTTGTGTACAAACAAGAACCTCCACCATCTTGGGAGCAAGTGAACTACGGAATGGATCAAGTATACGGCCTCCTGTACTAAAAGCCGACTCAGAAGCAACAGTGGAGATAGGCATTGCCAACACATCTCTTGCTATAAGTGATAATACTCTATACTTTGTTGCATTAACCTTCCACCACTCCAAGATATCAAATTGAGTATTTTTCCCACCTTTCTCAATATCACTCAAATACTTGTCCAATTCCGATATACTCTCACTACTACAAAATTGCCCCTCCAAAAATGAGTTAAATTGAGAGTTCACAATAGAATGTGGATCATTCTCATCTATCACCATATCTATTGTTTCATTTACATTGGAGACATAGACATTGTTGAATCAAGTGTGGCATAATGATCATACAATTCAGTCAAACAATATTTTACCTTGTTTAACATTTCTTTCACTTTTACCACATCCCCACCAAAAATTGTTGAGAAACAAAATTGCAAGTATGTCATTTTCCTTCTAAGATCAAGCACAATCGCAACATACAAAAGGAGATTGATTTTATCCCCATTTTCCCAATACTTGTCAAACTTCTCTTTCATTTTCTTTGCCATTAAAGACAAAATAGGATCGTCGTCTTTGATTAATTGTCCAATCATGTTTTCAATGACAAAAATTTCAGTGTAGAATGTATTTGAAGTAACAAATAAAGACCCAAAAAATCTCTTTGTTGCATTGTAGAACATTTTAAGAAATTTCAAAAACACCCTGCAATTATCCCAATCCTCGGCTGTAGGTATCTCTCTCCTCTCACCCCCTTCATTATCCAAAAAGTAGTGTTTATAATTGTAGTCCTCCTCACCCATTCTTTGAAACACACTCTCAAATTTTTATGCCGCCTCCAACATAAGATATGTGGAATTCCACCGTGTTGGCACATCTAAGCACAAGAGACTCTTACTCTCAATTTTCAAACTTTCCACATACTTTTTAAAAGTGTCAAGATGGTTTGGAGAAGACCTCACATATCTCACTGCATGCCTCACATTCGCTATACAAGACTCAAGATCCTTCAATCCATCACTAACAATGAGATTTAGAATATGCGCACAACAACGCATATGTAAAAACTCATGACCAAAAACAGTTCCCTTCCACAGTGTTGTAGTTCGTTTCAAGAATCTAATGGTTAGATTATTAGAACTCGCATTGTCAACAGTTAAGGTAAAAAGCCCATCAATGTCCCACTCTTTTAAGAGTGTCTCAATTTTTTTTTTCCAAGAGTTTCTCCTTTGTGGTCTTCAACTTGACAAAAATTAATGATCCTCTTTTGTAACTTCCAATCATCATCAATGAAATGTGCTGTTAGACACATGTAACACAAATTTTGTATGGAAGTACATGTGTCTGTGGTAAAGCAAATCCTACGCCCCTTCACAAGTTTCTTCAACCTCTCTTTTTGATTAGTGTATATGTCTACAATGTCCCTAGCTATGGTATGTCGGGATGGAATCTTGAACTTGGGTTGCATGACATTGCAAAACCTTTTAAAACCAACCCCATCCACCAATTTAAAAGGCAATTCATCAATTACTATCATCTCGGCAAGATACCTCCTACCAACTTCTACAGAAAATAATGTAGCCACAACATCAACACCACCCTCCCCATCAACTTGTCTTGGTTTAAATCCTAATGTTTGTTGCCCTTGAGTATCCCTATATGGGTACTTTGTACAATTTTTCAAATGAGTCAATAAATTACTTGTTCCATAACTCTTAGAGCCTACCATATATTCTTTCTTACAATACTTGCACATAGCCCTATCTTTCCCATCAATACCCTTAATCTTTTCAAAATGATCCCAAGCCTTTGATTGTGTTCTCCCACCACTACTACTTTTGGCCAAGGGTGGTCTAGGAGGGCGAGCAATAGGCTGGGTAGAGGGGTCAATAGAAGATGATTCAAGCTCAACATTAGGATTAACAAAAAATGTTTCTTCACTTGGAGGATCCATGAGTAAAAGATTATCAAATAAACTGCCAAAAACCAAACATAGAACAAGAGAGAGAATGAATACCAAGACAAACATCACTACTTAGCAACTACTTAGCAACTCATACAATGTTAACTTAGTGTTATTTAGCAACTCATACAATGTAACTCAATGTTACAATGTTAACTCATACAATGAAAGTTCATTCAGACTTCTATATCTAGTAAGTAGTAACTGAATCTGTTACATTGATCATACATGCATTGACAAGATTGGTAGCAGAATTAGGTGAATTGACAAGATTGAGAAATAAGATAAACTAGGTTAAATAAGAAGTATGTGACCACTAACCAGATTTTCTTTCAAAAACAGGTTAAATATGAATAAATTACTGGTCCCTTAATTAGTTACTTAAGACTATCTTACACATATGAATATCTCCATAGGCTTCATATTCATTCAGACTTTAGATTCATTCATTCTCCACTGACCAATTCTCTAAAGAATTTTAGTGTTAAAAAACAAATTCAACAATGCTTATCAAGCTAATCAATCTTAACACCACTTAATTATGAGCTTCTTCACACTGTTTAGAACCTCTAAGTAATGAATATCAAGCTAAGCAAAAACTATAATTATAATTAAAACCATAAATAAAAACAAATTTGTCATTTTCCATTTTTCATTCACAAATTTGCCATTTTCTAAGTAAATACAGAAAAAAATTTCATTCACAAATTTTTCATCCATTTTTCATTCACAAATTTGGATATTGAATTTGCTGCACTATTATGTAAAAACATATTTGTCATTTTCTAAGTAATGAACCTCTAAGTAAGTAATTTTCCATTTTTCATTCGGATCACATTGTAAAAAAAAATGTCAAATAACAGATTCAGCCTTTAGGAGCTACATCATTTTTCCGTCTCTGATCTGTGAGCTTTTTAACATTGTAAACAGATTTAATGCATAATATAGAGAGGGAAAGAAAATAGGAAACTTCCATTTTTTTTCCTCTCTGTAACCTTCTTCACACTGTAGAACCTCTCTTCCACTGGTTTGGTTTCACTTTAGAACTACAACAAAGTGGAACCAAAAAAAAAAAAGGAAAATAAGAACGAACAGATTTACAGAACAAAAAAAAAATTATAGAACGAACAGATTTACAAACAAATTGCAGAAAATAAGGGGCTTGTTTGGTTTGTGTTTCAGAAACATGTTTTGGAAAAAAAAAAAAGTACGAAAACATGTTTGGTTTGGTGTTTTGGGAAATTTGTTTTGGAAAATTGTTTTGAGAGAGAGTTTTGGAAAAAATGATTGATTTGATGTGTATGTGAGAGAGATTTGTTTGGAAAAGTTGTTTGGTTTGTGTGTTTTTGGAAATTTTTTTGGGAAAATTTGTTTGGTAGAGAAAATTTCTGAAATTTGTTTGTAGAGAAAATTTCTGAAATTTTTTTCAGAAACATCAACCAAACAAGCCCAAGAACTTTAGAGGAAGTCGAAGTCGGAAAAAAAAATTACAGAACGAACAGATTAGAGAGGAGAATAAGAGAATAAGAGAAGACAATATCTCACCACCACCACACCACGATCGTCGATCGCCGACGGCTATTTCAGTGTAGATCGTCTCTCGATCGTCGTCGCCGTCGGTATGGGTAGGGTAAGGTTCTGAAGGAGAGAGTGTGTGTGTATCGAAGAAGATGACTGAAATATTAGGTTAAGTGTGGTGAGATAAGATCAGAAAATGGGGGAAAATAATAATAAAAAATAAAAATAATAACAAAAGTGAGCGGGTCGGGTATATTGGGTAAAGAGGCGGGTCAACCGCAACCCGACCTGAACTCGCAAAAAGTCAAATAATGCACCCGCGCTCGCCCACCACGTGTCACGCATCCATCTATATGGTGTTGGGTCGGGTCGGGTTGGACGGTTCAGGCGGGTCGGTACATCTGCTGACCACCCCTAGGTGGTAGTGAGTGGGTGGTAGTGGTAGTGGTGGTGGTGATGGTGGCTGGTGGCTGGTGGATGGCAGGGAGTGGTGGGTGGTGGCAGGTAGGTGGCGGGTGGTGATGGTGGTGGGTGGGTGGGTGGGTGGTAGCAGTGGTGGTGGTGGTAGTGGATGGTGGGTGATGGTAGTGGCAGGTGGGTGGCAGGTGATGGTGGTGATAGGTGGTGGATGGTGGTGGTGGTGGTGGCTGGTGGCTGGTGAGTGGTGGTGGCAAGTAGATGGCGGGTGGTGGAAACGGGCGGTGGATGGTAGTGACGGGTGGATGGCAGGTGGGTGGTGGGTGGTGGTGGCGAGTGGGTGGTAGATGGGTGGTGGCTGGTGGTGACTGGTGGGTGGGTGGTGGTAGCGGGTGGTGGTGGCGGGTGATGGTGGCAGGTGGTAGTGGGAAGTGGGTGATGGGTGGTGGTGGTGGAAGACAGTGGTGAAAAATGGTGGCGGATGGTAGCTAGTGTTGGGTGGTAAAAAAAAAAAAAACTCAAAACTCAAAACTCAAAATGGAAATATATTTTTTGTATTTTTATTTTTTGGCCAAATTTATAAACTGAGGCCACTGATTTATAAATCAAAAATTTTACTAAACAAGTTTTTATTTGAATTTTTAAAATTTTTGTAAATATAAACAGAAAACTGAAAACGTAAGTGTTATCAAACAGCACCTTAGAAATAGAATTTATAAAAAAAAATGCCCTTTTTTTTATTTTACATTTTGGCTTCTTTATTTTCTCTCTTTCCTCTTGTTTTGTTACTCGAACCACCATCATACCTTATCGACCATCACCACCGCAATCCTTCTCTAGCCCCACCTAGTTTCTTCCCTATACCCCCACCAACTCCAAGTTATTTCCTTATTCCACTACAAACTTGTTCCTTCATTTTTTTACTATTGCGACTAGTTCTACCATTTCCTGGCTCATACTACTATAACCCCTTCCCCCTTGAAAAGCCACAGGACTTTTTACCCATTTAAAAATCCACTGTGACAAGCTCCTATCATTGTGACAACATCTTTAGAAAACCATCATCGAGAAAAGGTTTTGATCTGATCTGATCTGTCCACCCCATTTCCTTTATTTATTTATTTTTTGTTGATTTTGTGGTTGAAAATGTTGGTGATTGGGAATTATGATGGTTAATTAAGATGGTCGCAAAAGATGAAACAATGTGGAGAGAGGTAGGTGGTGGCAATTGAGAAATGGGTTAAAAGTATGCAAAAGAGCTAGACAAGGCGATGGAAGCTTGGGATGGGGTTGGCAAGGGTATGTTTGTGTAGGAATGGGGTAAGCTGGCAGTCAAGGAGAGTGTTGAGGAAGAGAAATGATGAGAGAGAATAAGCGAGGGGCATTTTTGTAACTTTAATGATGGATTTTACATTTTTGCTATTTTTTTTCTTTTTTTTTATTCTCCACATTCATACAATTAATTGTCCCAAATTTATTTTTCTATGATTTTGCCAAAAAAATTTGTTCAAGGATCCCTTGATGAAGAGGTTGTTCACATTTGATTTTTGAGTATGTCGTAGAGAAATTATTCTAGTATTCTTCTTGGAGTAAATTTAAATAGTGCTTCAAATTAATATATATTGGTTTAAATGATGAAACTTACTATTTTTGTATTAAAATTTTAATAGACAATGTAAAACCTTTCAATTAATAAATAATTCATTTTTTTGTTAACGTATGATAAATTTGAAAAAAATATACTACTTTTATGCAAAAGTACAAATAATAAAATATATATAATGTTTTTAAACAATATCTTAAAGATATATCTTTTTTTAAGCTTAGGGTTTGATCCCGATAACAAATTAAACTCTAATTTTTTTAATTATTTAATGAACTCTCAATTTTAAAAATGGTATCAACTCTAGTAATTCATTAGTTATAACTAACGGGGGCTATTTGGATAATTCAGGCTGCGTTTGGGAAGTTGGTTGGGGCTAAAATAGCCACAAAAGACAAAACAGGCTATTTTAGCCCCAAAAAAATAAAACATCACATCCAACCTATAATAATTACACTCTTCTCTCACAAAAAAAGTCAAAAAAGTCAAAAAGCCAAAAAGCCCTTCACAAACCAAACTTTTTAGCCCAGGCTAAAATAACCAAAAAAACCAAAAAACCAAAAAGCTAACTCACTTCCCAAACCCACCCTCAACCATGTCAGTGGTGTTGACCAGTAGCAGTGGCTATGAATTAAGGAAGGAATGGGATGGGTGACAATAAACTGGGGAAGGAAAGCATAGTGGTGGATGAAAAAAACAGATAGAGCGATGGTAGTGGGTAAAGGTTGGAGGTGACTATTAATCGTAATAATGGAGGGAAAAAAAAAAAAGTTAAATTGTCTACATTATTTATTTTACATTAGTTATAATTTAACGGGTATAAAGATGGTTAAAATTGGTACAATTTTAAAAATTTAAAGTTTAAATTAAAATAATTTAAAAAATTAGGACTTAATTTATTAATGAGGTGTATCCTTAATTTTTTTTAATTTCTTTCCAATTATTATTATTGTTATTATTATTTTTTAAAATTTTAATTAGTGTTTGGGAACATCCAAACCACATTTTTTCAAATTTTTTTTCTTTAGTTATATTTTTTGAAAATTATGTCAAAATTTTTTACTTTTTCAATCTATCTTGTGTAAACAAATTTAAAAAGTAAATTTTTTTTTTTAAAAAAATTTTAGCTTTTTTTTGTTTGTCTTTTCTGATTTTTAATTTTTTTTTTCAAAATTTTTAATTTTTTTTGTCTACTTTTCCAATATGTCAAGTCAAGTAGATATAGAACCCACAAATTTAAAACTTCTTTTGAAAAATTAAAGAAAAAAATCACCAAAGATAAAAAAAAAAACAAACAAACAAACAAATAAACAAACAAACAAACAAAAAAGTAAATTCCACACACCTATAACAAACGAAAATTATCACATAAGCCAGATACATGATTATGTACCCATCTAATAAAATTTGGAAATTTTTTTTAGGATTCCTGGTATTAAGATTTTATAGCATAAAGGATATTTAATATTTTCCTAATGTTTAAGATCCCTCAATATCAATCCAAAAAAACTTTGATCCAAAATTTTTTTTTGGACCTCCTAGCGAACGTCTCTCCAAACAGAATTTCTCTAGATTTTAATCTAGAGATTTTCTTCGATTTTCGCAAGAATTTCTCTGGGTTCAAGCTAGAAATTTTCTCTGCCTTCTCAATTACGATGTTCAATGCACAAATCAATCACCCAAATAAGCAACAATAACAACCAATATATATATATAGAGAGAGAGAGAGAGAGAGACTTAGTAAAAGGATAATTTCTCTAGGTTCAAACTAGAGAAATCCAGAAAAAATTGAAATATCTTTGTTCACAGAGAATTGAAATTTCTCTAACTTTGTTCACAAAGAATTTCTCTATATTTGTTCACAATTTTAAACTAGATAAAATTGTTTTAACCAAACCAGAGAAATTTTAGCACAAATCATCACTCTCTCTTCTCCGATCACCAATTATTTCTCTTCTTACTAGAGAAATTCTCTGGACTATATAGACAAATAAGAGAGTGATGATACCAATCCAATGCAATAAAAATCAATAATAAGATACAGAGAGATGAAGAAATACCAAGTTATGATTAGTGATCAGTGTGAACACTGTCCATGGTGCTAGGCTCAAGATTCATGAGGACAGCACGTGGAACAAACCTCTCACAAGAAGCCTCATTGTGGTTTACATTGACACGTTCCAGTTGCAAATTTGAAGTTCCAACATACCTTCCAGTTGGATCTATCCCATGTTTATCACAAACAACTTTCAAAATTTTGATCCAATCTGGTTTCCGCACTGTCCACCTTGAATGTGTAGGATTTCTCTCATTGTTTCTGAGATTAGAAGATCGATCGATCGAGAAATGAATGACTTTGATCGACTGAGAGTGGGTGAGACATTTCGAAGGTCAAATTGTTGAAGAAGAAATCAGTAGGTTTAGAGAATGATCTGCGATCTTCATACTTGGATTTGGAGATGGAAATGCTATCGTTAGAGTGAGATTGATCATCAGTGGTGGTTATTGGAAAATCACTCAGAGTGTGCCTTTGCTTCCTCTGTTTTTTCTTGTTTATTACCATGGATGTCTATGTTATCATTCATTTTTAGAGAGAGAGAGAGAGAGAGAGAGAACGTGAGAAGAGAGATGAGAGAGAATAAGAGAGTGGGTGTTATATATGAGTGTGGGTGAGGGATCTTATACTACAAAAAAAATTATTGGGGACTTTTTCTAAAAGTTTGAGAGGAATGTTAGACCAATTTTCCCATAAAATTTTGTCATTTTTTCCTCATTCTTTTATTTTTAAAGCTATGTAATTATTAAAAACAAAGAAAAGAAAAGGAAAAAAAAGTCCTATTATTAATTGCAGAAAATTTTTAATTCAATATAGACTTTTAAAAAATATAAATAAATAATAAATTTTATTAACATTCATAATTAAAATTATATACTTTATACCAAGTAATTTTCCCATTAATTTCTCCCTGTCTTTCACGGCAAGTGACGAAGTCGTCGGAGCCATTCATGTAAAAGTTGGTTGAATGAGGCAATTAGGGTTTCCATATTCATTCTCTGATGCAAACAATTAGGGTTTTCTCTCTCTGATACGCAGCATGAACATAGGGCTTCCAATCTCCGGATTGTAGCCAATGTCAGCCCCTTTCTGTCAAGCCCTCTCTTATTGTCCCTCTCTTCTCTCACATCCCATTTCCAGAGCTAGGGTTCTCAAACTCTCCAAATCCCCACTCCCACTCAATCGGACTTCACTCCTCCTCGGCTCTCTCTCCAAGTCTTCCAAACATGTAATCTCTCTCTCTCTCTCTCTCTCTATGCATCAAGTATATATTTTTTTGTATGTATCTAATTTGCATGTGAATCTGATTTTCATTTTGTTTCTAAGAGAGATAATTGGGAAGAAAGGAGTACTCCAATGGCTAAACTCAAATTTGAGTAAAAGTTTCGTAATTGGCACAATTGTAAATTTAGAAGTTGCTTTATCACTACAAATGGCCTTTAGAAATTTGAGTAAAAAAAGGTCTCCCTTGATTTGAGTCTGGGATTGGGGAAAGATTTTGAGCATTTTTATCTGGGTAAATAAAGGGTGGTAAGGATTGGAGATGCCCTTAAATTTGTGATTCTAGGTGGGACTTGAGGAATGTCACAACTCTTTTGCAAACTAAATGGATTGAGGTCTAGGAAGCACGGATACGGGATACGGATACGATACAATACGGATACGGCGATACGACAAAATTTGAAAAATTAGGATACGGGTACGGTGGGATACGTTCGTAAAAAATATTATTTTAACAATTTTTAGTAATGCAGTATGCATAAAAATAAAACCTAAAGCAAAAGATAACTTGATAAAGAAGAAAAATTCCTATAAAACTAAGAGTCTTCAAGGTCAATAGCTTCAACTTGTTCCCCTTCATCAGTGAATATCACAGACCTTAGCTAAAGTCAAAAAACTATTCTTAAATAAAAATTTCAGCAAATATACTTTTTTAAGTCATCAATGATAGCCTAGGAAGCACGGATACGGATATGGTGATATGGGGATGTGGATATGGCGATATGTCAAAATTTGAAAAAGTATGATACAGGTACAGCGGGGATACATTCGTAAAAAAAAAGAAAATTTTAATTTTCATAATGTAATATGCTTGAAAATAAAACTTAAAGTAAATTAATAAATAAAAAGAGGGATTCCTATTAACCTAAAAGTGCTCAAACATTCATAAAACAACCAAAACTAAAAGCAAAAGTAAAAGCAAATGCAAATTAAACATCATCCTTACATGCCAACACCAAAAAAAGAATGAGAGCAGAGAGAAGAAACGTGAGAGAGTGAGAAAGCGAGAGAGAAGTGAGAGAGATAACAAGGATACATCAATTTGACAAATTCTATTACTTTAACTCTCACTATATTCCTCTTATCAAAGAACTAAACAAAATATTATAAGTAATATGTAACTTCGAGTATCCGATACTTCAAAATTAAGTATCCGATACTTCAAAATTAATAAAAAATTAATTAAGAAGTATCCGATACTTTTAAGAAGTATCCGATACGTATCCGCGAGTATCCGAGGAGTATCGGTATCCGATAAGTATCCGATACGGATACGTCACCCTTTTTGAAGTATCCGTGCTTCATAGATTGAGGTTTTCTAAATTTCGTTATCTAAAACGATAGCAAACATATGGCTCATTTTGTTTTCCTTATATTTTCTTGTGTTTTCTCATTACCCAAATGGTGCAAAGATTGATTTTTGTAGTCTTTCAGATAACCTCCATATGTTACTGAGAAAAAGTTTAAATCCTTGGCGCAACTAATATTGATACGGCTTGTAGGCTTAGTTAAGGTGTGTTTTTCACTATTGAGAAGCATAATTATTGAGGCTTACTTCGCATATTTTTTCCTCTGGCTTCTTGAAAGCGAAGAGAAGATTCAGTATTGCATTGATGTTTTATATTTCTAATATTTTTCTGTTGTCTTGTAGAAATGGAAAATTTCATGCTTTAGGCATGAAGACACTTCTTCAGAATTTCTTGAGCCCGAGAATGTAGATGATAAATTGCCGGAAATACTGGTGAACCCTGAATTTGAACAATCGAATATTGGAAATGATGATTGGGTTTCAAGTCTTAGAAAGGTATTTTTCACTTATTTTGGTTGGACAGTAAGTTTTAGTTTAAGTACATTGGTGGGAATTATTTATTGTTCTCAGTACCAAAGCATCTTACTTGATACTACTTTTGTTGAATATGGGTAGATTTTAATATCTTTTATTTTCCAGAAAGTTGATCGTTTTAAATTGCCTAGGCAAGATGTGTCCTATGTAAAAAGATATGCTTCGATTTTAGCTCCATTTAACTTGTCATGTTCATTAAAAATCTGTGGTTTCTTCCATTGTTTCTTCAACTCTTCTACCCCCTTGGAAGGAAAATAAATGAGAAACCATACTACAAATGGAAAAAGATAAAGTTATTAGATTAGTCAATTATGATATTTTTGGTCTTAACTCATAATGAGTTGGAACCTATTAGTTGTGTACTTATTAAAACAATAAAGAAAAATAATTAAGTTGGAAACTAATTAATTGCTTACTTTCACTCACAAGTTAAGTTACATATGTAACAGTCTTCAGAGATAGTACACCTTCATGTTCAATTATCGCCTTGCATATGTGTTCAGATTTGAGCTGTTTATGCTGCCATTCAGATCTAAGAAAATAGTGGGAAGGTTAAAAAATAAAATTATTCTCAACTAATTATTGTTTTGTTACATTAGTTAATTTTTTAACAGCTCTTGACATGTTATAACAATCTGATTATCTAAAATTATCTGATCATGGTTTTTAGTTAATCACGTACATTAAAGTAAATGCCTTGGCTGGGTAGGCGTGTTTAAGTGTCAATCTGTCTGATTCCCAAATCTTTGGATATCAAGGCATGGGTCAGTTGTTGATCCATCAGGTTTCTGATTTCTCTTTTTCTACTTAATAGTGTTTCTAGTTTTCTACCATGTTGGCAAAAAAGAAAAGAAAAGAAAAGAAAAGAAAAAGAAGAAGTCTACTAACAAGGTCTATCCCACATAGGTTTTTGAATAATAGAATCAATTTGGGAACAGGTAGCGAAAGTATATTAGAAACTTTATGTGGGTGGAGAATGTGCTACGATTTCTGTGGAGGACCTCGTCTCTCACCACTAAGCCTGCAGAACCCTAGAGTGCTGTGGTGCCAAGGACAGGGTTCGGCTTAACACCATGCACTCTTCCTTTGTTGAATCTGCCTTAGTTATTTCTTCTTTGGCTATTGATTGGGATACTTCATTTCTTTCTTAGACGACCCCATCAGGAAAAATAATATGAATGACTGTGTTACAATTCATAATAATTATCAGAAAGTAGAAATGGGAAATATTGTGCTTGCACATATTTTTCTTACAGAAGAATCAAGTTTCTATCAAGAGTTCTGGTCATTTTTGACTGAGATACTTCATTCATTTCTTAGTTGTCCATGTAATACATGTAATAATACCCCCATGTGAATAATGTAAAGATTATGAATGACTATGCTACAATCCATTAATGACAATTAGTGAGTAGAACATGGGAAATATGGTGCTCAGAGACATAATGCCTATGGAGTAATTAGTTTCTAAGAAGAGTATCCTAATTTCCTTTTCCTAAAAGAATAAGTTGATGAGTGGATTTTGTAATCAAGTTCTAAAGTGAGTGCATTGTTTGTCATTTTATTTTATTTTTTTGAATGCCCCTTGTGTCTTTTTTAAATTTTTGCATAGACCAATTAAGGGAAATTAAGAAAATCTATGCTAGGTTCAACTGTAAAAGTGTAAAATCAACTCCTATCATGATGTTTGAGATTAGTGAGTAATTTTCCGCTTATGTTTCAGGCTGCAGATGTAGTTTTTATTGCAGAACCTTGGACAGTGCCATGGACAGCAAAGACCATTCTGCAGGTAAATCATTTTTTTCATTTATCATATAGTTGTTATTATAAAATATTCCGAGTCCCACAAAAGCACTTTAACAATGTGTCATGCATCCATCTCTTATCTAGTATTGGTAAATAGCAATTCATTTGCAATGGAAAGTCTTTCAACAATGATGAGCAAGCTTCAGACTTTTTCTATCATGTGCTCATTGATATGAATATTCAACTAAAGGGGAAATATGACAAATATAATCTTCCATTAACAAGGAATGCTGTTGTAGGCTCCTAGAATTTGTGGGCCATAATGGAGAGCAAGCATAAGCTTCTAAATGTCAAATATTTGGAAATGTTATACGTAAAGGTTGTAAATATTACCTACCCAAAAAAAAAAAGGTTGTAAATAATCTAAATTTGAAGTAATTGTGTTCTATTGATTAGAAATTTAAATCTACCATTACATTGAGTGTTGGATTTGGTTAGTTAGAGTAATTAACGCTTTAGTATGCGACAGTATGTTTAAAGAATAGTACTTATAGAAAAAGGTATCGGCAAATGCTAACAAGTGCCCCCTAGGCATCGGTTAATGTTGGAAAGTGTGTAAAGTGTCTTGAAAATATGTAAAAATGTTAAACAATGTATTGATTTCAATAAAAGTGTATTGAATTTAGCAAAAAGTGTCTTGTGTTCTTCAATTTTTGTCTTTTGTACCCTAGGGGCACTCATTAGCAAGACCCTTTGAGGAATAGTTTGTAACATTATTGACCATGTCTTTGAAAGAGACTAGAGTATGGAGACTGCATGTATAGTTTGGTGTTGGTTTTGTGATGAAAGAAGTGATTATAATGGTCGGAGGTGATAGTTTGGTGGTGGTATGTGTTGGCAATGCAAAGGTAGTTTGGTGGTGGTATGTGATGAAAGAACTGAGGCTAAACCACAATTTCCACCTTGCCAGTGGGTTTCTTGGAGAGGTATGAGGCAAAAATGATTTGACAACATGATGATTGGTGGTGTCGACGACTAACTAACCACCTGGCAGTGGCAATAAGATGCAAAAGCAGTGATGCAATGTGGGCGCCAGGATGGCAACAACAGCAATATGATTTTATAAGGTGGTAATAAGGATGTGATGGCCCTGATGAAAAAAGATAGAAAAAGGGGTTTTAGGGTGGAGTTAATACTGGTATTGTGGGGTGGCATCATTGGGTTAGCAGGGAGGTAGCTGGGTGACAAAGTGGCAGTGGCAAGTGTCTTAGACTCTCAGTACGCTAGGAGAAAGTTGACAAATTAGAGGTTGTAGCTTGCAATGCCTGTGGTGGCATGATATGGTGTGTTTGTCACTTTTTTTTTTTGTTTTTTTTGTTGGGGGTGCAGGTTGTTGATTTGGTGGGGTCATGGTCTTATAGGCTAGAGGTGAGATGCCAATGATAGGTCAGTAGTCAGAGGCAACGCAAGGGTAATGTGTTGATAGTTGTGGTTGCTGTGTCTTGGTAGCTGTGGTTGCAAGGGTGGAGCAGCTAATGCTGGTGATGATATTGATTAGGCCCTATTAATATCATAATGACAGTTTAATAAGTGGGTATTGATGGATTGTTATCCAATTAGATTTTATTAAATGTCATTTATGTAACCATGAATTGTTTAGTTGACAGTGACTGTAGCAGAGGTGATCTTGATGATGAGGGTGATGATTGTTTTTTTTTTTTTACCTTTTATCAAATTTCTGAAGCTTTCAGTTGAAATCAATTGAATTGAGGGCCTTTTTTTTTTTTTTTTTTTTTTTTTGTGTGTGTGTGTGTGTGTGTGTGGAAATTTTCTTCTGGAAACAAAGGAAGATCTTTGCACATCCTAGAAGCTTCTACCCTAGCATAGTAGCACTGGCTTATTGGGATTCCCATTTTCTATGTATAGAAGAAGGTTAACCAACTTAACATGCCATTATACTCATCTGGAAACTTTAATTTATCCAGCAAATTGTTGGAAATTATTTTGTTCTTGAAGTTTATGATAGAAATGCATGGAAAAGAACAAATATGAAGAATAGCAAAGTAAATTTTTCTGGTGGTGCAGGTAATGCTCCTCTGGATTGCCTCCTTCTGGTTAGTAGGATCTTGGATAATTCCATTCTTGGCTCACTCAGCAGGTTTCAGAAAGGAATCCTTGACATGCAGAGGACAAGCTTTATATATTCTTTTGACAGACGTGGCAGAAGGCCTTGCTGGGATTGCAATCCTCCATCACTGCCTTGCAAGGTTCCGTCCTCTACCATCCGATTGGTTCAGGTTTAAGGTTGGAGGGAAATGGCACTTTGATGTTGGCTTGGGTTGCCTCATGTTTCCCCTTGTCAACCGGCTCTCACAAGTCAACTTAAATTTATTGCCTATTATTCCATCTGCACCTGTCACAGTCTCAAGTATTGAGCAATCAATTATTTCACGAGATCCGGTGGCGATGGCCCTCTATGCCATTGTAGTGTCGGTTTGTGCTCCTGTTTGGGAAGAGATTGTCTTCCGTGGGTTTCTTCTCCCTTCTTTGACCAGGTACATGCCTGTATGGTGCTCAATTCTTGTGAGTTCAATAGCTTTTGCTTTGGCACATTTCAACTTGCAGAGGATGCTACCGCTTGTATTCCTTGGGGTGGTGATGGGTGCTGTTTTTGCGCGATCACGAAACCTGTTTGCTTCGATGCTTTTGCATAGCCTCTGGAATGCCTTTGTATTCCTAGATATTATGAAATGACATTCTTGTTATGTATTTTTATATTTGTTAATTGGGTCTATTCGCCATTTCTTCTCTTGCTGTGTATAATTGTAGTGTTGGTGTATAGGATTTTCTGAAGATTGATTTAGACATTCAATCACGACACAAATGAAATGTGAAATTCATGAGTAGTCTACTTCCCTTCAAATAATGAACCCCTTCAATTATGGGAGGACTTTTGAATTCGTAAGGGGTTTACTTGTCTGCGAATCATTCCATTTGATCTTTTAGAGCCCAACTTCACCTCGATGGATACTGCTGTTACTTCACATTTTTGTGGGGATTTTTCCTTTTGTGGGTGGTAGGTATTGTATTCCAATGATTTCCTTGCTGCTCACACAAATCTCCACAGCATGACCTGGCTGATGTGACAGTGAACAACAAAAACAAAGATTTTGACTAAAAGAGAGTAGTTCTGTATGGTAATAAAAAAGGAAAATGTTGTACAAAAAACTGTAATCGCACAAATTACTCTTAAACTCGTAGATGTGAAATGCAATAATAGTGCTTTACTTTTTGAATTGAGCCAATACAATAACATAATATGAGCAACTCAACTGCAGGCTCAACATCTGTGAGTAAGAATAGATTGTCAGATTTTTTGGGTGGATAATAGATTGTCAGATTTGTTACTCATAATATGGTCATATTCAATGCACAAGATTCTTGCTTATAACTGGGTCTGAGAAAGGTAACGGAGAAGCCTTCTGCCACTATTTTGTGGGCAGATTGATTTTCCGTGACTTGAACTTGAGCGACAGTATTGAGAGTGGAGTAGTAGGGCTTTACTTTCTTGAGGGGGTAGGTACACTTTGGTTGAGACAGTTCTAAGTGGTATTTCAGTTTACTTTTTGTCTTTGTTTAAGATTCCAGTTAAGGTGGCAAGATCTTTAGAAAAATTGATGTGGGATTTTCTTTGGGAGGGGAAGGATAAGGGAAAAAAGGATCATTTGGTGAATTGGGAAACAATTTCCTTTCCTAAGGAGAAAGGGGGTTTGGCCTTCTGTAATATTATGGTTAGGAGCACAGCTCTACTTGGCAAGTGGTTATGGAGATTTCCAAATGGGTGTGATTCATTATGGCACAAGGTTATTAGAATCAAGTATGGGATTCATGCTAATGGTAGAAGCTCACAGGTGGTCACTGGGGGTAATGGTTGTGCTCTTTGGAAATCAATCTTTCATATTTATTCAGTCTGGCTTTCATTTCTGTGAGGTTTGGTAATGAGAAAGTTGCCAAATTCTGGGAGGATGTTTGGGTGAGTTCTTCTTCCTTTGCTTGTCTTTTCCGCATTTGTATAGAGTATTTCAATATCATAATTGCTCTATTGCATCCATGGCATGCTCGTCTTTGGCTCCAATTTTTTTGGAATTTTAATTTTCCTAAAAATCTTAATGATAAGGAAGTTGGGGAATTGGTGGATCTATTGTCAAGGCTTGCACATGTCTCTTTGGTTCTAATTTTGGAAGACAAGTGAGTTTGGGCTATTCATTCTTCGGGGTCCTTTTTGGGTAAATCTTTTTTTGACAAACTCATTGATAAGTCTCATATACCTCTATTTCCTTTTCACAAGAAGTTATTGAGGGCTTGTGTTCCTCTTAAGGTAAAAATGTTCATGTGGATCTTGATTCATGGAGGCACTTTAACAAATGATACATTGCAAAAGAGGAGACCTTCCCGTGCTCTTAATCCGCAATGGTGCATAATGTGTCGGAGGAATGGAGAATGCGAACCTATGGCAAAGGTTGTTTTGTTTGCGGAATGTTATGTGGGTGGCTCCAAAAGATAGTGCATAAATGATTTTAATTGATTTTCAAGTATTGGGCAGGTCAAAGAAGGCCAAAGTGTTTTGGCTTTGTACTATCTTTGCGATTTTTTGGGTCATTTGGTTGGAGAAAAATGGGCGTGCCTTTGAAGAAGTACCTGAGATGTTGATTTTTTATAGGAAAAAGTTCAATACTTGGCTTCTTTTTGGGTGTCGGTGAATCCTTTGTTCAAAGAAATTCCTCTTTTTTTATTTATTTTTATTGCAGCAAATTGGGTGTTAGTTTGTGATATGTAGTGTCCTCTTTGTTCTGAGTTTTGTCTCTATGGGCTACTTTGCCTTTTTATATGTATTTTTCTTTATAAAGGATGCCTTATCCTCTTTTCTTTTGACTTTATGCCTTAATAAAATCTTTGTTTGTTGCTGATTAAAAAAAAAAAAAAAAAATTGTGAGTGGATAACAGTTGCCATCGCTCTACATTTGAGTAGCTTTATGGTAATGGATGTAGTAAAACTTTATTTCTTGAGGTCTTCTACTTCAATAAAGTTTTGATAATTGCATGGTTTTCTTTTTTGATATATTCATTGTATTGAATAAATACTTGTGTTTCTCCACTAGTTTATATATAACATTATCTTTGGAGTTTGATTGTTTTTATGAATGTTTGGAAACTTTTGCAATTGCCTTGTCTTGGAGGAGAACATCAGGGGGGGACCAATTGGTTTCAAGTCACTTTCTCTTTCCGGTTTTGGTCCCTAGAGCATTTGCTGACGTCCATGTCTTTCTTCGACAGCTCTGGGGACCGGTGTCTACTATTTTTTTTGTTACTTTAGATTGTATACAAATAATAATTAGTTCAATTTTGATTGAAAAGGACATAACTTCCTTTAGCATTTAAACCGGAGAAGAGTCGATCTCACCACCACTCAAACCGTTAGTGGTTGTGAAAGCCTGAAATTTCCTTGCCAAGAACACTTTGTGATATTTTTGTCTCTCTGTTACTGATTCAAGGTCAACAATATCGCTACGTTTGAAGATAGGCATCATCATAATTTCTTCTTTTCTTATGTATGGAAAATATAAATTTCTATGTCTTGCAATTTTGCTACGATGTTGCAATTGGAAAAGGTAGTGTGTGATTATTGATCATACATGATAATATATATATGATGCTGGCATTTTATAGTATTGTATTTATGATAATATTAAATTGTAATATATTATAGAATCGTAGCATATATGTTTAATAATTCGTTTCCCCTCTTGGAATCATTGCAGAATCATATGCAGAACAATAAAGTATTTATGGTCCAGGTTGAGCTGTTTGATGCAGTAGTTAGGATGTAAGCATCATAGGGGTGAAATCGACCTTTCAAACCTAATTGTACTTATTCAAAATGTGCTAAATTGCAACACCAAACATTTGTATGATCTAGTCATTCTTTCTTTATTTTAGTTCTGAAAGCATCTTTGCATATTTTATGGAGTGTGCTTGAACTTTTTTATATAATCTCTGTACTTTTACTTGTTTGTTATCTATTATGAGGATGTAATAAATTATGAAGCATGGACACTTCTATGGCGTGTCCGGTTGGACACTTGTGTCAGACACTCTACTTTGCGGACACTCTTAAAAACATGTTTGACACTTCTTCTATGTGTTTTAATTGAAAATTTAAATTCATAATAACGGATACTTCAACGACACTTCTTAAACCTTTCAAACATGATCTAAGTGATGCATCTCTTCATATTAACAATATTTTACATTATTTGGAATGCAATTTGTGCATTTAGACATTTTTGAAACATTCATAAGATAAATACATCAAGTGTAATTCAATGTTCTGCAATGGTTAATTGTTATGTGAATGACATCAATATAAGGCATGAAATATACGACTTTTAATTTTATGTATTGTTATGTTGCTTCTTTTTTTTTTTCATTACATTTGAATAAATTATTCATAAATTTAACATATTTTTTTTTTGAAAATATAATTTTTTAATATATTCCAAACATATCCTGTCCTGTATTTTTTTAAAATCGCTTTGTTTACGTGTTGTTATCTGTACTACTTCGGTAATAAAATTGTGAAGGTCACCACATCTCCTTTGTGAAGCTTATAGAATATGATAACAGAATGTGAGGGTAAACTAAAGTTGCAACAGTACATTATGGGTGGTTTGTGGGGGCTCACAATTCTGTTTCTTTCCTCTATTTTTATTTATTTATTTTATTTTAAATTATGAATATATTTGTCTGTAGTCTAGACAACCACATATACAATTGTTATGGATTGGATAGTAAGGTAATATTATCCATCTATCTATCTATCTATCTATCTATATATATCTACTAGACATACCTTCCTTCTTGAATTATACATATTTGTTCTCTCATTCTGTGCATACCCTGCTCAACTGGCAGCAATGGAGACTTCTCAACCTCTCTCCATTGAAAGCTTCTCATATAGTTGGTTAGTAAACCTAAAGCCATCGTTTGAAACCCTAGATGACACACTTTGTGCCTCCATTGATGCATCCGATGAAGCTTCCTTCATCGAGATGGACCCAAAACTACCAGCCTCAAGGAGATTCTTCAGAGGCTCTCATGACTTCAACTTTGCTTTTCCTATCTCACAACAGTCTCCTCTAACTCTTGTTCATGCCGATGAGCTCATCTCCAACGGCTTCCTCATGCCTCTCTTTGTCAAGCCACTGAAAATCGAGCCATATGATTCTTCAGATTCTACACCAACAACTCCAATCTCTTCACATGCTTCAAAAAATGTGCATTCAGATAGTAAGATTCATCGTTCATCATTGAGAAAGTGTCGAAGATTGTCAAAGCAAATCTTCCAGAAATATTTGGACTTTTTTCTTAGGCCACTGTGTCGAAAACTACAAGGCAGAAGAAGATCTTGCTCAAGAAATGAAGCTGTTGATAATTGGATAAGCTCGGCTGTGACATCTCCTAGGACAAGCGTGGCTTACTCAGTTGATGATTGGCGTAGGTCTTGTGATTCGGAGAGTTCAATACACGAGGCAGTTCTTCACTGCAAAAGATCAATCGGTATGTCAAATTTTCTTGTGGTTTTTATTTATCACATTGTGATTGATTCCTGTGGAAATTTTATCCAGTGTTTTTTGACATTGTTTAGAGCTCTGTTGTTTTCAGGTAAATAAATGAGGGTTTTGTGCACATAAGAGAACAAAGGAGAGGACATTTACATGCAAAGCAAAGAAATGAGAGGTCTCAAGAAGATCATCAGTTATCGTTCATTCATCTTCTCGTTCTTCGCTTTCCCTGTTTGGTACAGTTTCTCTTAAGTCGAAACTTGATAAGTTAAAAGCGAAACTCTATAGATGGTTGGCCATTTGGGAAGATGGAGAAGATATGTTATATTTTCATATTTGTCTTCTCCTTGTGACAATCTTTTAAATTATAAGGAATCTCCCCACCTTGTGAAGTTATTATTATTTTCTTTTAAAATGAAATGATAATTATTTTATTCATATTTGTTTTTATATCCATGCAGAATGTTTCATACTGGGAACATGAAAGCATGAATGAATGAAAATTGAGATTATCAAACTAGTTTCTGTTATTTCAATTACCAGAACCTATTTAGCAGATTTTATGATGCATTACATCTGTTGGTGAGAATAAATTCAGAATCAATCTAGTTTTCTGATAATCATATTATATTGAACAACTAACAAAATATTTATAGAACTCATCATCATATTCAAAAAATAATAATGGATTTTTACTTTTTTTTTAGTTATAATTACTCTAATGTGTACACATCGTTTGTCGAATGGATCCATGGTATAAAAAAACAGTTGACATTTAAAGTAAATTATAAGGGTGTATTTAACTCAATACACTTTGTTTGACACTTCTTATAAGTTCATTTTGCTAAGATAAAGTTTAGGCCGTTTGGGTTAATAGTTTTCTTGCTAAAAATTAACTTCAACCACTTAAAAAATTCAAATATTATAGGACTGTTTAGTAGTCATTTCATTCATTGTTTGATAATTTTTTTGATTTATAAATGGTTGTCTCAGTTTATAAATTTGGAAAAAAAATGTAAACTCAAAAAATGAGTTTACATTAGTTTTTAAACAGAAATGTAAAAATTTGACTAACAAATTTTTTTTTTTCAAATAATTTTTTTTTCAATTTTTTTTTAAATAATTTTTTTTCAATTATTTTTTAATTAATTTTTTTTTCAATTAATTTTTTTTTCAATTATAATGTGCATTGTCCCTTTGTCATAAATAATAAAAAAATAAATATAAATATTTTAGACTTGAACAAACATATTTTTTAATTTATATTTTTAAAATTTTTTCAAATATTTTGTTCAAACCAAACGTGTTTCTAGTTTATATTTTTCTAAAAATAAACAAAAACTCATTTATAAAACTTTTGTAAATATAAATTAAAAATGTAAACATTACCAAACGCTGCCTATGAATATACCAAACGAATTAACTTATTTTAATATTAATTTTTTAATTAATTTGTTTTTAATCAATTAACTAACTTTTTGACTACTAAAAGAAATCTAAAAAACAGAGAGTTGTCAGTTAATATAGTTGCACATGAATGTGAAGTCCTGCTAGCTAGGGTAGCTTTCAGACTTTTTATTTCATATATTATCATATCATATGGTTTGATTCCCAATTTAAAATTAGAATTGCGATTGCTGGGTCCACCACGAGGTAAGCACGCGACCTTTCACATTTTGGGAATCTTTATCCTTTTCATTTATTTAATTATTTTGTGCTTTTAGTTGTGGCCATTCAAGTCCTGAAGATGTTTCTGAATTATTAGTAGGTGACAACAATTATTTATTTGTATTTTTTTTTTTGTAATATTTACCCAAGTTGATTGCAATCTACTTGGCTGCTGCATTAACTTGTTCCATACTAAACTAATTTATCCCAAAAAAAAAAAAAGAAAAATCTAATCTTGAAAGAAATGTGACAATTTGGGAACCCAATTTGTTATGGGTGATGGGTGATACTGCATATTGAAAATGGCTTCCAAATATTCGCTTCAATAAAATAAGGTCTGCTATATATTATGATAATATTTTTGGATACGATATGTATGAAAATATGTTAAAGGTAAAATAAAGCAGTCAAATATTTCATAATGACAAATATCATTTTCCATCATTTGTCACATATTTTAGGGTTTAATAATATTTCGTCCAAGTTAGGTTTAATTTAACCAATTTTAGCTAAGTCAATTTTGTTAGACAATCTTCACTGTATTCGAAGAATTAATTAAGGAAGAAGAAAATCTGTTTGATTGCTTAAATCAAAACAGAACAAAGAATAATAAAATATGGAAAACAAATTCTTATTTTGTTACAAAAACAAAATAGAATCAAATAGAAACCTAAAAAGAAAATTATAAACAAACTACTTACAGTATTACTTCTCCAGAAATTCAATCAAGTCCAGTGTTAAACACTGTCTCCTTAAGACAAATTTGTCCTCTCCACGGTACTTTTAAAATATGGACGTCTATCTCCTAGGATAAAATGATTGATGACAATTAGTAGTAGCACTACAAACTAAATGTCTAGCAAACACACTTTGTGTTTATTCTCTTTCTCACAGAAAATAAATACAACAAAATGTAAGAAGTAGAAGCGAAAGGAATAACGAAAATTAATTGAAAAACCAAATAGAGGACTTGTTTATTTATAGGAGAATTGGTGGCTATTCATGATAGATTTGAACAGGCAAAGAACCTATTCGGTACAGACTTGAACAGGCAAAGAACCTGTCCGGGTTGGAGAAGGGAAAAACTGAAAAGGTGCAATGGACCAAACTGCCAACGTTCAGAAATGTTGGGGTCAATTTGGAATTTATTTTTAATTTCAAACCGATATTCAAATTCCAAATGGTAAAAATTTAATTTTAGAAAAAATAAAATTTAAATGTTTTTGGCCAAAAAAAATAAACATTGGACTATATAAGCCCAACCCAACCTCACACCTATGCCGATTTGGGCGGGTGTGGTAGTTTTTGGATCTAACGGGTCAAGGCCCACTTTCCTCATAACCTACCCTCCACAAAACTTAGGTATCCCTTGAGGCCCTTTCCAAGATGCAAATCCAAGACTTATAAGTCCACACCAAGTTTGCCTACTCAAGCAATATGGAACAAGCCTCTTCTCTATCCCTTATAGAAACCTCACCAAAACACCATTTTTATGGAACTCATTTTGGCATTGATTTTCTATTCACCCGATAATGATTTTGAATAACTAAATATACAACGTGATTATGCGGCAACGAAAGCGTTACCGCAAAGACCTGCCAATTTTGACACATAAGTCCCATTGAAAAAATAAACCAAAGTTTTAGAAAAAACTTTTTTTTCCAAAACCATTTCGTATAAATTCAACCAACTTTAATCCATTTATTTGTAGTTAAAACATGGGTTCCTCGTTGATCGTTTTTGTAAAGTTATATGATTAAATTAGGTGTAAATTTTACTTTTCATTCTTAAATTTTTAATGTGATTCTCCCATGATTTTACTGTTTAAAATTCAAGTGAAAATTAAAACATGAGTAATGAAATTTGAGTAAAATCTAGAAGCTGTAAAGTGCAAATTAACCCCCACAAACACACACACACATACATATTAATTTAGGGGTTTTCTTAAGTGTGCAAGTGCACACTATGTGTCACTTACACAAAAAGTGTAAGTGTAAGGTGTAAGTATAAGCATACGGTGTAAGTGTAAGGTGTAAGGTGTAAGTGGGTTGCATATGATGTGCAACCTCAAAAAAGGTGTAAGTGTAAGGTTTAATTTTTCACAAAAGGTGTAAGTGTAAGGTGTAAGTGTAAGATATAAGGTGTAAAGTGTAAGTTGCACACTATAACCAAACCCATTAATTTAATGCCCCTAAAAGATACTCACGTGACCCTCGCATGAGCAGTTTCTGCTCAAATTTTTAATAGTATGTAGCAAAATGACTACATTGAAACACATTACAATTTAAGGATTTATTGTTATAATTAGAAGATGAATGATCAAAATAAAATCTACATAAAAATTTAAGGACGAAAAATATAATATACCCTCAAATTAAACCCCACTTGTTTCTTAGTACAAGTTGAGTTCATATATATATATATATATAATTGGTAAGAAGAGAAAGAAAAAGAGAAACACACATAAAGAGATTAGAAATTGAACGTTAAATGGTTTAGGGTGTTCTAAAAAAGTGTACTTTTTGTCTTTTTAGACTAAAAAAATTGAGAAAAAAATATGGAGGTTTGGGTTAACTTTTTGACTTTTTATGGAAAAATGTGTATTAAAATATTGTATAAAAAAAGTGTGCAAGAGATGATTAGTGAGAGGTGGGCTCAGTTGGCTATGGAAATTATTGCCTAATTTTTGTACAAAGCACTGGATGGTTTTGTTTGGCCCGTGGGGGTCATCACAGGTTCCATTTTAATAATCTGAACCGTTTAATGTGTGTAACTCGTCGAACACTATGTATTTATAAAAAAATCACGTTAATCGGATATCGATAGCTATCTGATCAGATTTATTTATTTTTCAATCATTAATTATAACACCGTCCATTTGTTGTACATAACTGATTTGATCATATAGTTTTCGATATCCGATCAATGTGATTTTTTGCAGACATATAGTACTAGACGAGTTCTACACATTTAACGGTTCAGATTATCAAAATGGAATCCGTGATAGGCCCCATAGGCCGAACAGCGGTGTGTGTGCAAATCACACCCAATCCTTTTATTTAGGTGCACTGCCGCTGCACAGCAACTGGCTTGTTGTCAATTCGTTGTGTACTTGGGCAAAAAAAAATTTTTTTTCTTTTTGAAGTGAATAATGATATCTTTTTAAATTTTAGAATAATTTTTTAACTTTTTAACTTATATAGTATGAGCCAAACCAGGGGAGTCTTTCATTCACCAGACTGACAAGATAAGGTATGGACACAAAATGAGGTTAAATTGACTTGATTATAACTGATGAAATTGATTGGGGAGCGTAAGAAAGTTGGGAGCACATGTGAACATGTAGGGAAAGGGAGACATGGACAAGGTGTGTTAGGAGAAATGCCCAAATGTAGATAACAATATGCATTCCTGTTTCTCTGTCTACTTCCTTTTTGTCTTTTTTGTTGGATCTTTCTCTAAACCATACATTCTTTCTTCACAAATTTGTTTTGCAATTGTTGCTATATGTTCTATTTATGGGAAATTATTCAATATTTTCGGAGTATCACGTATCTGTATTCTCTAACCAATTACCATTTAATATGCTTCCTCACATTCCTCAATCACCTAACGCAATACCTCACATATCCACATTCTCCACTAACCATAATACTATGGAATACCATGTGTAAATATTCTGAAATTACTGAATTTTTTTTTTTTTTTTTTTTTTGTTACAAGAAAATCCTCCCTACTCTCTCGCAGGTCCAAGGCAGCGCCCTTTGTAGAGATCACCAAGGTGTCCTGTTAACCGTTCCGAACGAAGAGACTATAACCTGGGAACTTGCTCCGACCTCTCAAGACAAGCTCCGCTTAAGTCAGGACTCGCACAGCGGAAGAGTATTGAACTCACACCAAGTGCTGGTTAGACAACTTGAGGTCCAACCTCCTAACCAACTATGCTACGCCCAAGAGATTGGCCCAAGAAGGATTTGAACTCATGACTTGGGGACTTAATCCCTATATTCTTACCACAAGACCACCCACCCTGGATTATTACCTTCTATTTAAAGACTTGGTGTACACGTCACACATTTTTCTTTTCCGAAAATGTCCACGAGCAGTTACTAAGGCCTCGTTTGGGAACATGCTATTTTAGTAACTTTTTGACTTTTTACGAAAAGATGTGCAGAAAAGTAAAGAGGTGATGTGACAAGTTTTAGTTGACTTTTTGACTTTTTGGCTAAAATAGCCACTCCCCAAACGAGGCTTAAATAGTGATGCCAATATTCTGAACTGCCTCTAACATGCCCCTGATCTTTTCAATTGCACAGTGTGCTTTTCCTTCTAGTATATATACATATGATTATTATGTTGTAGTGTAATCGATCAATCAAAAAAAAAAAAAAAATTTATTATATATATGTTGCGGTGTGTATTATATAAAGTTTACAAATTATTTGGTGTCAACAAATCACTTTTTTATTTTTATTTTTATTATTTAATTTTGATTTTTCAAAAATATCTAAAATTATGAGCAGTTTCTATGGACTGTTTCTATTTATACATCTTATTTATTCATAAATTACAAATCTTTGCATGTGTTATAAAATTATTTATTTTTATTACACATATTTTTATGCAGAATGTATAATTTTTTTAAATTTCTTAACATATATTTTAATTTGTTGCTGATGTTGATTTGGTAGTCACTGTTGCCATGGGGAGGGGGACCAGACCCTCATACATGCTACTTGTTGCTGATGTTGATTTGGTAGTCACTGTTGCTACTAAAAAGACACTTACAGCTGAGCCATTACAGCTCACAAGGACATCGCATGGAGCGAACAAAATGATTAGGGCTAAAAAAAAAAGATTAGTATTAGTGAACAAGAAACTTTAAAAAAAACAAAAAGTTGAAGGATAGAATTGAAGGCACAGGTGTCTTTGATTGGGGGATAAAGGAGATTATCTACTGTTACGATTATAATTCAAAAGAAACTTTTTATTCGGTATTTTTTTTTTTATTCGCCGGATATGGAGTCCGGCCAGACTCCTTATTTTCCATATAAGAAATTATACTATCCTAGGGGAGTGTGGGATAATTTTCATGGGATTATTTACTGTTAGAATTAGGTGATGAAATGATTATTTTGACCATCTACTATTTAATTATGTATTATATTTAGTAAAATTTAATAAAATTTAAATGTCTCAATTTAAAAATAAAATAATTTTATTTAACTTTTTATTGGTATTTTATTTATTTAATTTTTTAAAATATTTTTTTTATTGATGTTTTATTTTAAAATTTTGTTTATATTTTATTTAATTTCATTATTTAATTATTATTATTTTTTATAATAAATTTATTTAAAATGTTAATTTAAAAAATAACATATATTTTTATTGATATTTTATTTATTTAATTTTTTAAAAATAAATTTATTTAATTGTGTGAAAAATAAAATAAAATAAAATAAATTTTTATTTAATCTAGTTAAAAATAATTAAAATATTAAAGATATGTTTAATATTGCTATTACTTAATAAACAATTGAAAAATTGTAAAATAGTTTTTTGCTCATTTATCTTATCCAGTCCGTCCAACCAAATATTGGATTTATTAAAAATAGTCATTTCCAGACATTTAATCCCATGAAAAAATAAACACGGGATACTTATCCAATCCAACCAAATATTCCGGGGGATTTATAGTCTCAGGATTGAAGTCCAATAGATTCTAATCTGTCCAATCAAATGCACCCAAAGATAACATTATGACTTTTCCAAAGACTAATAAATATGACATTAAATTAAAAATCATATTATTTGACTATCAGTGCATGAAATGAAAGACATACATCATCTAGAAGATCGATGATGTTGCATATTAGGGGATGTGTTTTTTGGTACTTAATTTGTTTTTGACTATGAGTTTGATGTTGGTGGTCCAATTTTACTACTAATCCCACAAAATGATGAGATTATCAATACTAAGCTCATATTTGTTTTTCTACGTGAGAGGTAGGATTGGAATAGGATGGATGTGGACCCTATTCATGGCATGTTTGGCTGTGAAATGAATAGTGAGATTGATATTCCAATGGGTTTAATAATCCCATTGAGAAGGTGGATTAACTTGGTTGAGTGAGAGGTCAGATTAAAAAAATAATTTAAAGGATTAATATTGATAAGAGTGTTTTGCCCCTTTGCCTTGTATCAATCAGCTTTTTTCTTCCCTTTCTCCATTTCATTTGCAAAGATTGGCAGAATATTAGTGCCATTTTTTATATTTATATATTAAATCTTTTAAAAATAGTAATTTTTTTTTTATAAAAGTGTGCTATGGTTATTAATCCGAGAGTATATAAATAAATACTTTTTATCTTATATTTCTAACTTAATTCCACCTTATTGGTATGGTTTGGGAAGTGAGTTGACTTTTTGGCTTTTTAACTTTTTTGACTATTTTAACTTGAGGCTAAAAAGCTTGGTTTGGGAAGGGTTTGTAGCTTTTTTGGCTTTTTAAGAATGTAATGATTATGGATTAGATGTGATGTTTTGTCTTATTGGGCTAAAAAGCCTATTTTATTTTTTGTAACTATTTTAGCCAAAAAAGCCTGGCTTTTTTCTTCCCAAACCATGCCATTATTAATCTCCTCCTTAGAGTTGGCAATTTAAACTCAGCCCGACGGGGACTCGATCCCGATTAGAACGGGTTTTTTCCGAAAATTATCCCCATAGGACCGGGGATGGTATTAAAAAATAAATTCCCGATGATTTTCGGGCCGAGGACGGGGAGAGATTCTCTTCACCCCGCCTCCGGCCCGAGTAATCCACGTATAATCCCCGAATATATATTCCGCATATATATATGTTTAGGTTATATATATATATATATTTAGGTTACTTTTAAGACTCATTTTAGCCTCTCTTTTCCACTCACACTCATCTCTTTTCTTGTTCTCTCAGACTCTCTCTCCCTTTCTCCCTCTCTTTTACGGTGCTGCGGTGCTTACAGAGTTGGCGTTGGCGGCTCCTCCTTTCTTTCTCATCGGTGTCACTCCTCCGTCACGGTGTCACGGCGGCTGCTCTTCATCTCTCTCTCTCTCACTGGTGGCAACTCCTCTCTCTCTCTCTTTCTTTGGTTTTTGATTTTGTTCTTCAGATTTGGAAGTTCTGGTCATCGGTGCCAAGATCCTAGTTGAGGAGTGAAGAGACGAATCTGGTGTATGCCAAGGTTTCGCCATTTCTACTATTGAATCTGTCAAATATATAAGCTAGGAGTGAAGAGACGAATCTGGGTGTGTTGTTGTTGATGATCCTCAGATCTCGAGTTGAATATATATGTTAAATTTGTTGTGTTGTTGTTCATGAGTATTAAATCAGTTGTTGAATATTAAATCTGTTGTTGTTAAATCTGTTATTGAATATCTAATCTGAAGCTGAAATTATTTTTTTTTGACCGGGGACTTTTCATGGTCGGGAAAACCCGATCCTCGTTGGGAGGTGGGGGCGGGAAAATTTCCACCATCGGGGATCGGGGATCGGAGCGCGATCCCCGGTCTCGCCCCGCCTCGTTGCCATTCCTACTCCTCCCAATGTACTCGTACTCCAATCTGACCTAATTCACCAAATAAACGAGGCCTAAATTTTTATGTATTGTAATCCCATACCACAAAATTTGTTAGAACACTCTATTTAATAATCAAAAAATAATTATATTCTCTTATCTTAATCAAATATAATATAAATATCCCCTTCTTTAAAATAAAATAATTTATATCTATCTATCTATCTATATATATATTATATAAGGAAAAGGGGGTTTCTAACTCACAATCTTTGTGGGAGCTCTAATACCTCAATCTTAATTTCCTAATTTTTTGATTTAAAAAAAAAAAGAACATTTATTGACTTTTCCCATACACACCATTTTCAACTTCTCCCTTACCTATTTAATTAGAGTGCTGCTATTAGCATTTACTTTTTTTCTTTGGATCTTCCATTTTTTTTTAATTCCAATTTTGTCCAAACTTAAAGTTACATTTTTACTCTCATCCCTAACATTCTAACCCTAATTTTCCAAATCTAAACCTAATCCTAATTTTCCATACCTTACCCCACTAACCTTTTCACGACCACTGCCACTACTGCTGGCGACCTCTCTTTCCATCTCCGGCGATTTTGCTACCATTGAGTGCCTCTCTTATTCTTCTTATTCTTCTTCTTCTCCCATGTTCATCAAATCCATACCTATATAAAAACCTCTCATCTTCTCCAGCAAATCCAAACTCATCGTCATCGTCTTCAATGAGAAAGAGTCTAGAGAGAGAAAACAGAGAGATTGGCCTCAGTGAAGATTTGCATCGCTACTAAGTTTGGAGTACCCTTGATGATTTCGGTGCTGTTGATCAACGAATGGACGAACTGCTACTACTTTGACGTCGACAATAGCGTCCAGTCACGAAGGTGGTGGTGGTGGTGGTGAAAGAGGCGGAGGGATTGTTGTCGACGGATGTGAAACTAGAGATGCCTTGTTCAAGGTCCCAACCACAGACGGAGAGGATTTTGGTGCACAAATCAGAGTCTTCGAGGACTGTGATTGCTTGAAAATAAGCTAATTTGTTTGCTACATCAACCATATCTTTGTATATATATATATATATGTGTGTGTATGTGTGTGTGTGTGTGTGTGTGTGTGTGTGTGTGTTTGTGTTTGAATGGAAGGAAATTGTAGAATTGGATGGAATTAGGGTTTGAGCTGAGAGGTTGCTTTGAAGATGATGTTAATGGGGAGTTAAAAAGATTAGGGGTATAGTTAGTATTAAGGTGGGGGTTTAAAGAAAAAAGAGGGGGGATTTATTTTGTTGGGTGGGGGTTCAAAGAAATGGAGGGGCCAAAGTAAAGAAGTAGGTGTTAATAGTAGCCTTCTTTAATTATTTTGGAAATTATAATTATTCCCCTTTTTAACTTCTCACATACCTATTTATCCCTTAATTTATGGATTTCAAATGGAAAGATAACAAAAATATTTCATCGATTTTCAAAAGAAAATATTAAAACTTGCCTTCCTTTTCTCTCTCTTAAAAAATCAGATAATATTTTTCATGAGAATTGTGGATATCTATCTATATCTTATATAATATATTATAACATAACCCCCCCCAAAAAAAAAAAAGTTAGATATACAAACAGATAAATTAATAAATATGATTTTTATTTATTCAATTAAAAATTTTCTTTTGCCTCTCAATATCCAATTTTAAATTTAATTTTTTTTTAAAGTCTGTTTAAGCAAATCTAATTTGAAAATATCTCACATCATCATACTTTAAATAAATAAAACTCACATGTTTATCACATATTTAACTCACATCATAACTTACCTAAATAATAATAATTAAAAATAAATAGAAACCATAGATAAATTAAATTAAAAAAAATAGAAATCCACAACTCCATCTTAAATAAATTGAAAAAAAAAATTTAATAGAAACCACACAAAAAAAAATAAAATAAGAATTTAGATATAGATCTCAAAAAGATGTGACAATATTAAAAAGTATAAATGCTCATTCTGTGCCAAGGATTTTGATTGAATTTTATTTTTTTCAATGAAAATCGTAAAATTGAAGTAAAAAAAAAAATGAGTATCGTATTTTTTTTATTGTTATTTTATTTTGTAGAAAATGTGAAAATTTATTGGGAATTCAAGATTGTACTATAACATTAGATTTTTATATAAGTAGGTAAATTTAAAATTTTTAAATATCATTGTGTTTTTTTTATTTTTATTATCTTTCTATCCTATTATACCATTACTATTATTTGTTAGTTTGTTACTAATAATTCAATTAATTGAAAATGAAAGCTTAGTATAACTTTTCATATATATTAATTAATTTGTTACCACTACATTTGTATGTAATAGTATAATATATAAGAATAATCTCCAAATATAATTTCTATTTTTTACGTGATTAAAATAGTACATCTTAAAATAGTATATAGAGGAGTTAGATGGCTTCTTTTATCTCCAAAAAAACCCAATCTATTTTTTTTTTAGACTTTTTAATTTTTTAAATTGAAACATCAATTGTTTATGTCCACAAAACAAAATTGATAAACACATATCTAAAAGCTACATATTTTTCTCTTTTTCTTTTATTTTTTCTTTTTTTTTTAATAGGTAGGATATTTATAAATGAAAAATGTTTGACACCCCAAAAAATTTTCCATAATCCGATTTATAATAATGTGGTCATAAGTGTTAATTTTTATACAAATATGAGAAGAGAATTAATCAAATTATACATTTTAACCAACCACATACTCAAACTTTAACTATTTCAATATGCTATTTCATTATAATTCCAATTAAGAGAATCTTCAATCCTTAATATTTTTTTATCGAATTATAATTTGATAAAAATTTAAAAAGATAAAGGGTTGGAAATTATTATTTTTTTCATCAAAACTGATGAAAAAAAAAATTGAGATAAGAATGAAAGTTTTTTTTTAAAAAAATTGATAAAAATTTAATAAAAAAGTTAAAATAATTCATGTCAAATCAAATTTTTTATTCAAATTTAAAATTAAATTAGATTAAAAAAAATTAAAAGAAAATGATGAAAGGTTAGAAATATTCTAAAACCTTTTTTATTCTTAAAGATTAGAAATTCGTGTACATATTATATTGATATTGTATTTTTAGTTATGAAATTAAAACTAACAGAAATGAAATTTAAATTATTGGATTAATAACATAATCATCATATCAATTATTATTAAATATCAATTCACTTCATATTTAATAATAAAATTATATATTTGTCTTAATTATAATTTTTAAATTTTTCTATTTTCATAACAACAAAAGGTATATCATAACTCATGTAACCTCATTTAATTAGGTTTAACTTTTTTTTTTATTTATTACAAATTATCAAAATTACACTAAATAGATTTATATAAATTGTTTTAATTTTTTAAACTAATAATTTAAAAATTTGTAAATATAATAAATTTCATGTATATCACAAGACAATATATTAAATTATTTCAATATATTTATAATTATTATTATTTTTTAATTTATAAAGTCTCGAGGATAGTACGAATTATCACTAGTATATCATATGCGAGAGGGATAAAAGACTCCCTCGGTATTAAATATTCAGAGTCAGAACATTGCAACCAAACATGTGTATGGCAAATCCATCCACAATCCCATTCATATTCCATGAAAATCATATCCGAAAATCAAACTCGAGCTCAACTAACTACCAATCCCTATTTCAAAATGACTAAAGTTATATTGATCAATTAAGATATCAATTAATATATTACCGAATAATGTAGTATAATTTTATTAGTTTTGAGTCTTTAGAGCATCTCCAACGGTTACTCAGATTTTTCACCAAATCTGAGTCAAAAAGTGGCCATTTCCTTAATCTGATACTTCGCGCTCCAACGGTTCAGTATCAAATCTTTTTCATCAAATTTGTGCCAGGCAACCGGTTGGTTGACCGGCCGGTCAACCGGCCAGTCAACTGATAACGGCAAATTTTTTTTTTTTTTTTTTGATTTTTTTTGAACTTTTTGAACATTTTGGTGGTCAACCGGTTAGGCAAAAAAAAATTTTTTTTTTTTTGACCGATTTGAACCTTTTTTTCAGAACTGTTTGAACTTTTGGTTTGGTGGGCGACCGGTTGGTCAACGTAGGCGGCCGATTCATCTCTCGCAACGATCATGTCTGATGTTTTTGGTGAAACGCGGAGTCTGTCATCAGTTTGGTGAAACTTTTGCTGAAATCTCATTTTGGTATGACTTTGGTGCAACTGTTGGAGTATGAAAAAGTGAGTTTTTCATCAAAATTTAAATCTGATGTTAGGTTTGGTTCACCGGTTGAGATGGTCTTATAACTTATATAATCGGTATAGTCCATAATTTTAAAATTTGTAGTACTATAGTATGTGTTGATACACTAATTAATATAATAATTGGTGTATGTAACATCACCGTTTCAAAAAATATCATATTTTGTTAATAAATTATAGAATGCAAAGTAAAGGGAGGCTATCAGTGTGAAACAAAAGAACAGGCAGACCGAAACCTTTGCTGCATATTGCGTTATGTCGGAGGCATTCACGTTTTTAATACATTGAATTAATAGTGCAAACCAAACCAAACCACTTCTTCTTCCAAACCTCTCTTCTCTTGTTGTGTTATTTGCTTTGCAGCTTCTGATGAACATTCATTCATTGTTGCTGGACAAGGTCCACATCAAATGACCTGTTTGGCTTTAAGAATAAATCGAGTACTACTTTAACCAGTTCGAAAATGCTGGCCTACTTGTGGCTAAGGACGTGCATCAGCCAGCTAGTCTGTCCAAATTAACTTGCCTATTTCAACTCACTTTTTAAAAAATTTAGAATTAAAATTGATTTTTAAGTAGATACAACTAGGCTGAGATGACTTTTTGTTATGCACTAAGCATTTTGTTTATGTTGTCTTAGAGAAAGTGGATAGAGCAATGGTCCAACCTGCTCACTTTCTTGCACATTCTGTAAGACTCTCTTTTGAAACTTAATGAAATATTTATGCTGTTTTCGTTTTAAAAAAAAAAAAAAACTAGGCTGAGATGACTTTTTAGGTCTATTTATTAAATGGGTAGGATTTAGAAATGTCAGTAGCAGCCTAAGTCAATTATTAATATATATACTAGTACAGTAGAAGATGAAATTATTATCGTAAAGAAAGCGAGATGATGTGCATAATTTTTTGCATTTTGTAAAGAGAAATTGTACGGGGAGCAAATATTCAAGCGAGTCCGTATTCCTTTCTTCCAAGCTCCTATCTGTCCGATCGACCTGTGAGCACAACGGCGGTGAGCTACCTGGCAGTGTATGGCCGGAAAACCCCTCCGACGGTCAAGTTAGAACACACACACAGGGGATCGATAGAGAGAAGGGAGAGTGTAGAGTGTTTATCTCACCAAATGTTCATCTGTCCCAACATGGGGGGCGCAGACATGCTTATATACGTTCTGTGCCCCAAATCTACTCCCATTAGTCTCTCGACACGTGGTGCTGCTATCCTATCCGTCAGCACAAATCCAGCTGAACATCACCTACCTAAACTGCCAGCCCACTCTACTGGGAGCTCGGCAGCCGGGACTTAGCATCTCGGCTTCCTGCGGCCATGCTGCACTTCACACCCAAATGCTCTAATAACCAAGCTCCGTAAAAGCTGAGCTCGGGTGCATTCCGGCAAAGCCGAGCTTGAAGTAGGGCATACCGGTTAACCAAAGGCCTTCATGCCGGTTAACCAAAGGCCTTCATGCCGAGCCACGGTGCGCGCCTTCCGACCGAGCAACGCACGAACCGTGGAACCCTGTGAGGCCGCGGACATCTCAGCCGAACCCTCACTTGATCGGCTTTTGTACCAACAAGTCCGAGTAGCTCAGTTCCACACGCCCTTTGCCATTACCGAGCGAAAATCCCTTTTGGATAGGCCCAGGCTACCACGGCCCAAATGTGTTCGGCCCACAATTTGTCCGGCATTACCACGGCCCAATCCAGATCATAAATCTCCCTCTCAATTTTCTCTTAATTCCGTCCGCGCAAGCGTGACCAGGATTACCTGTTCTGACCGGGGTAACACTTCCTCGGTTCTCAGTTTGCAAGACGGTGACCGAGTTAGTTGACATACCTGTCTTCAAAACTTGCCCGGTCGGCGCCTCGATTCACCATCCTGTTTCTTCAATACTGACGCTGCCGTCAATAGGGACACGTGTCGTACGTTGATTGGCCTCGAGTAACCAACCCTGACGTCCCCTCGTATTCAAAATTTTTGCCGGTTCCTTAGGCCTATATACATGCCCAGTCTGTCTTCATTTCGTTCTTACTGACTCTCTTCCATTCTAAGCGTCTTGAAGCTACAGTGCCCTCGCCAAGCCTCCATTCTCGCCCTTCCTTTGTGTTTGTCCTTGAAGGAACTGTATCGCCTACTTTGGTAAGTCCTTCGAGCTCTTTGTTGCTATTTCATTTGTTATTCCACGCTTTAGCGCACATAATCTATAGATTTTAGGGTATAGGCCCCCAAAACCCTTTCATGCCCCTTGCACTCGTTGTTGTTCTTCATCCTCCCTGATGAACACTTGAAGATTTGGGGTGGACCGGGCTCCAGGTCTTCTTTTGATCCCAAAAAACATTAAGATCGAGCAACTTACAAGTTTGCCCAAAACCTTAGTAGAAATCGAGGTAAACAGAGGACTTGGACGCTGGACCAGGCTAACAACTGGTCCGCTTGAGCGACCGAGCTCCTTGGTTTGCCTTTGCGACCGAGGTGGTCTGGCACTCTTCATGACCGAGCTAAAGTCAAGCTCCTTTTGCGCGACCGCGCTTCCGCTTACACTCACCCTCATTTTCCTACAGAGTCCAAAGGGACCACAGACCAATACTGAGGCTCTCAAAGACCGAGCAGCCGTTTTAACTCAAGTCTGTGCCAGTTCTCCTTAGTCGAGCTAAATCAGCCGGCTACACATGGGGCGATACCGCTTCCTTGTCGACTCCCCGGCTGCCTTAGCCGCTTTCCATGAAGAATACGGTATCCCAGCTGACGTCCATTTAGAGCTTGGAGCCATAGACATCAACCCCTGGGGTAGACTAGAGCAATGCCCCTTCACCGTGCTATCGATCATTGAAGGAGGCCTCTGCTTCCCGGTCAACCCATTAATGACCAAGTTTTTGCGCCGCACTGGGTTAGCACCCACACAGGTCTCAACCAACACTTACCGAATAATCAATGGCATCCACGAACTAAACAACCGGCGAGGCACCAACTTAGGTTTAACCGAGATACTGCGCTAGTACACCCTTGGGCACACAGGCGATGGCCTCGCCTATTATTTAAAAATTCGACAGGGCAAAGAAAAAATAGTGACCGGCACCCCAGACAAGGACCTTCACGACGATGACTTCTTCTGGGTGTCTGGCAACTATGAAACAGCCGACGTACCGAGCTGGTTTATAAGCAAAAACTTTGGTACCACATGTAAGCCGCGTTAACTTGCTCGGTCAATTTCCTTTGTTCAATATTCTGTACTTGACATTTATCTTCTTTCCTTTGCAGTAATTAAAGCCTTGCAAGCCAACAATCATTTCCCCAACGAAGGCGCCATCGAATCGTCTTTGCGGCTACACCCCAACATACCGATACTCAGCTCCACGCCGGAGTAAGGTCACAGACTTTCTCCGTGCTCCATCACCTCCTCCAGATCCCATACTGCCAGACGTCCCCTTCATCCGTCTAACCGAGGCAGAAGAAATGGCCAAGATGAGCCGCATTAAGAACCTCATCACCGCTAACTCAACCGAGATCCCGAGCATCCAAACCCGCTCACCCGCTACCAGTCAATCTAGCGGGACCGTAGTTGCCTTGGCCTCTCCTGCTGCCGGGCAAGCTAGCAGAGAGACACGTCGGGCTGGCAAAAGGCCTCGTACAGACCCTTTTGCTGAGTTGGTTGTCGAGCTTAACACCGAGCAGCCTGCCGTCACCGTTGACCCAACACCAACTTGGAGGTAGGGCTGGGCAACCAACCCACCCGCCCGCACAAACCGCCCGACCCTACCCTACCCGCAGTGCTTTGGGTGGTTTCGATGTAGGTAGGCGGGCGGGTGCGGGTCAAGAAATTCACAAAATCTCGGGTTCGGGTCGAACCCGACCCGCCCGCAACCCGGGTTCGGTATGCACATTTTCCTGGGATTTTCATACAATTTCTGTGCCTTAACTTTGCTATCAAATTTTGGTTTTCCAAAAAAAGTTTACAAATATCCCAATATTATCCCAGTTATGTGCAGATAAGAACCTAAAGCAATGTGTGCGAGCCTCATCAAACAAGTGTTAAATTTGAACAATACATTCACTGTGTTAGGGTTTAATTTTCTGAATTTAAATTTTTAAAAATTAAGATTTTTATTTGTCGTGTTTTTTTTTTTTTTAACGTTTTTAGTAAATATTTAAAAATTTTAAGCAAATTTTTTATTTTTATTTTTATTTTTAGATGAATTTTATTTAGATGCATTATAAAAGTAAAATATTTGTAAAAAAATATTTTAAAAAATTAATAAATACACATGAATGTAAAAAATGTATTGAATTTTTGTATTTTATTTTTTTTGTTGATATTTTTGGTTAGTGCTGTTTTTAAAGATTTATTTTACAAATATTATATTTTTTAAGTATATTTATATTGTGTATCTAAAAATTAAAGGATAAATTACAAATACACTTTTTGATATTTATTTAAATTATAAATTATCTCTTATGGATCCATATCAATGAGATCACTAGTTTTTGGCTCCAGTTGATCACCTTCAGCAAAGTCTTCAATTGTTTGGTCTTCAAGAAACACAACATCACGGCTTCGAATGACTTTCTTGTCGACCGGATCCCATAATCTATACCCGAATTCATCACGCCTATAACCAAGAAAAATACATTGTCTTGACTTACTATCAAGCTTGGACCTCTCATCCTTTGGAATGTGAACAAAAGCTCGGCAACCAAACACTCTCAAGTGCTCATAAGACACATCTTTGCCAGTCCAAACTTTTTCAGGAATATCACCATTCAATGGATAGCAAGGAGACAAATTGATCACGTCAACCGCTGTACTCATTGCCTCACCCCAAAAGGATCTTGGCAATTTAGCTTGTGAAAGCAAACACCTTGTTCTTTTTACAATGGTGCGATTCATCCTCTCGGCAATGCCATTTTGTTGAGGAGTCTTCTTAACTGTCTTTTGGTGCCGAACACCTTGGCTGCGATAATACTCATCAAATGGCCCAGTGTATTCACCACCATTGTCTGATCGGATGCACTTCAATTTCTGTCCTGTTTCTCTTTCAACCATGGCCTGAAAATGCTTAAATACTTCTAGAACTTGATCTTTAGTTTTTAGTAGAAAAACCAAAACTTTCCTTGAATAATCATCAATAAAAGTAACAAAATAAAGTGCACCACCATGTGTTCTAACTTTCAAAGGACCACAAACATCCGAATGAATCAACTCCAAAACCTTTTCTTTTCTAGAAGCAACATTTTTATGAAAAGAAACTCTATGTTGTTTACCCGCCAAACAATGAACACAAGTTTTAAGATGTATACCTTTCAAACCGGGTAGAAGCTCTTTCTTGAACAAAACTTGCAGCCCCTTTTCACTCATGTGCCCAAGTCGCTTATGCCATAATTCAGTAGAAGTATCATCTTCAAGTGCATTGATAACACCTTTACAAATTTTTCCTTGCATCGAATAAAGTGTATGAGTCTTCTTACACTTAGCCACCACCAAAGAACCCTTTGTGAGCTTCCATATTCCATCACCAAATTTGTTGTTGAAGCCTTTATCATCTAGTTTCCCAGTAGAGATCAAATTGAGGTGAATGTCGGGAACATGCCTCACATCTTTAAGCAACAATTTGCAACCCAAATTTGTTTCCAAGCAAACATCACCCATGCCGATAATCTTGGACAAACCTTCATTACCCATTTGAACAGAACCATAATCTCCTGCAGTGTAGGTAGTGAAGAAATCAACTCGAAAAGTCACATGAAAAGAAGCACCAGAATCAATCACCCAACTGCTCTCTTGGCCCACAAAATTGATACAATCATCTTCACAAACGACCATGAGATCATCGGTAGTAACTGCTATTGTGTCTTCTTGCTTCTTATCCACACTTTTGTCACGCCTTTTCTCCTTGTTCTTGAGCTTTCGGCATTCCCGCTTCATGTGCCATTTCTCATGGCAATAATAACACTTAACGTCTTTCTTTGAAAAAGAACCATCTCTTGACTTGTCACGGCTTTGATCACGACCATGAGGAGTCTTACTCCTCCCCCTTGTTTTGCTTCGGCCTCTCACAACAAATGCTTCCGAATGAGAGGAACCCGTTGATTTTCTTCTAGTTTCTTCATTCAACAGGCTACTAGTGACTTGGCCCATTGTGACAACTCCATCGGGCGCCGAATTACTAACTGTCACAACCAAAGTCTCCCAACTTTCGGGTAAGGAACTAAGTAGCATCAAAGCCTGCAACTCATCATCAAAAATAATTTTCATAGAAGCAAGTTAGTTAACAATACTCTTTATTTCATTCAGATGTTCCGGAATATGGCTGCCCTCTTTATATTTTAAATTAACTAATTTACGAAACAGAAAGGCTTTATTTGTGGCTGATTTTCTATCATAAAGACTCTCTAATTTTTTCCATAAATCATGTGCCGAAGTTTCAGTAGCAACATGATGAAACACACTGTCATTAATCTATTGACGGATAATACCAACGGCTTTTCGATTAAGCCTCTTCCACTCATCATCTTTCATATCAGCAGGTTTGCCACTATCACCATCAATGGGTCCATACAAGTCTTTACAAATAATAGGTCCTCCATTTTAGTTTTCCAAGTTACCCAATTACTTCCATTAAAGCTAGACATACGACCCACATTTCCCTCCATTGATTTACACAAATAATTAAACCCAAATAAACTTTAAGCTCTGATACCAGTTGTTAGGGAAAATCGATGTGATTCTCCACAAGTAAATCAATCAATGGGAATAAAAACTAATGCGGAAAAATTAAATCAAAGGCAACACAAGAATTTTTACGTGGTTCCCTCAATGTGAGGTACGTTCACGGGATCGAAATTCGATTCCACTATCAACCAAAAGGTTTCGAAACGATTATAAACGAGACACTAATGGTCTCACAAAACCACCCTTAGGTGAATTCCAAATAATCACAAATAAACAAAGAGGAAAAACCTCACCAAAAAGATGAACCAAAATCTTCAGAATTAGAATTGAAGAAGACCCAAAATAATAACCCAAATCAACTTCCACACAAAGAAGCAAAAACTTGAACAAATCTTCACCAAGAGGCACTGTTGTCGAAGCTATAGAGCAGCCGCTGTCCACCTTTTTTGTGTGTATGGAACCAAAAATAATATATATATTGGATATATATATATATTATTAAATCTTGGGTTTTGTAATCAAACCCTAATTGTATCCAAATTGAATTGAGTCTCCACAAATATAATATATAAAAATATATTATACCTAAACCAAGCCAAATTAAAATTCTTTACCAAACCAATTGGGTCTCACACTCCAATAAAGAGGTATACCCAACAGTTTTGAGAGATGGGAAGGGGATTAATAGTGAGCTCTGGATTTGGATAGACCTCACTTGGTATTAGAAAAATAATCTGTCGGATTAGAAATTTTTTTTTTTATTTAGTTTTTATTTTATTTTTTACATGTCGGTCATTTTTTTTTAAACATTAATGTTTAATTTTTTATATTTTTTGTTAAGTAAAAATTATTATTTTATTTGTTTTATTTTTTTTGGAAATTTTTTATTTATTTTTTATTTATTTAAATTTTTTTACATATTGGACATTTTTTTTTTAAAACATTAATGTTTAATATTTTTGTATTTTGTATTTGTTTTATTGTTTTATATTTATTTTATATAAAAATAATTTAGCAATTCTTACACTAACAACTATCATCAAAACAAGCACAATTTTACTTAATTCCCTCACTATCAATCCCCTCACTAACAATTTCCTCACTATTAATCCCTTTACTATGAATTCCATCTATTTTACCTCTGAAAATAAACGGGGCCTAAGGTAGTTGAAGAGATCATGTTTTTCATTGAATGGTCAAAACAAATGTTGCTTTAAAAACGTGATTTGTAATAACATTTTTTTGTCCAAAGCCTATTTCCAAATTGAACTATTAGTTAAGTCTGACAACGCTAATAATACCTGCGATTTCTTAGTCGTGTTTTCAAACTACGCTTTCATAATTTTATTTATTTTACCCGTTAGAAACGTATTAAAAGCGTGTTTTGTAAATACGCTTTACCTTAGCTTGAAAAATTTAATCAAATTAGATTTAGTTTGAGAAATAGTTTAGTATAGAAGCTTAGTTTAGGAAAAGTTTCTGAAATTTGTCCACCCTTGTGTCCAGACCACGTACAATTTCATTAATGAACCCTAATTGGAGGAAATAAAAGGCACACTCTTGATTTATTACGTTAATGAATTGATGAAAATGTGATATTATAACTTACTGAAAATATAGGAGAAATTATTATTCTGTGTAAATGTTAAAAAAAAAAAAAAAAAAAAACATATTAATGATAAATTTTATGGCCATTAATAATTAAAATTTTAAACTTTTTCTTATATTTGTAAATAATTTTTTAAAACACTAATGAATTTTAATTATCTCTAAATTATAAATGGTTGATTGTCACAACTGAAAATTAAGAGGCAATAGGAGGAATTTTGATAAAGATTCAAAGATGTTAGATGTCAATTATAGGGTGTGAACAAAAGGAAAAAAATGAATGTGAAAAATCAGAAATAATAGTACAAGAATCAATTTGAAAGTTTTAGTAGTAGGTTGCTAGTAGAAGTTATTGTTAATGCATTACACTGTATATCTTCAACAACAACCCAAAAAATAAACAGAAGAGGAAATTACAAAAATATAAAAAATAAATAAATCTAGTGTTTGAATCTTATAGTAAAATATAATATGAGTTCTAAATTTTGTCAATTTAAATCCCAAATTTTGATTTGTTTTCAATCTAACCAATTCATTTACTTTCATTAGGTAAAATTAACGAAAAAAATAATATTTTTGTCATTAAACTCAATAAAAAAAAAATGATATTTTAGACATTTTATATACACTTATATTAAATTTAATGATTAAAATATATATATATATATATATATATTTTGTCAGTTTCACTTAACAAAAATAGGCTAATAGTTTAGATTAAAAATAAATAATAAAAAAATTAGGATTTAAATTAATAAAATAAAGAATTCAGAATTTATTTTGTTACAAGGTCAAATCCTGGTTTTTTTTTTTTTTTTTGCAATTTCCCCAAAAATTAAAGAGATAGATATCTTCAAAGAAATATGATTTTTAGGAGGGAAAAAAAAAAAATGGCAATCTTACATACACTTGTGATTTACAACTCAAAAAATGTTGGTACATGACCCTCTTCTTGCAAGTTGCAACACAAACCTTAATTTCTCTCTATACATCAATTTTACAAAACCACAACAATCATCTTTTTTTATTTTTTATTTTTTTTCTAAGTATCAGAATGTTCCTCATTCTTGTCTGAGTGATATAACTTCAGAGTGACAATTACATTCTTACCGTGTGGGAGAAGCCTCAACATCCTTGCTATCCATGTCTGCAAATTTAAGCTAATTTTCAACATCTTTCTCTGAGCTTCCATTCCTCCTATGAAACCACTTTTGGGTTGTTTTGGGCTTTTTGTCACTAATTGCAATAGCAATGTCGTTTGGGAAAAGGTCTACAAGCACAAAGGCATGGAGAATGGTAGTTACAAGCAGGGATGTCACGGTGACCGTGGCAATGGCACAGAGTGCAACCGACAGAGATTTTGTTGCTATGTTTGGAACCTCATTCGAGTACTTGATGGTTGCAATGGCAGCTCCGGTCATTGGGAAAGTGTAGGCCCACCAAGCCAAGGAGAACCTACGTATGCCGATAAATGAACCTTTGAAAATCAAACCAAATGAGGGATGGATGATAAGTGAGCAAAGATACAAGTAATACTATACCTGAACCCTCGAAAGAAATTGAGTCGAACAGTCTGTAGAACACAAAGAAATGAAGCAGACACATTAGTGATATAACTGTAACAAACTGAAATTTTCCAAAAAAGTGACATGACATTGGCATAGCTCCACTGTGAAACTAACACAGGTTCTACTTTCTTGATTGAATGTTTGACTAGGGTTCCAAGTTTCCAAACCAAACGATCCTAAGGTCAGGCCGGGTCAATTGGTTCTAGTTTTGCACAATTTCTTGCATCCCCAGCGAACAATAAATGTCATCCCGAAGTATTTATTTGGACAACAAGCTCCAAATTCTCTCATTGCATGACGCAACACAAGTTGCGGACTCTACTTTGTTTAAATTTATATTCAGAATCTGCTGTGGCATTTTTTTTTTTTTTTTTTTGTTTTGGAGGGGAGGGAATAAAGACTAGTTTGACAAAAATAAACACAATTATTATTATTATTATTATTTTTTTAAAATTTCAAAGTTTATCTTTGCCCAAAAAAGAGAAGACCATATGAAAATTATGACCAAACTAGTTTTAGTTTTTTTGGGGAAAAAAACAAACAGAAAACAGATTATTCGAAACCAAATAAGGTGAAGCTAACATGCTTTCTTTCACAGATTATGGTAGCTTCAGAGAGAGAGAGAGAGAGCCTTGCAAAGAATGTCTCAACTCCAAGCTAGATAATGCTTCATCACTGTAATAAAATCAGTCAAGCCAAAACCATTTATGCTGTCAACATTTCAATTACTACTCCAAATAATGCTATCCCTCAAAAGGGACCCTATTGTGCCTAGCAGAGATTGAGAATGACAATGTCAATAAATGCTCATTCATGCTACTAAGTTGCAGGAAAACTAACCAGTGAGAAATAAAGGAACAAGGCAATAAAGTAAGCAATCCGTGACCCATAGTCAAAGGAGCCTTGAATCGTCGCCCATGCCACACAAGCAACACTAGGCGCAGCAACGAACAGAAAGAAAACCGGATGGAGCTCCTTCGGGAGTGTCTCATTTGTTGGAAGTCTCTGATAGAGTGTTACAAATAAGACTGTATAGTGAGCCAATCCAACAGCAAAGAAGAACATCGGTCCTTCTTTTAGCCCCATTGATGCACCCAATAATGCCCCCACAAAATTCCCAACAATTGAGAGATGATTTGAAGGATTGGCCACTTTTGAAAGCCTCCTTTGTCCTCCTGACATCCACTGTCCATAAATTTTAATCTCTAGACAAAATATTGGTGTCATGAGAACATACCAGAGAGCTGGATGTAATTTTTGAGCAATAGATGGTGGAACTCCTAGAGCTAAGAACAAGAAAGATATCCACGGGGCAAAGAAGAAGTTAATACGAATTGGGTGATAGTACTCACGGCGAACCGCTTCAAAGTAGAATATGACTTTGAGGAGGTAGATGAAAGAGACAATGGCTACAAGAGCAACAGATATGCACCACAGAATGAAGTTTACGTCAAGGCTAATATGGAGGAATTTTGTGGAAGCCGAAGTGGCTAAGGTTTTCCACAGAATGGCTTGGCTGCTAACCCCGAGGCAAATAGCAAATGAAGAGATAGGAAAGCGTAGAAGAAATGGCCATTGCTTGTCTTCCGGAAGCAGTATTTCCTCCGAAGCCTGTTAAAAGAAAATTAGTACTTATTTGAAATAACAGGAACATATCTAGTGATAAGAAGGGAAAATAACAAACATTTCAAAATTCAACAATATTAGACACAACATAATAGAATTCAAAAAGTTTACACAATGTTCATTATTTTTCTAGTATTTTAATTCATTTACTTATATTTGATAAAAGAGCTTCCATCATCATCATGCAATGACTGGTGGTCCTATGATAAATCATCACCAAGGCACCAACACATTAGAATACTTTGGTTAAACTTGCTTCATTTACCATGATCTATTGGCAAACCTGAAAATTATATGTTAAAATGGAAGCACGTACATGCACGATATACACAACGTGGTATCTAATATTCTCTGGAGAAAGTAAAGTCTGGTAGAGAAACAAATAAAAAGAATTTTGCTATACAATGAACACTAGGATGTGGATGGATAGACATGTTTAAAATGTACAAATATTTCAGTATGAAAGCTCCTTGTTTAATCAAATATCAATTTATCATCAGATGACTAGAACTTTAAATCTGTGAAAATTGCAGGATACTTTGAATTAAAAAAGTTTGAAACGAAAAATATTTAAACAAAACACATGGCCTTACTTCCAGAAAAGGGGTAGGGGTAGGAAACACATACCCTGAGGGTATCTAATTCTGGTCCTTCCAAAGCATCAAAGTATCGGCCCACAGGTAAAGTCACCACCTCTACATTCTGCAGAGTATTTGTCTCTGTCCCAGTTTCCCGTGGTTTTTGTCGTAAATGTGATAACTCCCTCTCAAGCTTGCCAGACCAGGTTTTGAAAGAATTAAACCTTTTATCCTTCAGCCTATCAATCCTTGAATTTTTGGGTGGAACCTCTGGGCGGTTGGGAAAGTTTCCAATTGCAACATCCTCATCAAATGCAGTACCTGCGGGCATTATCTGAGAATGAAAATATTCCTGTTTAATGCTAGCAGTTGGTGTAGCAGAAGAAATTTCAATATCATTGTTGACAATCATTCCATCATGATCTCTGAATAGAACTTGTTTAGTGCTTTGTAAGTGAACTTCCATAGGGGAAGAGGGCATGCTGATAGAAACAGAATGATCACTCTGGCTTTGGACAGCAGCTGTTTCGGTTCCCTAGTGTAACAATTCAAGAAAGTATTGTTACAAGTAAAAAAAATCCACATTCTAGAGTTGGTATCAGAACAAGTAAAAGGTTTTCCAATTATGCAAATAACAAAAACACAACACGCAACTATATATATTGCCAACAAGCAGCCAGAGACAGATACATGCTGGCAAATAGATTTTTCACCTGAGAAAAAAAAAAAGATTGGACTGTAAAAATAAATGCATCACCTGAAATGCTTTAGTTCATTTTTTTTTTCTGTTAATTTTTTATTTTTTATCATCCTTTTGTCCACAAGAAATGAATTAGATTAACCACAGAGATGTTGCTAGGGCAAATTCAAATAACTATTAGAATCTGCATTAGAATTTCCCTGTACAAATTTTCCAATTTAACTAATTTGTTTGAAACTTCACTATCTCTAGAAATATTCACATTTGAAGTATTGCTTAAACACCTCCTTTACTCGTCTTTTGAGATTTGACTGGGTTGAATCTCATTACAGCAACCTCCACCACTGTCCCAACTGGAAATGTAAATAAGTACATGCTGTACCTTAGATGGGAATAATACTGCACTAAAAATCCTTCTTATGTTTTTTTTCTTCCAAATTAAAGAAGCCGATGCCTCTTATGTGGAGGAGGGGCAAGGAGAGGGAAGATAACATAAACCATAAAATGGCATAAATTTTTGCTCACCACAAAAAGTATAATTTTCACTTTAGGGTGCACACCATAAATTTGCCGTTCTTTGGCATAACACACCACAAACATTCGTAAATAATTTTCACTTTAGGGTGCACACCATAAATTTGCTGTTCTTTGGCATAACACACCACAAACATTCGTAATTTTCACCACAAAAAAAATTGTCAACTTTCATATAATGTGCCATTTTTTAGGGGTGCACATCATAGATTTCCGCATAGAAATACGTTACAAGATTCATGTCAATTGTAACAGAAGATCTTGAAGATTGATGCTTCCTAGTTAAGTTCATGCAGTATGAAGCACAAGATTCCAAAGTCTTACTCACAAAGCTGATAGTATTACCACAACTAATATCTATGAAGACAGCATTAGACATTTAATTTCACCCTCTACATCATTTATAATAAAAAAATGTTCTAGAAGTTTATGGTAAGTGGTGGTAAGTAAATATTTTGCCAATCATATTGCGTCTAATTGTTCATCATGACATGCTATGCCAGCACTTCAACGCTAAACCAAGCTAAGGCACATAACTCTGCTGAAACAAATGTAAGTTATGAGCATAACAGAAGGACTAGGCCTTGTCATGAACTATCTCAATCTTGACTCATGAATGCACCAGAGCAAGCTCAGGTAGCTTGGTTCCTATTCAACCCAACACAATATATCCTTCAAAAGACCACAAATCATTACAAATCCATCACACAAATGAAGTTCATATTATGAAAGCTTGTCTATGTGTATGCTAGACCTATCAAGACAATTCAAAATCTGAACAATGAGTACATTCCCTCTGCGTACAGCGCAACATTTAAAAACTTACTGTAGCTAAGGGACTGAAAGAATGAAAGGCATTTTCTTGGAACTGATTATCCACATTTTTTAGCTCTTCAACACTATCAAAGCCAGCCACTTCATTTGCAGTAATAAATTTGATGAGCGGTGGAAGTACTTCAGGAGAATCCTGCTTCGACAAAGCCATATCTCCACTGCTTTCCATGATGAAGCAACTATACCTACAGCTGTAAATAGTTGAATTATACAGGGCTCTTGCAACTTAGATGAGATGAGATAAAGATTGAAAAATCTTCAGACCAGAAGTTAAATTCTCTAGAAAAGTGACATAACTCGATCATCAAATTCACATGACATTACATATGTAGAAAAATAACATTTCTAGAAAAAGCAGACATACAGAGCAGATATGTAGAAGCAACTGGAATGAAATGAATCAATAAGATCTTTTTAACTGTTTTGGGACAACTTAAAGAAGCAGAGATCATTGCACCAATGAAATAACTTGTGTACCTGGATATCGCAAAGCATAATTCATTTTTGTCATATGGAGACAACACAAAAAAAACACCAAAAAAAAAAAAAAAAAAACATAACCAGATATTTGCATACCATGCCAAATTGACGAGAGCAATAGCACATACAAAGAGACAGGTAATAGATATATCCTCACATATAGTTACCATGCCTTATCTAATTTTGAGATGTGATATCTAGCTCTAAAATCTCATTATCAAATCAAAACAACTGATCTTTTACTCCATAGAACTTCATGTATTTGAATCATTGGTAATTTGTTCTTGAGTGAAACTTCTCTGTTTGGTTTAGTTTCCAAATCTATTTTGTGAAAAAATTTAAAAAAAAACTAAAAACTAATTTGGTGAGATAAAATGAAAATTTCAAAAAAAAATCATCAATTTCATATCATTTTCAAACTAGTTTAGTGTTTCTTTTGCCAAACTAATTTTTATTATGTTCAGAAAAAATTTCAAAACACAGTCTGAAAACTAAACCAAACAGAAAACTACATCTCATTATCAAGTCAAAACCACTGATTTTTTTTACTCAATAGCACTTCATGTATTTGAATCATTGGTAATTTTTTATTGAGTGAAAGATTGGTTTAGTTCTCAAATCTATTTTGTGAATTTTTTTTGAAAAAACTAAAAACTAGTTTGGTGAAATAAAATGAAATTAAAAATAAATAAATAAATAAAAAAACCTCATCATTTCCATATTGTTTTCAAGCCAGTTTGGTGTTTCTTTTGCCAAACTAGTTTTAGTATTTATATGATATAAAAAAAAAAAAAAATCAAAAAACAGCTTATTTTCAAAAAAAAAAAAAAAAACCTCATCATTTCCATATGTTTGCAAGCCAGTTTGGTGTTTCTGTTGCCAAACTAGTTTTAGTATTTATTGAAAAAAAAATTAAAAAAACTGATTCTAAAAACTAAACCAAGATGTCTAGAAAACATGTTGTGCATCATAATACAATAGAAGATAACACTAATATCCAATTTGTTACTACTATCTCAAAATGAATCCCTCTTGAAATTTAAAAAGTCTAGAATATACTATGAATGAAGCTATCGATTCACATAGAAATATATGATTTGATTTTTAAAACCAATTATACAATACGTGCAACAAATTGATAATGATTCATAAAATTATCAATCAATCCTTCCAAAATAAAAATCTCAACTTCAAACTTTCAGAAATACAGATCGTTCTGATAAAGAAGAAACAATCTGTACCTTCAAATTCAATAGCACTCGCCCAAGCAAGAAGCCCTGAGAACTTGGGTTGACTAATTACTGGAGTTTACACCAGAGCACCAAACAACATATTCATCTTCACTGAATAAATGAGTTGCCAGAAAATCATATCAGGATCAGTGTTTGGGAAAACCAGACAACGCAGGAATACAACAACGGGATTTTCGTAAAGACTAAACAAGATATCTGGCCATAGGAAGCTCTAGCAATATAAATAGTGTAAGGCATGCAATGTTCTTGCAAGCACTACGTAAATCACGCTTCGTGGTTGATAAACACAGCTACTTCATTGTGAAAATGACACATCTTTTTAATAGACAAAGCATGGAAAACAGAGAAAAGAAAAGAAAGAAAAAAAAATTACACATGGATAGAATAAGGTAGTTGAGCAAGCAACTACAACTTCAAAATTTTGTTGTAACTTTCATTTTCAATAAATAAAAAATAGGTTCAAATGCATGCACTAGACAGCAATGAGTAGAATTCTAAATAATGGGGTTAGTACAGATTATAAACATGTTATTTATTTTATTTTAAACCAAGTCTTGTGTCTTAATCAATTGAGGTTGACTAAATGACCAATATGCTATATGTTCAAAGTTCAATTATAAAAATGTTATTGCTAATAAAAAAAAATTAATGAAATTAGTAATGAAATCTAAAGAAATATAAGGGGCATCCTCAAAATTTTCACATAAATGCACAAATAGTACTTCATGTTCATACCATCTACACTAATGGGGGTAAGGTAGGTGTGTGTAAATCTTTGCCAGACCATGCTTTAGTGGAAGGTTTGTGAGCTGGTCGCCCTTTTTTACAAATACTTGACATAATAATACTTCCCCTATTGGAAGAGAGCATGAAAAAGAAGAAAAGAAGTTATCTATCGCAAACCACATGGAATATCTAAAGAAAGAGACAAAAATGATAATATTTTAACAGCCAAAACTCTTTACAAAATACCTAAAATAAGTGATGGTCAACTTACATTACCCACAGATGGAGGTGCTGAGGTTTTATTCAATACCTAATGTTTTGCACTAAAAAACAATGGACAGAGGAGCTTCTTGACAAAATTATAATTCCTGAGTTTGCATAACGATTAGATTAATAAATAAGTAAAGCCCTGTTTGGTAATGAGTTAGGGGTTGTTTGGAGTGTCGTAAATAAGTGTACTTTTTGTCTTTTTGGACTAAAAATTTGAGGTTGAAAATATGGATGTTTGGGTTAACTTTTTGACTTTTTATAGAAAAATGTGTAATAAAAAATTGTAAAAATTGATTTGTAGGGAAAATTTTGAATTGGGAGTTGTGCAGCCGTAATTGTTGACTTTTGGTGAATAGTGTTAACTTTTTAACTTTTTGAATAACTTTTTTTTTTTTTTTTTTTTTATCTTTTTTGAAAGATCCCAAACTTGCCCTTAATATAGCCAAACAATTAAAAAGTCATTATAGAAGTTTAACTCATTCTCTTTATTTTTCTAGACATCCTTTTTTAAAAAAAGTCAAAAAATTATATAAAAAAGTCAAAGATTTATTTCAATTTTCTCTACTTTTTACATATTTTTTCGTAAAATGTCAAAATAACATTCTCAAATACTTCATGTTTTAGTCAAAGGCCTATTTTGGGAAGTGGGTTATAATCCACTTCCCAAATTATAACTCACTTTCTTTCTCACAAAAAAGTTACTTACAAATAATTTTTTACCAAAAAATTAATTATAACCAACTTTTTAAAATAACTCAAAAAATCACTAAAAAAATCACTTACCAAATGAATGCTAAAATGATGTACGAACAAATTTTTTTTTTTTACAAACTGACGTGGCAACAAGTTGTTCCTATCATTTCAGTGGAACTCATTTCAAACGCCAATGCTTTACTGTTGCATGGCATATCAATTGACAAAAGTGAGGTATCATAAAAAAATTTTATGAAAATGATCGTGAAAAATTTGTAATTATTGGATTATCTTGATTAGTGTGTAGTATTTTTTTTATTAAGTGTAATTCAAAGGTCATAAATCTTTCTTGATTATTTTGATAAATTTTTTTTTTATGATACCTAACATTACTCATATCAATTTGTAAGAACAGTTATTTGTGTAGCATTTCTCTTAACAAATTGATAACAACAGAACAAGCTATTTTAATGTCAATATATTAACAAATATATATATATATATATTTGTATGTATATGTTCTCGTGAACACCAACAAACGCATTGCACGGTGCAACAATATAAAATTGCAGATATATAGGGCTTGTTTGGTTGATGTTTCTGAAAAAAATTTCAGAAATTTTCTCTACAAACAAATTTCAGAAATTTTCTGTACCAAACAAATTTTTCCAAAAAAATTTCCCAAAACACACAAACCAAACAACTTTTCCAAACAAATCTCTCTCACACACACATCAAATCAATCACTTTTTCTAAAACTCTCTCTCAAAACAATTTTCCAAAACAAATTTCCCAAAACACCAAACCAAAGATGTTTTCGTACTTTTTTTTTCCAAAACATGTTTCTGAAACACAAACCAAACAAGCCCATAAAGTTTAACATAAACAAAAAGATAATTATTAGATGTCAGGGATATAATTGAAGGCAACACATTTAATAAATATCATCTCCAATTCTTTACCAAATTCTTTATCAAATTTAAATTTGATAAAAAATTTAGTGAACATGAGATCCAATTCTTTTATCAAACTTGTATCAAATCAAGGGTGAAGTAAATTTTTCATTAAATCAAGGATGAACTAAATCTTTCACCAGATTTTCAACAAACCTTTTTCTGCTTAAGTTTGATGAAATTAGTAAAAGGAGAAGAATTGGAGCTGGGTTTTTTGAATCAAAATTGACAAAAAGTAAAATTTAGAATGAGAAGGTAATTTTTTAAAAGATTTTGATGAAAAGAATGGAGTAACTCATATCAAATTAAATTTGTTTACTCAAATTTAAAATCAAATTAAATAAAAATTTGATGAATTATTCAAAATAGTCTACATATGATACACACCCATATAATATTGCTTTAACAAATACCCATCTATCTGTCAAACCAAGTTTCTGGAAGCAATCGCGACAACCTACAAAAATCAATGGCTATAGTTTATGGGAATCAAAACATCTTCGCACCTCCAATTCAGGGATATGCATCAAACAAACACGAAACCATAAAAGTCAAACTTTTATAAGCAAATATAAACTGATGAAAACATTGAATAAATCTCATCACACACACCTCAAGGGTTTCTCATACTGTTCATAGTTGGATATTGAATTTGTGGAGTGAATTGCAATCCCTGAAAAGCAATATACTTTAATATTAATCAATTAAAAAAATTCAAATGAAATCGTTTTCCACGAAAGCAATTAGGGTGGGAATCTGACTAGGTGTTGTGGCTTTCGGGACCGAGAAATCACCGAATTTTGACCTAATTCATAATGAATTGTTAGACAATATTCCGTAGATTTCCATTTATAACTGTTTGGCTGGTGAGAAATTGCAAAAAAGCGAAGCGATAATCATCGAATTAGACTTGTAGGAGAGTAGGAGTGGGAGAGTCCTGACCATGAGTGGAATAAAGTCAGTGGCGTTGTTTGGTTGGCAAGAAAGAAAATGAAGGGAAGAGATTGAATTTAAAATGTGAAAAAAGAGGAACAGGAATCGAATATATACCCGCAATGAATGGTCCGATATTTCAGGAGATAATTCGTTTTTCAATAATGATACATCCTC